>CM019065.1:310955536-311456277 GCA_009667805.1 Leptobrachium leishanense
CTGATGTTTCTAAATCAAAATAATTTGTTACAATTATTTATTTTTCAGTTTTTAATGAAAAACCCAAAAGAACGTCTGGGGTCCAGTGAGAACGGCATAGAGGACATCAGGATGCATCCCTTCTTCAGAGTAAGCCCACTTTGTGTATATTTCTTCCACTCGCCGATGAGTTGTACATTGTGCCTGTTGTTATTTATTCTGATTTAGATGGTTCTGTAAGAGACAAGGGAAATGCAACAAATGGGTTAAATGCTGGTGTAAAGTCCTCATTTAATTGAATTCTTAAATGTTTTATTTATACAGAACATCGATTGGGCGAAATTACTATCGAGAGAGCTGACGCCCCCATTCCAGCCACCCATCACTGGACCAGAGGATGTGAGTAATTTCGAGGACGAGTTTACAAGCATGCCTCCTGTTTTAACACCTCCAGAAGAGTCGGGACTACCCAAGGAAGACCAAGAAGTCTTTAAGAACTTTGATTGGGTGGCTGAGTGGACGCCATAAGACCTGAGCGTACTGACTGCAAGGGATGGCAAAGATACAGCTGCCCTGGACCCCTGCACCCTCAAATGGAACAACAAGACCAATAATATTTAATAAGTGGTTTAAAGCTACTTGATCCAAGGAGAAATCTGACCGCCATTCTGGGGTCAAGACGGAATTTTTTCCCAATATTATGCATATTCGGAGAGCGTTAGAGATTGGGTTTTTTGCCTTCTTTTGGATCAACAGCAGGCAGTAGCTGACACCTTAACCCTTTCGCTGCTGAGTCTATTCACACCTCTGTGCTGAGGTCATTTTTACCGCTTTCGCTTTAACCGTGTTTTGAAGCCATATTTTGATATATGACCCAGACATATTATATATCGTTCTTTCCGGCAGACTCGTCAGATTCATAATATGTCATTATTATTTGTATACGTTATGGCCTGTCTGTATATTATAACAAAAAATGCAGTAAAATATGAATTTTCAATAATTTACTATGTGTAAAGTGTTTTTTTTCACATTTTAACATGTGAGCATTTGCGGTTATATTTTGTATGGGGTGCGCTTGTTAAAAAAATTAGAAATGGGGACTCGTTACATTTTTTTTTGGGGAAAATGTCGCTATTTTTAACAAACGCACCGCATACAAAAATCGTTAGTGCAGCATCATTGTTCACATTATAACTGAAATGGGAACAATATTGCTGTATTAACCCTTTCACTGCTGAGGCTTTTCCCGCCCCTGTGCTGAGGTCATTTTTACCGGTTTTGCTCATCATGTTTAAACGTGTTTTGAAGGCTTATTTTAGTATATGACCCAGACATATTATATATCGTTCTTTCCGTCAGACTCGGTAGATTCAAAATATGTCATTATTATATGTATACGTTATGTCATGTCTGTATATTATAACAAAAAATGCAATAAAATATGTATTTTCAATAATTTACAATGTGTAAAGTGTTTTTTTTCACATTTTAACATGCGAGCAATTGCGGTTATATTTTGTATGGGGTGCGCTTGTTAAAAAAATTAGAGATGGGGTCTCGTTACATTTTTTTTTGGGGGAAATTACACTATTTTTAACAAACGCACCGCATACAAAAATCGTTAGTGCAGCATCATTGTTCACATTATAATTGAAATGGGAACAATATTGCTGCATTAACAAACCAAAAAGAAAAAAAAAAAAGTGTTTATTTTTTTTTTATAATTTTTTTTTTAATTTTGTTTTATTTTTATTTTTCATTTTTTTTTTTTTGACAAACTTTTTCACTTTCATGTTTGGTATCGTTGGAACGGCCATGCTCTGGCCGATCCAACCATACCAATCATTAACCCTAACTGCCACAGATCGGGAGATAGGGAGTTCATTGGAACTCCCTATCTCCACAGTTGGTGGCAGTTAGGGGTTAAGTCCAGGACTGGCGTCATCGTGCTACGCACGATGACGCCAGTCCTCAGGGGGATTTCCCGGAGGCTTGGCCGACATCCAAGATGTCGGCCAGCTCCAGGAAAGGATCGCGAACCGGCGCTTTTCAGCGCCGATTCGCGATCCAGCTCCCCAGGGGTTAATGCCAGGCACCATTTGGAAGGGCAGGCTGTGCCCTTCCAAATGATGCCTGGGTTAATCCCCGCAGAGCCGCCGATCGGGAGGGAGAGAGGTCGAAGGACCTCCCCCCTCCCTTTCAGGCGCCTCCTCCGCACATGCGGGGGGGCGCCTGAATTAGGTGTCATCGCGCTGCCGCGATGACACCTAATTCCGGCGGCTGCGGTCCCGGATGCCGGGCTGACATCGAGGATGTCAGCCCGCACCGGGGGGGCCAGCGGTCGGCCGGAACCCGGCCGAACGCTGACCCCAATGGGAGGACGCGCTCAGCGCGTCCTCCGCATACCAGCGGGAATGCTGAGGACGCGCTCAGCGCGTCCTCAGCATTGAAGTGGTTAACAAAACAAAAACAAAACTTTTTTTTTTTTAGATTTTTCTTAAAATATTTTTTATTTTTATTTTTAATTTTCTTTATTTTTAAAAAACTTTTTCATGGTCATATTTGGTATCGTTGGAAAGGCCATGCTCTAGCTAGTTAACCCCTAGCTGCCATGGAACGGGAGATAGGGGTTTCATTGGGACCCCCTATCTCCACCTTTGGTGGCAGCTAGGGGTTAACTCCAGGACTGGTGTCATCGTGCTATGCACGATGACGCCAGTGCTCAGGGGGACAGGGGGAATTCCCGGAGGCTTGGCCGACATCCAAGATGTCGGCCAGCTCCGGGAGAGGATCACGATCCGGCACTTTTCAGTGCCGAATCGTGATCCGGCTCCCCAGGGATTAATGAGAGCCACCGTTTGGAAGGGCAGGCTGTGCCCTTCCAAACGGTGCCTGCCTTAACTTTGTGCCCCCCGGCGATCGGGAGAGAGAGAGGTCCGAAGAACCTACCCCCTCCCTTTCAGGCGCCTCCACCGCACACGCGGGGGGGGGGGTGCCTGAATTAGATGTCATCGCACCGCCGCAATGATTTCTAATGGCCCCGCCGGCATCCCGGAGTGCTGGGCTGACATCCAAGATGTCAGCCCGCACCGGGGGGGGGGGGGCGCAGCAATCTGCCGGAATCCGGCGGATTTCGGCCTCCTGTACATGGACGCGCTCAGTGCGTCCATAGCACAGGAGAACCACTTGGCTGGACGCGCTGAGCGCATCCATAGCAGCCAAGTGGTTAATCAACGTGTCTCCAAAAAACATCATTAAATTGTTCTTGTCCATCAGACGTTCATTCCCTTTATGTTTCATGTTTCATTCAGGTTTAGTGTTCGGATAATTACATTGAAATGTTTAGGAGTTTTGTTTTTTCATGAATTCATAAGGTGTTATCTAGAATACTTTATTTATTTATTTATAAAGTATTTTACCAGGATGGATTTCTTGAGATTTGTCTCATTTTCAAGTATTTTCTGGGTTCAAGAACATTGAAATGTTACAGTAGGTACAGAAATACAAAGCAATAAAATGCAAGATATTAAAAAACAACACAAATATACAGATTAACAGAAAAAAACTTCCATTTAAAGGTCTATGAACAGAAAAATACAATAGCAAAACGATGGTTTAATAGGTATAGTTTTTTACATATCATATTATAGTACGGCTCAAAAACTGAACTTGATACATCAAGATTTATGAGATGGATCGTTGCATTTAATTGTGTTAATTTAGGCTGATTGTGTAAATTATTATTATATGAAATGCAAGATACAGTCAGTGATTGCGGTTTGCTATTTCTAAATTGCGATAACATCGATACTATTAAAACATAAAAGTTAGAAAAAGGAAAACTCCAGCTATCAGAAATCTGAAACACTACCGACGTAGGCCAAAAAATCCATGCGATGGCTACCTGGAAAAGTTCATGGCAAGAAATCTGTGGAAATAGGGCTTTCCCCCATTAATGCACTTCACATAAGTTCAAAAAACAGTAAATACAAATGTAGCTTTAGAATGCACAGTATTAAACGCCCAATGCAGATTAAGGAAAGCCACATGAGCAGGTCCACCAGTGCGCATACCAAGGCCATTCTTGCAATATATCTCAGCAGGCATGTAAGACACTCGAACAGTCACTGAAAGGTGCACCATAGGGCTTTCCTGTCTGATGAGGCTGGCAGCTTTATAGACGGCGAGCGGTCCCTGTGTTTTGGAAACCACATATTGTTGAGCTATTTCAAAATGCTGTGTGTGTGTGTTGGCAAAGGTATTTGGGCTATTGGAGTTTATTTCTCAACTTGTAACAGCTGTTTTGTGGAGGTCGGGGACCCTCGTTGACATCTAAGGCTATGGTCAGACGAGCGCATTTTTCACGTCTACCGTCAAAAAGTGCGTTGATACGTCAGAATGCATTTTTTCAAGGAAGACACAATAGCGGTCATACGATGCGCAATTTTGCCCGTGATTTTTTACGGATCCAAACCAGGAAACTTTGGGTGTCTGGATGTTTTTTTGGCCAGACATGAGCAGCGTCTGACGTCTCCTAATCACACACACACGCCGCTATGCGGATGCAGCGCACTCTGTACGTCAGTACTAGCGGTTCGACGTTCTTGCAAAAATGCATTCGTTTGCCGCTTGCGTTGCGTGGCCGAACTTTCGTGCGGCCGTACTTCATGTGTGGGCCTGCGTTGGACGTCATTTGCTGCTACCACGGCCGTAAAAAAGTGCAGCTAACGCTGTCATGAAAAGAAAAGACCTAGCTAAACTAGCTAACTACCTACCTCGCGGTACAAGGGGATTACAGCTCCAAGCCTCTGGACTGTAATGCTGGGGGCTTCCAGCCTCTCCTGTGTGCTTGAGGGCAGCATGTCTGATGCTGCTCACTGACCAACGCCCGGTTTAAATGGAGACAGGCAGGGAGGTGGCTGCATGAGGCGCGGCTTGAGTGGGGGGCGCCGTCTGGTGAAGGTCTTTAAAAACCCTCAGTAACTTCTCAGCAGTGCCAGATCGTGGTTATCCATACCTGAGCTCCTTGTACCTGAATTCTATTGTGATTTAACCTGTTATTGACCTCTGCTTGTTTTCTGACTATTCTGCCTTCCGTTGCCCTAGACTATTTTCTTGTACTACGCTACTGCACTAATATCGACCCGGCTATTCCATTTGACTATTCTATACTCTGTATTCCTGATTCTGGCTCGTCTGACTACCCCCGTGTTGCTAACCTGGTTTTGTATTACAACATTGTCTTTTGCTTAACCCTTTCTGTCTAGCTAGTTTACCTGGCCAATTCTAAGGACCAGACAGTTAGGGATTCTTCACGGTTACTCTGTTGGTAGCTTTTGGGCTCTGTGGAGTGTTGGGCGTTAAGAACTGCGTGGTGGGATCTGGGAACCGTGACATTACGATCTGGCCAAAATGGATCCCGCAGATTTAACACAGCATTTGAGTAACTTTGTATCCAGACAGGATGAGCAGGACCATAGGATGGATCAGTTTGCTCTTGCCTTACAAACTATCCTGACTCGTACGGCTCACCTGGAACCAGATGAGGTTGCACCCCGCTTGCTATACCTGTGTCCCCTGTCGTTCAGACATCCCAGGTACACATGACCACTCCTATGAGGTTTGACGGTACTCCCTCGGAGTGCCGGGGATTTTTGGTCCATGTGGATATTCATTTTAAATTAAATCCACAATTGTTTTTCACTGACATAGCCAAAGTGGGGTTCATTATTAACCATCTGTCTAACAGAGCGTTGACATGGGCGAATCCTTTATGGGAGGCAGAGAAGCCAATCGTACGGGATTATAAAGTATTCATAGCCGAGTTAACGTACATTTAATCCTACCAGAAAGGCCAAGGTAGCTGGCAAATTCTTGTTCCGCATACGTCAAGGGAACAGGACTGTGTCTGATTATGCCATAGAATTTAAAACGTTGGTTTCTGACGTGAACTGGACAAATGAGACTCTGGTTCTGGCTTTTATGGAGGGGTTATCAGAGTCATTGATGCATGAATTGGCTCCACGTAAATTACCTGAGGTATTGTGTGAACTCATTGATTATTGTAAAGATCTGGATGATCAGATAAGGGACAGAAGAACTCCAAGAGAGAAACCTAAGAGACCGTTACCAAGGTTGGCCCCTGTCTTTCAGGCACCACCCAGAGAGTCATCTCCTCCCTCTGAGCCTATGCAACTAGGCCATATTAGGCTTACAGAGGAAGAGAGAACAAGGTGTTTTCGTGAGGGATTGTGCCTGTATTGTGGTTTAGAAGGACATTTACGATTTCAATGTCCCACTCGCCCTAGAATGCATGATAAGTCGGAAAACTACTGCACCTAAGGCAGCTGAGGAGACAGACCTTGGGTGTGACGTGCATGTCTCCTGTCAAAGACACTAAACTTATGTTACCAGTGTCCGTGGCTTGGGAGACCAAGACCACGCATACTACCGCTTTTTTTGATTCTGGGGCTGCTGGTAACTTTATCGATGTTGAATACGCTTCTTCCATTTCTCTCCCTCTGGTTGTAAGAGAGACACCCTTAGCCGTCGAAGCCATAGACGGCAGACTATTATCCTGCCCTAGGATTACTCACGATACGGTTACAGTGGTTCTTACCACTGGTCTCTTACATAAAGAAGAGATCATATTTCAGGTTATCCGTTCACCTTCCAATCCTGTTGTGCTTGGTTTCCCTTGGTTGGTGGAACATAATCCTGTTATTGATTGGGCTAAGGGAGAGATAGTGTCTTGGAGTCCTACTTGTTTTGGGACTTGTTTAATACCTATTCAACATATTGGTGCTCTGAACACACCTACAGCTCCTCCATTGTCTACAGAGGTTCCTGACCAGTATGCCGACCTCAGGGCTGTATTTGATAAAAGAGAGGCAGAGAAACTACCTCCACATAGACCGTATGATTGCGCCATAGATATTCATCCAGGTACCATGCCTCCTTGAGGCAAAGTATATCCTCTATCCATAAAGGAGAACCAAATCATGGAAGAGTACATAAAGGAGAATTTGGAGAGAGGTTTTATTCGACGTTCCTCTTCTCCAGCAGGGGCTGGGTTCTTTTTTGTGTCTAAAAAAGAAGGAGATTTACGCCCGTGTATCGATTATAGGGGGCTTAACAAGATCACCATCAAGAACGTGTACCCTACCCCTCTCATATCAGAACTGTTCGACAGGTTAAGGGGATCAGCAGTATACACAAAACTCGATTTAAGAGGGGCTTACAACCTGATACGTATAAAAGAAGGACATGAGTGGAAAACAGCATTTAACACCAGGAGTGGGCATTACGAATATCTGGTCATGCCTTTCGACCTTTGTAATGCTCCAGCGGTATTCCAAGATTTTATTAATGATGTGCTCAGAGATTTCTTGCAAACCTTTGTTATAGTATACCTAGACGATATATTGATTTACTCTCCCGATCTGAAAACCCAGCATGAACATGTCAGACAGATATTAGCAAAATTACTGGACAATGGTCTTTATTGCAAACTGGAGAAGTGTTTATTTGACATTACTACTGTAAAATTTCTTGGGTACATTATCACTCCAGAAGGTTTTGAGATGGATCCTTCCAAACTCACGGCCATCTCAGAATGGCCTCTCCCTCAAGGTCTCAAAGCCATACAGAGGTTTCTGGGGTTTTCCAACTATTATAGGAGATTTATCAAGAATTATTCCACTGTAGCCTCTCCTATCATTAATCTGACACGTAAAGGTCTGAAGAACCAGGTCTGGTCTTCACAATCCAAACAGGCATTCGAAGCTCTCAAACAGGCTTTCACTTCCGCTCCCGTGTTACGGCATCCTGATCCCAGGATTCCATTTGTTCTTGAGGTAGATGCTTCCGAGATAGGCATTGGGGCTATCCTGTCTCAAAGAGAGTCTCCAGGGAAACCTCTACATCTTCGTGGGTTCTTTTCAAGAAAATTATCACCAGCAGAACGCAATTATGATATCGGTAACAGAGAATTGCTTGCTATTGTGTCTGCCCTGTCAGAGTGGAGACATTTGTTGGAAGGTACTCTTGACCCTTTGTTGATAATCACTGATCATAAGAACCTTACGTACATTGGGGATGCTAAACGTTTGAACTCGAGACAGGCCAGGTGGTCATTGCTACTGTCTCGGTTTAATTTTGTATTGACTTACAGACCGCAATGTAAAGGCTGATGCCTTATCTCGTCAATATGACCCGTATGAATCAAATACACAAGACCACAATCCTATAGTTCCTCCTGAACGTATTGTGGCTTCCACGGTTTTGTCTGTCTCCACGCCTTTCCTGGAACGCCTCCAGGCAGCTCAAGTGGGGGCTCCACCCAGGGCCGGTGCTAGACTATTTTGCGCCCTAGACAAGACCAGCTACTTGCGCCCCCCCCCTAACGAAAACACCGCACATTACTGTGGAGCTCTGTAACACTTCATAAGCACCGCACATTACTGTGGAGCTCTGTAACACCCTCATAATGTGCAGTGTTCATTACATTTCATTCCCCCCTCTTTTCATTTCACACTCTCTTCTCATTACAATGATTTCATCCCCTCTTTTCATTCCATTCCCCTTCTTTTCATGCAACCCCTTCTTTTCATGCACTCCCCCTCCTTTTCATTCAGCCCCTCCTTATTTTCATTCCCCCTTCTTTTCAATTACCCCTTCTTTTCAATCACCATCACCACCTCCTTCTTTTCAATCACCCCGTCCTTTTCATTCCCCCTTCTTAATCATCCCCTTCTTTTCAACCACCCCCTCCTTCTTAATCATCCCCTCCTTCTTTTCATTTCCCCTTCTTTTCAATCATCCCCTCCTTCTTAATCATCCCCTCCTTCTTTTCATTCCCCCTTCTTTTCAATCCCCCCTCCTTTCCATTCCCCTTCTTTTCAATCACCCCCTCCTTCTTAATCATCCCCTCCTTTTCATTCCCCCTTCTTTTCAATCAACTCCTCCTTCTTAATCATCCCCTCTTTCTTTTCATTCCCCCTTCTTTTCAATCCCCCCTCCTTATTTTCATTCCCCCTTCTTTTCAATCACCCCCTCCTTCTTAATCACCCCCTCCTTCTTTTCATTCCCCTTCTTTTCAATCAACCCCTCCTTTATAATCACCCCTCATTTTCACTCCCCCTTCTTTTAATCACCCCATCCTTCTTTTCAATCACCCCCTCCTTCTTTTCATTCCCTTCTTTTCAATCACCCCCTTCTTAATCACCCCCTTCTTAATCACCCCCTCCTTCTTAATCACCCCATCCTTCTTTTCAATCACCCCCCCCTCCTTAAAAATAAATAATAAACTATTGGCCCCTCTCCTGCTTACCTTTTGTGGTAGGGAGGGGGCCAAATCAATGGTGGTCCAGTGGGAGTGATGGAGGCATGTCCCCCTGGTGGTCTGGATCATGGTCTGTGTCGAGGGGTCTTGCTCCTCTGGCGCTCACCTCCTCCAGTCCTCACAGGGAGATTGGGTGTTGTCGCCGGCGCACTCTGAGACGTCATCAGAGTGCGCCTGTCACCCCGACCACACTCATTGGCGCCAGCGGAGCTCAGTGTGTGCTCCAGTTCTTTGAGGCCTTCTGCCAGCCTGGGCTGCCTCGCGCTATTCCGGCCGTGCGGCTGGCGGAACCCGAACCCTCAAGTGCCGTGAGGCCTTAGGCTGTCGTGTGGACTCTCCAGGAGCCGAGGAGAGCAGCTTCCTTTCTACTCCGGTCTCCCGCGCAACTCTCCGCCTCGGCCCTCGAGTCTCCGCCTCCTCCTTCCAGCGGCACCTGACGTGGGGCGCGCGTGCTGCCGCCAGCCCCAACACGTGCAGCCACAGGCGCCGCTGACGTGTTGCGTCTTGCGTGCGGCGGAGGCAGAGCCTGCTGCTTGGATCACACTCACGCCGCGCGTGTCAGTCGCACAGCCCGCTGCGGCCTGCGAGTTGATTGCAGCGCCCGGGCCCGCGGCCGCGGCGGGACACACACTCAAATTTTATTTTTTTTCGGGCCCGGCGCTGCGCCCTAGGCGGGCATGCGCTCTAGGCAGCCGCCTAGCTCGCCTAGCGGCAGCGCCGGCCCTGGCTCCACCTGACAAGCCTCCAGATATGTTGTTTGTACCTGAAAAGGAAAGACAAGAATTACTCATAAAGTTTCATGATTCTAAACCAGCAGGTCATCCTGGTATTACTAAGACTCTTACCAGTATCTCCAGACAGTTCTGGTGGCCCACCATGCGACAGGACGTACGTCTGTTTGTTTTGGCTTGTCAAGTCTGTGCCAGAAGCAAAACCAGTAAAACCTTGCCTGTCGGTCTATTGCAGCCTTTACCCATGCCTAAGAGGCCTTGGTCTCGTCTATCTATGGATTTTATTGTGGACTTGCCGAAGTCCAAGGGTCATACTGTGGTTCTGACAGTTGTAGACCACTTCTCCAAAATGGCTCATTTTGTCCCTTTACCTAAGCTTCCTACAGCCAAAGAACAGGCGGTCATCTTTGCTAGAGAGATTGTATGAATACATGGGGTTCCATCTGAAATAGTCTCTGACAGAGGAGCTCAGTTCGTCTCTCGTTTCTGGAGGGATTTCTGTGCGGAGATGGGGGTGCGATTGGCCTTCTCTTCAGCCTATCATCCACAAACCAATGGGGCAGCAGAGCAGGCAAATCAGGGTCTCGAGCAGTACATACGTTGCTTTACCACACAACAACAAGACAATTGGTTGGAGTTGTTGCCCTGGGCTGAGTATGTACGTAATAACGCCGTTAATGAGACCACTGGCCACTCTCCTTTTTCTGCCATTTATGGATTTTTCCCTCCGGCTCTACCGCTTCAGTTTGCTGAACAGGCCATCCCAGCTCTCGATGAACATCTCACTCAACTACAAGAGATTTGGAGACAGATTCGCGACAACATGGAGCGCAATGTTGCCGTCCAGAAACGCAAGGCTGACAGGCATAGGTTACAAGCTCCTTCCTATAACGTAGGGGATAGAGTTTGGTTGTCCACTAGGAACGTGAAGTTGCGGGTGCCTTCTATGAAAATGGCACCTCGGTTTATAGGTCCATACAAGATCATTCGCCACGTTAACCCTGTGGCTTATGCTCTTGCCCTTCCTAAACATCTTCGCTTGCACAACGTCTTCCACACCTCCCTACTGAAGCCTTTGTTGTGTAACAGGTACACGCGGGTCGTTCCTCCTCCTCCACCTGTTCAGGTTGATGGAGAATCAGAGTATGAGGTTAGGAAGGTTCTGGATTCTAGGCTGTTCAGGGGTGCTCTGCAGTACTTGGTCGATTGGGTGGGTTATGGTCCGGAGGACTGGTCCTGGATTCCGCCTTCCAACATGTCTGCCTCTAGGTTGGTCAGGGCGTTCCATGCCACGCACCCCGATCGCCCTGGTGGTCGTCCTGTCACTCGCCCTGGTGGTCGTCCTGCCACTCGCCCTGGTGGTCATCCTGCCACTCGCCCTGGTGGTCGTCCTGCCACTCGCCCTGGTGGTCGTCCGGTGGCCTCCCGTGGAGAGGGGGGTACTGTAACATTGGGGGCTTCCAGCCTCTCCTGTGTGCTTGAGGGCAGCATGTCTGATGCTGCTCGCTGACCAACACCCGGTTTAAATGGAGACAGGCAGGGAGGTGGCTGCATGAGGCGCGGCTTGAGTGGGGGGCGCCGTCTGGTGAAGGTCTTTAAAAACCCTCAGTTACTTCTCAGCAGTGCCAGATCGTGGTTATCCATACCTGAGCTCCATGTACCTGAATTCTATTGTGATTTAACCTGTTATTGACCTCTGCTTGTTTTCTGACTATTCTGCCTTCCGTTGCCCTAGACTATTTTCTTGTACTACGCTACTGCACTGATATCGACCCGGCTATTCCATTTGACTATTCTATACTCTGTATTCCTGATTCTGGCTCGTCTGACTAACCCCGTGTTGCTAACCTGGTTTTGTATTACAACATTGTCTTTTGCTTAACCCTTTCTGTCTAGCTAGTTTACCTGGCCAATTCTAAGGACCAGACAGTTAGGGATTCTTCACGGTTACTCTGTTGGTAGCTTTTGGGCTCTGTGGAGTGTTGGGCGTTAAGAACTGCGTGGTGGGATCTGGGAACCGTGACATGGACTTACTAACTCTACCCGCTCAAGGGCCCCAAGTTATGCCAACCTAACCCCCTTACACAGTACCCACCCTTCCGAATGTATACACTGCCACCACGAAAGTAATAGGGCACTCTCAAAACCCCACTAGCTGTATACCACCCCAATCCAGGAGCCCAACCATATACAGCTTATATATATACACACACACCAAATGCTAAATATTACAGTAGCGATACCTAAGCGATTGCATTCGCGAAGCATGAATTGATATATAGAAAACAGTACTGGGTTTTAAGTTCTAATGGAAAGAATACAAACTTTATACAGTGCCAATATCACATTAAAAACAAGACATCCAAAATATGAAAAGTGTGCAAATACAGCTCTTGAAATAAAATGGGACTTACTTCTATGGGTAATTCCAGATTTCAAAGGATGTTGCTCTCTCCAAATCTTGAGTTGCTCTCTCAAAATACCCTGAGTTTTGTGTGAGCTTGCTCACCCCTCACTCTCTTTCCCAACCATTTGGTTCCCGGATCAAGTTTCCCCAAAGCAGAACAGATAAGAGTTGTAAACCAGTGGCCTTTTGCTATGCAAACTCTGTTGCAAAGAGGAAAAAACCCCCACCAATTCTGCGTTTAAAATCTTGCAAACTGCTTGGCCGAAAAATGATGCCTGTTTGTGACAAACGCCGCGCACTGCGTTCGTCTGACCCCAGCCTTAGGTCAGCTTTTAAAATCCTCCTCCAAAAGCTCCTATACTTAAAATAAAGGATATCATGCATGTCCACTTGGTGAGCTTAACCTCTTCGCTGCGGATGACATGTGGGGAACGTCCTCATTGACTCCTGCTATATGCGGAGGGCGTTCCCCACACGTCACCCGCAAGCGGGAGCCCCGGCGGAGATACTCACCTCTCTGTCCGGGGTCCCACGGCGTTCTGGCTTCAGGGAAGCCAGGTGCTGAAGATAGGCTGGCCCCTGACATAAATGACATTGTGCATGCGCAATGACATCATTTCCAGCCAACCTCCCGGCAATGCCAGGAGATCGCCTGAAAGGGAGGGGGAAGCCTTTTGGATCCATCTCCCTCCTGATCGGGAGGGATTACAGAAAAAAAGGTGCCACTTTGAAGGGCAGTGTCTGCCCTTTAAAGCGGTGCCTTTTTTGAACCACTTAAGTGCCATATCACGATCCAGCACCGTTTGGCACCAGATTGCGATCTAGCTCCAGTGGGGGCCGCCATCTTGGATGGTGGCTCCACCTCTGGATTCCCCCTCGCCTTTTGACGTATCGCGCATAGCGCGATAACATCAGATAGCCGGGGAACCCCTAGCTGCCCGGGGAAATCCCCTGGTGGAGATAAGGGGTTCCTTTGAACCCCGATATCTCTAGAAGCTAGGGGGTCATGGATGGTGTCATTTGAAAGGCCTGAGCATGGCCTTTCGAATGATACCAAACATGACCATGTTCAAAGAACACATAAAATTAAAAAAATAATAATATTTTTTTTAAACTTTTTTTGTATGTTGTTTTTATTAATGCAGAAAAATTGTTCACATTTCAATTATAATGTGAACAATGTTGCTGCACTAATGATTTTTTACTATGGGGTGCGTTTGCTAAAAATCACGTAATTCCCCCCAAAAAATGTAACGAGTCCCCATTTCTAATTTTTGTACAAGCGCACCCCATAGAAAATATAATTGCAAAAATTCAAACTTTATTGTATTTTTTGTTATAATATACAGACAGGACATGACGTATACATATTATAATGATATATTATGAATCTGCTGAGTCTGCCAGAAAGAATGATATGTAATATGTGTGGGTCATATAATAAAATGTGGCATCAAATCGCGTTTAAACAAGTACAGTAGTTGAGGAGCCGACCCGTAAAGAGGCCATATTGGATTTAATACTCACGAATGGAGGTTTGGTATCAGACGTTGTTGTAGGTGAAAATTTGGGATCTAGTGATCACCAGTCAGTGTGGTTTAATATAAGAACAGGGATGGAGCCGCACCACACAAAAACAAAAGTTTTAGACTTTTAAAAAGCAGATTTTTCTAAAATTTGATTTTGTGTGAATGAGTCATTATCAGACTGGAGGAGTTTAAAGGGAGTCCAGGAGAAATGGAATTATTTAAAAGGAGGCATTATTGAAGGCCACAGGCAATTGCATTCGGCTTGTTAGCAAAAACAAAAAAGGGAAGAAACCACTGTGGTACTCTACAGAAGTGGCCAAAATAGTGAAGAACAAAAAGATAGCATTCAATAATTATAAAAAAACTCAGGCAAACCTATACGATTAGGCAGAAAGAGGCAAAGCAATTTAAAGAGCTTCCAAAGCACACGCAGAAGAGAAAATAGCTCAGTCAGTAAAAAAGGGGGACAAAACATTTTTTAGATACATAAACGAGAAAAGAAAAGTAAAACAAGGATTAGTTAGATTAAAAACAAAGGAAGGAAGGTATGTAGAAGACGATAAAAATCGCTGACTGCCTCAATGAATATTTTTGTTCAGTCTTTGCAGAAGAAAAGGAGGGAAAGGGACCTCAGTTAGGAGGAAACACTAAAGAGACATTTACATATGAGTTTACAGAGGAGGAGGTTCTACAGCAGCTGTCTAAAGTAAAGACAAATAAGTCAAGGGGGCCTGATGGGATCCACCCTAAGTTATTAAAAGAGCTCAGTGGTGTAATAGCAAAACCGTTAACAAGGATTGGTTAAATAAATCTGTTAACGGGAGTCGTCCCAGAAGACTGGAAATTAGCAAATGTTGTGCCCATTTACAAGAAGGGTAGTAGGGAGGAATCGAGGAACTATAGGCCAGTTAGTCTTACGTCAGTAGTGGAGAAATTAATGGAAACCATGTTAAAGGAAAGGATTGTTGAACAACTAAAAACACATAGATTACAGGATCAGAAACAACATGGGTTTACCTCAGGGAGATCATGCCAAACTAATCTTATTGATTTTTTTGATTGGGTAACAAAAATAATAGCCACAGGTGGTGCAGTAGACATTGCTTATTTAGATATCAGTAAGGCTTTTGATACTGTTCCGCATAGAAGGCTTATCAATAAATTGCAATCTTTGAGCTTGGATTCCAATATTGTTGAATGGATTAGGCAGTGGCTGAGTGACAGGCAACAGAGGTTTGTGGTAAATGGAGTTTATTCGGCGCAAGGTCTTGTTACCAGTGGGGTACCTCAGGGGTCAGTACTTGGACCCATTCTCTTTAATATTTTTATTAGTGATATTGCAGAAGGTATTAATGGAAAAGTATGTCTTTTTGCTGATGACGCAAAGATATGCAACAGGGTTGACGATCCTGGAGGGATCAGCCAAATGACAAATGATTTAGGTAAACTAAAAAAATGGTCGGAGCTGTGGCAATTGAGTTTTAATGTGGATAAGTGCAAGATAATGCACCTGGGATGTAAAAACCCAAGGCCTGAATATAGAATATTTGATACAGTCCTAACCTCAACATCTGAGGAAAGGGATTTAGGGGTTATTATTTCAGAGGATCTAAGGGTAAGTAGTCAATGTAATAGAGCAGCAGGAAATGCTAGCAGAATGCTTGGTTGTGTAGGGAGAGGTATTAGCAGTAGGAAAAGGGAAGTGCTGCTCATGCCACTGTACAGAGCACTGGTGAGACCTCACTTGGAGTACTGTGTGCAGTACTGGAGACCGTATCTCCAGAAGGATATAGACATCTTAGAGAGAGTTCAGAGAAGGGCTACTAAAATGGTGTACGGCTTGAAGGAGAAAAGTTACCAGGAAAGGCTTAATGATCTTAACATGTACAGCTTGGAAAAAAGACGAGACAGAGGAGATATGATAGAAACATTTAAATACGTAAAGGGAATCCACAAGGTAGAGGAAGGGAGTATATTTAAAAGGAAACAAAGTAGCAAAACAAGAGGACATAGTCTTAGATTAGAGGGGCAAAGGTTTAAAAGTAACATCAGGAAGCATTATTTTACTGAGAGGGTGGTGGATACATGGAACAGCCTTCCAGTTGAAGTGGTAGAGGCCAAAACAGTGATTGAATTTAAGCAGGCATGGGATAGGCATAAGGCTATCCTAAACAAAAGATAAATCCAGGTAAAGTATCCATGTAATTGGGCAGACTAGATGGGCCGAAAGGTTCTTATCTGCCGACATTTTTCTATGTTTCTATGTTTCTACTAGCTCTAAGATCTGAACCACAAACACAGAAGTGCATTCGATTTAGATTAATGGAAAAACTATGATCCAACACCTGGAAATATTTAGGCTAAACTTAGGAGAAGTACGGCGTGATGAGGAACCCCATGAAATTAACATACTCAAGGCCCTGGAAATGCTAGGGGCGGCACTGCCCATTTTATCCAGTTTGTGCTGGATGGGGGACAACTGACAGAGGTGCTCCTCATCATGGGTCTATCAAAAACATTGATTTAGTTTGTAATATATTTGAGAGCACATTTATGCTTCAAGAGGTTAAAATGAGAGAATGAGAAAAGGAAGGTTTAAACATTAACCCAGCAATAAACCACATATATTAACCCTTTAGTCAGATGCAGCAGTCACATGACATCATGCTAGGTGCGAACACCCAGCTAACCCAATAGATCTCAATGCCAAGTGTATTGAGAGCCACTGCTGGGACAAGACTCCCAAGTGTCCTGGTCTGAAATATGCACAAACTGATCGTTTCTGGTTGGGGTCCCTTCCCTCTAAAATTAGCCCTCCAAGACCCTTCAATAAAGAGCCCAGCGAGGGCACTCATTCACTGTGAGCACTTAAAATATACTGAATGTTCCTCGTGCATGGGCATCACTTCAGAACAGAGTGCATGGAACATTTTCTGTTTGTCTTATGGAGAGTGGATGATCCTCAATCTCCGCACATCCCTCATACTACTCAGCTCTGTTCACTCCCTAGGCAACCTGACTTCTCTCCTTTAACATTGATTGGCCCACCGGAAGAATGGCAGGAGGCATCCCCGGAGTGCACGGACTCCTCAGAAACATAGCAGGACAGAATTTGTAAGTGAAGGGAGTCTTTTGGACCATCATGTCTCTACTTCTATAATGCCTATAAGGCCAAATGAGAGATCATTTAATTTTTTTGTATTTGATTATAATTGCTTATTTCCTTAGAAATATACAATAAAACCTTTTCCATTTCTGATCTTCTTAAAAGGAGTGCCACCAAAAAAATGCTACCTACCACAAAGGTTTGGATGTCAAATATGGAAATATAAATTTGCACGCTGTAAATGACTGAAATCCTATTATAAATTGAAATTTTTTACATTTTTTGATGTGGCATTCTGGTGGGACATAATTTAGTAATGAAATATTTTCTGCTCATTATAATGCTAGATATTACGCAAAACTATATACTTTGGTCGGTAGTAATGTTAAAATAACAAGTTGATGAGGATTCCCACTGTTTCCACACAACGATGGACTTATCCTTCAAATACTTTATCTAGTTATCATATACACAGCCAGATGAGGGTATGAGATGAAGAATGTCTCTGTTGTTTTTTTTTATAATTTTTTAAAAATCATTGTGATGAGGCCCCATTAAGCTGATGTCACTTCGTTTTAACCTAACATTTCTCAGTAGACTAAACTGAGTTAGCGCAGGCTTTCCATCTATTTACATAGATCTGCTGTTACTTGCTTGGGCCCCACTGGTCTTACGGTAATGGATTTAGAAAATGAGTAGATTTTATTTTATTTTGCACAGGTCTGATTTTTTTTTCCATACACATTTTTTTTTTTACAGATGGATATGTTTTCTTTACATATACATTTCATATACATTAAAAGCTTGGTATGTACTCCGAAATATCAAATTTTGTTTATTTTAGGTTCTCATTTCCACTGGCCTCAGCTAGATTCCTACTCTTTTTGTTAAGTTTCAGTTAGTAAATGAGCAAACCAATCTCTGATTTATTTTTTTATATATATTTTGTCATAAAGAATTTGGAATCCACTTTGGAAAAAAAGAATATGACAAACCATGAACCTTTTAATCAAGTAGGGAAGTTTACCGTTTGGGCAGTATTATGTCCACTGGTAAATGGCTCATCGTCAGTAGGGATGTGCGTTTCGGGTTTCGGAATTTCGGAATTTTCACGAAATTTCCCGATTCGTGCATTCGGATTCGGACGATTTTCCGAAAATTTTCAGATCCAAAAACGTTTTCGTTCCATTCGTAATTTCGGCTCCATTCCTGATTTTGGTTCCATTTCAGTAATTTCGGACAACGTATTTTTTGGTTATATTGCTGATTCTGTAATTTTGTATCATTCCCATCTCAATGTATCCTTCTTGTAAAACCAAAGAAATCTCAATGTATCCTTCCTGGAAAACCAGAGAAATTTCAATGTATCCTTCTTGTAAAACATGAGAAATCTCAATGTATCCTTCCCGGGAAACCAGAGAAATCTCAATGAATCCTTCCCGGGAAACCAGAGAAATCTCAATGTATCCTTCTTGTAAAACATGGCAGAATTATCGTATCGACAGAAATATCGGATCCGAAAAACCATTAGTTTACGTCAAAACAAATAGACACTTTGAAACGAGGAGAACAGACGTTCCGAAAAACACAAAAATTTCCGAAATTTCGAAAAAAAAGTCGAAACGAAATGAACCGAAACGGAGATCGTCCGAAACAAGCCGAAACGAAAATTTACAAAATCCGAACGCACCGAACCGAATAAAAAAATCGGTGCACAAGTCTAATCGTCAGTTCCTGAACATATAAAACACCATGGGCCCTATTCCCTAGTAAAAGTTAACATTAGCGTTCTGATGAGTAAGTGTTAACACTAGGATAAGTGACTTTAACGTGTGCCCCCCATATTACATTCCTGACGATAAACCTGTGAAAAATCCACGAACTTGTGCGAGCTTACTGTACTTTGCGCATCCTATACTTAACATAGGGAGCGCAATCAGTAATTAGTGTTTCGATAAGGTATTACAAACTGCTAGCACTAACTACCGCAGCGATGCGCAGGCCAAACTTTTAACAACACCTAAAAGCTGGTGCTAACTGATTTCACTTTTGCAAAATCATTTAGCACCCCCAAAACCCCCAATAAATCTGATACTCACCTCTCATCCCGCGGTGAGATCGTTGGCCCGATCGTTGGAACCAGAGGGAGACCGGGGACCAATTGTTCCCAGTCTCCCTGCACAATCACTCCACGGCGCGGCAGGAATGTCATGCTCTGGTAGCAGGGTGGCACCAGAGTAGAAAGGGATGGTATGAGCCCAGTGTGCAGTATACTGCACAGACGAAGATATGTATGGAGGTGGATGGATATGGGTGGAGGTGGATGGATAAACAGACTGACCAGATTGCCAATACAGATGAAGGTGAGTGCGGTTGCTGGAGCAGGAATCCAAGGATATGGTGAGTGGTTTGAAGTTAGAGGGAATACAGGAGCAGATACTGGGGTAGGATGCAAGACAAGGCTAGGGATATTTTGGAGCAACAGAGCACAGCACTTCTCTCTGTGAGGGATAAAGTACAATGATGAAGCGCAGGTCCGAGTGGTGCGTAGCCCTTTATTTCGTGAGTGTGTTTTGGTGGTTTAACTGTTTAACTGCTGGATATTGATACAGAATGCAGGTTCAGAGGTGGAATAGAACTGGAAGCGTGACAAGGAATGAGATTGCGCACGTCTCGGAAGCACAACCCTCCGTGGAGTCCTGTGCTCTCCAGGAGGTGATAGTCGCAACGTGAGTATCACTGCGGGTATTGTTGCATTCTGGGGCAAGGTGACGAGGTAGTGCCTGCCCAGAATATCACACTTAGGCTGCTGTCAGACGAGCGTAGTGTTCACGTCCGTGATTGCGCCTAAGGCTGGTGTCAGACGAGCGTAGTGTTCATGTCCGTGATTGCGCCTAAAAGTACGTCCGTGATAGCATGAAAGAAAGTCCATTGGAGCCCGACACAAGAAGTACGTCCGCACTGAACTGCGGACGCACAACGGCCTCGGCAAACGGACGCAGGTTAGGCAAGAACGTAATACTGCTAGAACGGACGTGCGGAGTGCGCTGCGTCCACAACGTCTGCATAGCTTTGTGTGTGAGTGATGGAGCATGGTCAGACGGACTGCATTTATACGTCCAGCATTTTTGACGGACAGAATGTTTTTTCATTGTAATTTATTTTTCCCTCCTACATCCGTCAAAAATAACTTCAGTGAAAAAACGGACTGTGTGACCACTACTGCGTCATCCGTACTGACGATGTCCGTACTGCACGGACGTACAGTCCGTAGAAATCACGCTCGTCTGACCCCAGCCTAAAAGTACGTCCGTGATAGCATGAAAGAAAGTCCATTGGAGCCTGACACATGAAGTACGTCCGCACTGAACTGCGGACACATGACGGACGCTGCAAACGGACGCAGGTTAGGCAAGAACGTAATACTGCTAGAACGGACGTGCGGAGTGCGCCACGTCCACATCGTCCGCATAGCTTTGTGTGTGAGTGATGGAGCATGGTCAGACGGACTGCATTTATACGTCCAGCATTTTTGACGGACAGAATGGTTTTTCATTGTAATTTATTTTTCCCTCCTACATCCGTCAAAAAAGAACTTCAGTGAAAAAACGGACTGTGTGACCACTACTGCGTCATCCGTACTGACGATGTCCGTACTGCACGGACGTACAGTCCGTAGAAATCACGCTCGTCTGACCCTAGCCTAAAAGGGGGAGCTATGGGGAAACATTCAGGCACAGGCTTTCCCCGTTAGCGCCCCATTATTGCGCTAACTTCAGAATAGGGCCCAATAAGGGTTATTCATTAACTACAATTTTTTCATTGAAAGAACAGTGCTTTAACTTTGTCATCAGTGGAGCACGTATGGCCAAACTATAGCAGAATCCCTATTTAGGGAACTGCCACTGCAGCTCACTGTACATCTAACCATTGTTTCCACTGTAGTTTCTGCCGAAGATTTTCAGCGTAGTTCTCAGCATAGGTTTATATGCTTTTCCCATAGTAGTTTCCACCATAGTATTTTAGCTTAGATTTCAGGGAAGTTTTCAATGATGTTTCAGCCATAGTTGTACAACATTCTTTTCTACCATTATTTCCACCATGGTTTGGGTAATCGCCACTTTAAAATTGCTAAAGTAATTTCACCGGCTATTCAGGAATCAGACAGTTCCCCAAATTTTGGTGAATTACCAGTGAAATACAGTACTGTTCGACAGCAGTGAATTCCCCATAGAGAAACAATGGCTAATCTATTCACAGAACACCAATTCACAGCAGAGAAATGTCAGTGAAAGGCCCTGATTTTCGGTAGTTTAATTCGGCAGATTTAATCAGGCGATTCCCACACAGGGTTATTCAAAGAGAATCGAAAAGTCACCGCACGTTCGGCGACTTTTCGTTCTCTTCAAATTGGTGAGATTTGGCGATCCCATTTCGGCGACCCTGCGGTGTATTCAGCAAGCACCACAAGGCTGCCGTAATGCAGGGAAAAGTCGCCGCAAACCCGCCGAAAACTCACCGCAAAACCCAGCGAATGCACACCGAGACCTGCAAAAACATCTGGATTAACCCCGCCGAACATGCTGGAGAAACCCGAGCAGAAGCTGATCACAGCGCAGAGCAGCCGCCGGAAAAACCCGACACCGCAGATGAATGGAGTGAAAAAAACAAAAACAATACGCTTGAATGTTTGAAAAGTAAAACGCTGTTTGCAAAGAAACAACTACAGAACGAAAATGTCTGAAATTTACATATAAGATCCAATGAATGATAATAAAAAGGGCTATTACAGAAAAAATAAAAAACGATTTTAAAAAAAACCGGAAGAAAAATGCCTAAAGATCCAAACAAATCTATAAATAAAGAGACTTTTTACTGCAGAATATTATAATCAACGGTTTATTAGATAATGAATTAAACGGGAATATTTTTAACATTGAAGCCTATGGGATTCGCCTGAATAAACCTGTTGAATGAAACCACCGAATGGCAGGGCATTTCGGCAACTTTTCACTGCTGGTTTTTGTTCTCTGAATAGACAAACCATTGCTTCTCTATGGGGATTTCACTGCCCTCGAACAGGCACCGTATGTGCAGGCAATTCGCCAATATTTGGCGAACTGCCTGCTCTCTGGATAGCCGAATGGCCAGGAAACGTAACCGAACACTGAATTTCTGCATTCGGTTACCCTTTTCGCCAGCAATTCGGAGCTCTTTGAATAACCTTGATAGGTTTCAATTTTAAAAATATTCTCGTTTTTATAAAATATTTATTAAACCACTTATTCTTTTAATTTGCAGCCATAAGTCTCTTTGTTTATTTTTTTTGGCAGTCTTCAGGCTTTTTTCGGTAAATAGTTTTTCCAATTTTTTTTAAATAGCGCTTTTTTTCTGTACCAGACCTTTTTGTCATTATTCATAGGACTTTATATTTAATTTTTAGCCATTTTTGTGCAGTAGTGTTTTGAAAACAGCTTTAAAAATTTGCGGTGTTTTTTTTTTACCCTGCTCGTCCGCTCATCGGCTTTTTCCGACAGCTGGTCGAACCTCTGTTCGGTGGATCATTGGCTTTTTTCAGATACGTTCGGGGGTTTTGCGGCAGATTTTCAGATGCAGTCAGCGGCTTTTCCCTGCACTTTGGGGACCCTATGGGGAATGCTGAATTCACCTCTGGGTTGGGGAAATTGATTCTCCAAAGTGGAATTTCGGTGCTCTTTGAATGACCCTGTATGTGCATGTCTCATGTCACAAAAGGCGCCTTAGAGGGGATCTGATAACCTTATATAAATATATACGGGGCCATTATCAACCATTGTCTGATAACCTATTCATTAACAGGACTATACACAGGACAAGGGGTCATCCATTTAGACTGGAAGAAAGAAAATTTAGCTTAAAGCATAGGAAGGGTTATTTTACGGTGAGAACAATCAAGCTGTGGAATTCTCTGCCTGTTGAGGTGGTTGGGTCAGAGTCTGTACAGACTTTTAAAAAACGACTGGATGACTTCCTGCAGACACAGAATATTAAGGGTTATAATATTTAATATGTGGGTAAAAGCTTCTTGATCCAAGGAGAAATCTGACTGCCATTCTGGGGTCAAGAAGGAATTTTTTCCCAGTATGTTGCATATTGGCAAGCATTCAGACTGGGTTTTTTGCCTTCTTTTGGATCAACAGCAGTAGGTTATGTGGGAGAGGCTGAACCCGATGGACGCATGTCTTTTTTCAGCCTATATAACTATGTAACTATGTAACTATGTAACTATGTAACATCAGAATGGTATTACAAAAAATTTCAAAACAGCATAAATTTCTATTTGGAGTTCATCATTTACAGTGGGTAAAGTTATTAATCACATTTTATCCTCCAAACCTTTGTAGTTATATATTCTATAGGGAACTCATTTAAAGAAAAGTAGAAATGGAGAACCTGTTACTTCATTTGTCTAAGGAAATAAGCCATTTTATAGAAAGATCGAGAAAAAAACCCTGTAATATATTTTTTTAGCCTTTTTTATTCTTTCGATTCACATGGTCATTAAAATTACTAATTTCAAATACGTGCCTTTGGCTCTTTTGTGCTGTAATACTTTAAGAACGTGACAGAGGGCAGTAAAGCAGCAAATAAAGTAGAATCGTCACTATTATTTTACCTGACATGAGAGACAACTGTGATCACTGAGAGGGACGCTTTCTGGAATGATCTAATGTAATCTGCAACAGATTTCTCTCAACACAACCGTGCTTTCACATTCTGTGTAAAAAACAAAAAACTCTGCTTTGTACCCTGAGGAATTCAATCATAGAAATCATGAAAATCTTACCTAATGTTGACAAACACTTTGTTACAATGTAGATCTCATTCTGTGGTCAGACACTTTTTCATTAGGTATGTTTGTCATGCTGATTAGTTTATGAACGTTGACAAACAAGGTTGAAACACGTTTGCCCAAATTTTATTTGGCAAACATCTGGACAATTTTTATCCTTACTGCAGTTTGAGCCAACATCTATAGGAGCCAACTACACATCTATAGGAGCCAACTACACATCTATAGGAGCCAACTACACATCTATAGGATCCAGGAAACGTTCTACATACAGGTTTGGTTAGAATAACCCATACGTTTAGGAGTGAACATGCTAAGAGCCAGTGGCATCGTAACCCTCGGATTTCCGAAGCTTTGAATTTAACCACCCTGAATCAATCAACAGTTGATGCGAAAATGAGAAGCCAGGTCAATGTTTTGACATAATTCTATAGAAAGCCATATAAGAAGAAAACATATAAAGAAAGAAAAATGAAAATGATCGTTACAATGTAAGTTTTTAATTTAGAGAATAACAATGATAATAATAAGAATAATTAAAAACTCACACTGTAAAGAACATTTTCACATGTTTCCGTATATGTTGTTTATATAAATATAGCATTCTTTCACACAAAATACTAAAGATAAATAATCTCTCAGTCTGCTGGTTGTCAACGTTTCTTGTTGCTACAAAAGCTTTGTTGTATTTCATAACTAAATTGATTATGTTTGTGCATTGGTGTACTGTGCCTTATTGCTGCTCGGTGTGAAAAGGCCAGTGCACTGTATATATATATATATATATATATATATATATTACATTACTCCAGGAGCTCAGCCCTCAACCTTTACTAAGCATAACGTGTAGGTTCTTAATGTTTTAAAATTTGTTGATCTTGAAAGGGTTAAGAGTTATTGGAGACTTTGAAATATATTTAATCTTAAAATGTGTGAGCTACTGTTGAAATTGTTGAATATCTGAGATGGAGTTCTCTCCTCCTGGTTTGATATATATATAAATATAAAACCACAACAAAAATCGCCGCTGACAATGATGGGCTGTCTCTGTGCATGCATGGCACAGCAGTCATCACGCCTGAATGTTGATGTCCTGTCGCACACGCACTTTGCAGTGACTTACATCTCAGGAGTAGGGATGAGCTGTTCGGTTCGGAGTTTGATTCGAACATCGCCTGCTCGATGTTCGCGAACAACGAACATTTCCGCGTGTTCGCCGCATGTTCGCCCACAATACACCACAATGGACCACAATGCACTTTTTCACTGGCCTGAAGCTTGTAATTGGCTACAGCCTTGCACCTGACCACAGGTCAGGTGCAAGACAGGTTCAAGACTATGCCAATCACGGCTCAGAGTCCTGATTGGGCAAATTTTGCCCAATCATGGGCACAGAGCTAAGTCCCGCAGCACACTATATAAGGCTTCACACAACGCTTCAGCATGTGTTTTTTGAGAGGAGATTGTTGTGTTAGTGTGTGTTCTCACTGCCTGCCAGTCTGCCACCAGCTATTGGGGGGGGGGGTCTCATTTCTACAAAATATCTGGGAATTGTGGTAATCTGTGTGTTCTCACTGTCACCAAGTATTTTGGGGGTCTCATTTCTACAAAATATCTGGGAATTGTTCTAATCTTTGTGTTCTCACTGCCACCAAGTATTTTGGGGGTCTCATTTCTACAAAATATCTGGGAATTGTTCTAATCTTTGTGTTCTCACCGCCACCAAGTATTTTGGGGGTCTCATTTCTACAAAATATCTGAGAATTGTTGTAATCTTTGTGTTCTCACTGCCACCCATCAGGGGGTCTCACTGATTTATAGGAGGTTTCTGGGAATTGTAATCTGTGTCTTCTCACTGCCAGCTATAAGGGGGTCCCACATACCTCTAGCAGATTTCTGCGAATTGTAATCTGAGTCTTGTCACTGTTGCCAGCTATCAAGGTGTCTCACTGAGTTATACCAGAGTTCTGGAAATCTTTAATCTTTATATCAGAGTTGAATCAGAGTTCTGTATATATTTAATCTATATATCACTCACCATGTCAGAAAGACCAAAAAGGACAGGCAGACGCTCCCAGACACAGATAAGAGGGCAAGCAGCCTCTGTGTCGGGAGGCTGTGCCTCTGTTCGTCGTGGACGTGGTGCATCCTCTGCAGGGGCATGCTTGTCCTTTCTAACTGGTGCTGGCCGTCTTAAGCAGCAGCAACATACAGAGGATTTGGTGGATTGGCTAACCAGGCCATCCTCAGAGTCCTCTGCCAGCCAGGCTTGTAGTGCTTTACAGTCCACCTCAGCTGCCAAAGCATCTAATGCAGCCTCCATGTCCACAGCTACTCCTGCCGTAGCCTCACTATCACACACGGAGGAGTCAGCTAAATTGTTTGACTACAATGACAGTGACATGCTGCTTGAGGATGTGCAGCAACTACCGTGCTCTGATACAATCTCTGAGGTTGAGGAAGGGAGTATAATGAACCTAGAGTAAGGGGGTGCCAGTGATGACACACAAATAACTGCCACTCATGTTGCCCCAGCAGCTGCAGCATACTGCCAAGTTGGCTCCAGTGACGAGGAGATAGGGGGTGATGATGACAATGATGATGAGGTCACTGACTCCACCTGGGTGCCTGATTGAACAGAGGAGTCAAGTGAGGAGGAGGAGGAGGCACAACAAACACGAGGCACAACCGTATGACCAACCGTAGCACTAGCCAGTCCAAGGCATCACATGTCAGAGCTGCTCAGGTGCAGAGCACTGTTGTCTCAAAGCAAACATCCAGGAACTCTGCTGTCTGGGAGTTCTTTAAGAAATGTGCAGCAGACCCCACCATTGCTATTTGTAATCTATGTCAGATGAGGCTCAAGCGTGGGAAAGACACGGATGCTTGGGTACAACGTGCTTGAGGCGACATATGACCACCTGCCACGCATCCAGTTGGCGCAAAACTTTGCGCAGGTCCTCCTCACCTGTCTCTACCCCCACTATATATCCTGCCATGTCATTGACTCCAACCTCCACTGACAGGGATGATGCTACAGTAATGGATGTACCAGGTCCTTCCTCACAATGTGACAGCATCCCATCAGCTGAAGATTTACGCAGTCAGATTATGTTGCCCCAGCTGCTGCAGCATAAGAAAAAATATAGTCCAACCATCCCCAAGCACAGCGTCTAAATGCCAGCTTAGCAAATTTACTCGCATTGCAGCTGCTGCCTTTCCAGCTGGTAGACTCAGCTTCCTTCCGTGAATTTGCTGAATGTGCTGTACCACAGTGGCAGGTTCCAAAAAGCCATTACTTTTTACAGAAGGCCATTCCAGCACTATACCAGCACGTGGAACACAATGTTATGGAGTCATTGGGAAAGGAAGTCAGCAGCAAGGTGCATGTGACTTTAGACACGTGGTCTAGCAAGCATGGACAGAGCCATTACATTTCCTTCACGGCACTCTGGGTAACTCTGATTGCAGCTGGGAGGGATCCAAGACGGGGGCTCTGTGCTGGAGCTTGTTTATCCACCACGCCTCCAGAAAGCTGCTTGTATGAGGTCTGTCTGCTCCACCACCACCTCTCCCTCTCCCTCCCCCTCTTCCTTCTGTGTCTCTGGCGAAGTGGCAGTTAAACTGACGCGTGGCAGGGGCTACGCAATGGCTCAAGCTAAAAGATGCCATACTGTGCTTGAGCTGGTTTGGTTAGGG
This sequence comes from Leptobrachium leishanense, assembly GCA_009667805.1. Taxonomy (NCBI): domain Eukaryota; kingdom Metazoa; phylum Chordata; class Amphibia; order Anura; family Megophryidae; genus Leptobrachium; species Leptobrachium leishanense. Next base: position 310,983,166 of record CM019065.1, read on the forward strand.
GACAGGAGCCACACCGGGCCAGAAATTTTGTCAGCTCTGCAGGGGCAGGTGCAGAGATGGTAAACACCACGCCAGCTTCAGTTGGGAATGGTCGTCTGTGATAATGGCAGCAACCTTCTCTCCACCCTACGCCTGGGTAAGTTGAAGCATGTACCATGCCTAGCACACATCCTAAATCTGGTGGTACAGCATTTCCTAACCAGGTACCCAGGGCTGGCAGAGCTTTTCAGCCAGGCCAGAAAAGTCTGCAGCCACTTCAGACGGTCATTCCCAGCAAGTGTTCGCCTGGCAGAAATTCAAAGAGAATTCCACCTTCCCACAAACCATATGATCCGTGACATGCCCACCAGGTGGAACTCGACATTAGCAATGCTGCAGCATCTGCACAAGCAGCAGAGGGCCATCAGTGAGTACCTGTGTGAGTATGGCACAAGGACAGGTTCAGGTCAACTTGGTTCCCCCCCCCCGCAGTGGCTGATGATCAAGGATGCATGCACTGTACTGTCACCATTTGAGGAGGCAACGAGGATGGTGAGCAGGGACAGTGCATGTATCAGTGACACAATTCCTTTAGTGTTCCTGCTGGAGCACACTCTGTGGGGAATTATAGATGTGGCTCTAGAGGAAGAGCAGCGGGAGGAAGAGGAGGCCTTCCCTAGCTCTGAAGGCCCCAGTCTTTCCGCAGACAGCATTCCAGCGGGTCCTCCTCAGTTCAGACAGGCGGAGGATGAGGAGGAGGAGGAATATTTAAGTAGTGGGGCATTGAAGGTGGGGATTCCTCAAGGGAGGGTTTTGTGTGCCCAGAAACACAAGGACTAGTACGTGGCTGGGAGGAGGAAGTGCACGATGGGGTCATCCTCCTCATTGACCAGGAAGACTCGGAAGGTAATGCCACCTCCAACCTACGCTGCATGGGCTCCCTTATCCTGCAAAGCCTGGTAAAGAACACCAGGATTCGTGCTATCAAGCAGAGGGATCATTACTGGTTGGCAAGCCTTCTTGATCCACGATACAAGGGTAAAGTTGCAGAGCTCATCCTGCCCGCACAGAGGGAGCACAGGATGATAAAACTTGAGGACGCTCTAAAGCGACACTTGTGTAACACCTTTCCAGGCACTGGTAGGTTACCAAGTGATGACACAGGTGCTTCTGAGGCTGCGGATGATCAGAGGAATAGTGGTGAAGGCCGGAGCCACTTGACTGATGTCTTTTTAAATTTTTTTAGTCCACGACGCCCAGGGACGTCAAATGTAGGCACCCATTGCCAGCGTCTTCACCATATGGTGCAGGACTACCAAGGGCAAGGGCAGACCTGGATAACTTTCCCAGCAGTTGATCCACTGGCTTACTGGGTGTTGAGATTGGATCACTGGCCAGAACTTAGCTATGCAGCTACTTGGTTGCCCTTCATTCCAGCGTGCTTTCTGAAAGGACGTTTAGTGCCGCTGGAGGTTTTGTCACAGACAAAAGAGTGCGTCTGTCCACCAACTCTGTAGACCGGCTGATATTTATAAAAATGAATCAGTCCTGGATCAGCAGCTATCAATCCCCTGATGCTGACGTAACGGAATAGATCGGGGATGTCTTCTGCGTTCACAAAACCTCCAGCACTGAACTCTTCCACAAAACCACAAAGGGGTTACTGTGTGAAGGCACTTGCTGCCATGAAAGGCACAATATTTGGCTGCACTGACGCCTGTACCAGATTTATATCATTTAAATTTTTTGGACCGCAGGGTCCAACCCTGCACTCTTCCACAATACCACAAAAGGGTTACGGTGTGACGGCACTTGCTGCCATCGAAGGCACAATATTTGGGTGCACTGACGCCTGTACCAGATTCATATCATTTAAATTTTACTCTTCCACAATACCATAGAGGGGTTACTGTTGCCGACACTAAAGGCCCAATTTTTAAGAACCTATTGTTACTTTCATTCAAAGCCTGCATAAGTTTCACCATAATTTAGCCAAAAAATCACTAAACTTGTTCTGCGTGTCCTAAAATGCCGCCCCAAGCAGTTGTTATGAATAGATTAAAGTAAAACCGTTTACCATCATTTGAAACGTCATTTTTTGTTTTTAAATGTTTCTATACATCCTACAAATACGCCACTTCACGGGCAGGTTATGGGGACCTCCTAGGCACGATATTTGAATTTTTATTTTTAACCCTTATTTCATGGAAAACTCAGTGTCCCTTTAAAAACTTTTTTTTACTTTCCTGTCCCCCAGGGCACTACCCGGACCCCCATACACCTTTTATGGCAAATATATTATATTGCATATATGCCCTCCTGCAGGGCACTGTAAAAACCGAACTTTTGAGTCCCATTGACTTGCATTGAGTTCGGTTCGTGTTCGCATTCGAACTCGAACTTTTGAAAGTGTTCGAGTTCGAATGCGAACCGAACACGGGGGTGTTCGGCTCATCCCTACTCAGGAGCCTGTAGGCACAGAGATCTGGAGGGACCCTAAACCACCCCCCTCAAAAAAACTGCCAAAACTGCCTTTTAATTTTTGTGATGGGGAAAACAAGAAGAACTAAAAAAATATGTTTTTTAAAAAAAAACTGAAACACAATGGGCAGTATTACAAAGCTGGAGCTAACTTAGCCTGTTGTAGCTTAGCCATAGAGCTGTTGGAAACTTAGCAACTCCATAGACTAAGTGGCTCTGGTAATTACAATGGCTCTGGTTTAGTTAGCGCCAGTTTTGTTATACTGCCCAATGTCTCTGTGCTCATATCAAAAGGGGCAGAATATGTTGCCTTAAAATGAAGCAAAAAAGAAGCAGAATGTTAGGGCTTTAAACCCTAAAACGAGCCCAAATAGTAACCTAACCTTATCCTTAACTTCTAAGCCTAACCCTAGCTATGGAAAAACTTGCTCTATTTCAGCCCAGAGCAATACATTTTTTGATGCTGCTTTATTTATTTTTTTTACAAATTTTTGATAGGATATCAAGGGCTACAGTACAATAATTGCGCTAAAATGGGGGCGCAAAGGAAAAAACCTGCGCCTGCAGGTTTCTCCTTTCCGCCCCAGTTTTAGCGCGATATTACAATGTAGGCATTTAAAAAGCTGCCTCCATTGTTACCAGGCGTTAAGCCCAGGGATGCGAGCGGCAGCGCTAAGCTAGGTTTCTAGTACTAGAACACTACTTCCAGTATACCTACTAGATTTATACGGGACAAGTTTATTGTAATAATATATGATTTGCAATAGGGTGTCAGGGACATATAATATATCTTGTAGGATTTCTTCACAGAATATTTTGATCCACGTTGTTGAGTTTTGCACAGTCTCTTCAAAAAAACAAAAAACAGCATTTTTGTTCGATCACAGGTTTTTCTGATGAGATTTTATATAATACTACACTAAAACGAGCAGAAACTGATCTACATACATGTTAATTACACTTCCCAGGAAAAATATTTTGCATCAAATTTTCATATCTGGCAACATTGATGAATCGGAGAGCCTGAGGCCATGGACCATCCTGCAAGAACAACATGTTAGTCTGGTCCACATTGCAACATGAGAGAATATTTAATGGTTTGCATTTTTTTCCTCTCATTTATCTGTGTTAGCTGTAGGAAGTAGATTGGGGCATCATTACATTGATTGTGCTAAAACGGGAACGCAAAGGAGAAAAACCTGCGCCTAGGAGGACCATTGCTTCATTCTCACCACTGTCAGGATTATTCAGAGAAAGGTGAAAGCCAGGACAACTGGCAGGAGAAGAGAACAATCTAGACCAAATAGCAGATTTGGAAAGTGAGATAAATGGGAGAATTTTCACTTCTCCAGTCATTCTCCTGAGGTTCACCTTTCTTTGAATAGACCTGTGTGTATTATTATCAGATTCATTGATTCTGTCATTACTTCATTATTGGCACACGGCAAATTTACAGCCCTCGTTTGCTAATTTCACTGATTATTCCACTGTTAGATGCGCTTTTTGGATTCTTCTTCTGCGTTAATGCTCACATATAGAAATAGTGATATTCTAACTTTATTTTTTACTTACTGACTGCTAGGGTGATATGTTTTATTTATGTTTTGTTTTGCTTATATTGCAAATATCTAAATGTATTTAGAACATAATCATAGAAATACTTTTGTGAATGAAGCATAAACAAGTATTAGACAAATAACATGTGACGCGTCCACAGATGTGACAGATGGTGTAAAGATATCTCATTGTATCTAATAAATACTGTATTAAAAGGGACAACCACAACTCATATACCAATAGTGCACAATACAAACATCTTGAAATACGACAGGGTAAGCATTTCATACTCCTATGAGATTGGTACGGTGGCTTAATAGGCCCAAGAGAATAGATTTTGATCACAATGTGCTACACTAAACACTCAGTTCATTTCCTTCTGATAGGTATACATAGAAAACAAGAAAAAAAATTGTGATCAGAGGAGATGTATTTGGTAACGGTCAAATAGGATATATGTTTTGAAATACAGTATGAGCACCTGTCCAGAATTCTCAGGATTCTGTGCATTCCGGATTCTTCTGGATTTCAGAATCCGAGAGAGTCCAATGTTTCAGAGGAAGGAGATTGCCGCGATAGAGCCACGATCCCCATCCTGCTGCAGCATGCAGCCTGTACACACACTTGGAGCGCTCTGCAGCTTTCCTTCACGAACATGCTGCTTGGAGTCAGCGAGACTCCTGGCAGCATGTCACACACTACAGATGCCAGAGGCTCTCAGTGTGTGTCAGGTTCCTGAGCAGCAACATGTACCCGGAGCATCCCTGATCTGGAATTAGTAAAATCCTGTTGGCTCAGAAAATTCAGCTGTTCGTAGTCTACTGGATTTTTGAATTCCGGAGAAGTGCTGTACCTGTATATGTAACTCTTACCAAATTTAATTTGGAAGCACCAAATAAAAATGGCTATACACTGGAGACAGACGCTATACAAGGAAGACCAGTTATCAGATGGCCAACAGAAACGGGTCTCAGGCAGCAAGTTCCAAAGATTTATTCAGGGAGGGAAAAACCCCAAGGGGTAAAAAATCGTAGTAACGTTTCGGCCTCAAGCGGCCTTAATCATACATGACAAATGAACCAAAACACCCATCCTTTTAACCCCATATCCACCAATCCGGTCTCTAATTTATTTAAATCACAGGTGTGTAGTATAATCCACTTAGAAATACGAAAAATTACACCCAAATATATAGTAAAGGCGCAACCAAATAACAAAAAAGAAAAGCAATAAAAAACAAATAATGAAATAAATAAAGCATATAAAACTAAATATAAATAAAAATGAAGGAACTCCTACTCAACCGCACCCAGATGCAGCGCGGTGTGCAAGGGGTAGTAGAGACATAAACAATATAAAGAGATCATATGCAACGACAAACAATGTCCGCCGATGTGTAAGGACAGGGTGCATTAGTAACAATGATGTAAATCAAATTCTCTATTGAGGCCCCTGGGCCATAATGTATCTAATCTGTGTATCCAGCGCTTTTCTTTCTGTTTTAATAATTTAATTCTATCTCCTCCTCGTCGTGACACCGGAACATGGTCTATAATCTGAAACCTAAGTTGTGCAATATTATGCGCAAGTGCAAAAAAATGTTCGGGTACCGGCAGATCATACCGGCCAGTCCTGATGGTAGACTTGTGTTTAGAGAAGCGTTCTTTCATTTTAGTCGTAGTTTCCCCTACATATAGTAAGCCACACGGGCATTTTAATATGTAAACCACATACGATGATTCGCATGTGTAGAAATCCCGAATCCAGATTTTATCACCTGTGTGCGGGTGTAACAAAAAATCTCCCTTAATCACTGCATTGCAAGAGGAGCAACCAAGGCACGGAAAGGTGCCTTTCTTAGGGATACCCAAAAACTTTTGTTGTTTTACTTTCAGAGGGCCAATATCAGCTTTTATCAAATGATCCCTTAAATTTCTATTACGTTTATATGCAAAAATCGGGGGATCCAGAAAAAAGGGAATTTCCTTATATGCCTTATGCAAAATGCCCCAATGTCTACGAATGACGTTATTAATACGTCCACTGACTTGACTGAATTTGCTGACAAAAGGGATACGTGTTTTATGGCGGTGTTTAGGGGTTCTTCTTGAAATCATAGTCATCCTATCAAAACTTTCCACCCTATGTAATTCGCCTCGAAGGAGAGTAGCTGGATAGCCCCTTGTTTTAAACTTATTGACCATGCTTTCTAATCTATCCTTCCGGACCCCGGGATCAGAAACATTCCTAACCACCCTCAACAATTGGCTGCGTGGTAAAGATCTAAGTGTGTTGGCCGGATGGAAACTACGAAAATGTAATAGACTATTCCTATCAGTGGGTTTAGTGAATAAGTCACTCGACAACCGTTCTCCTTCTATAATGAGTGTTAAATCCAAAAAATCTATCCTCTCACGACTATGTGTCATGGTGAACTTAATATGCTCACTAACCCCATTAATGTCCTTAAAGAAAGTTTCCAAATCCTCCAAATTACCAAGCCAAATCCCAAAAACGTCGTCAATGTAGCGCCACCAAACGTGAACAAATCGAGCAAAAAAAGGATGACTATACACGAAGTTTTTTTCAAATGCATCCATAAAGAGATTTGCATAAGCCGGTGCCATGTTAGACCCCATTGTTGTCCCCCTACATTGTCTATAGACCGTGTCTCCAAAGAGGAAGAGATTATTACATAAGACAAATTGCACAAGCTTCAATAGAAAGGCTATCTGTATCTCAGAAAACGCATTCTCCCTAAGTGCCTCATTAATAGCTCTTAAGCCATCTTCATTGGGAATGGATGTATATAAGCTAGTCACGTCCCAAGTAAATAAGATAACTGGTCTATCCAGGGACAAACTCTCCAAACGATGTAAAACATCCTTACTATCCCAAATGAAGGACCTCGTTTTTAAAACCAGAGGCTGAAGAATCCTATCAAGGAAGATCGAAATAGGCTGCAGCACGGAATCCGAGCTCGCCACTATCGGTCTCCCTGGAGGATTAATCAGGCTCTTATGCACCTTGGGTAACACATAGAAAACGGGCAAAATCCCATATTCCTTTTTAAGATATTGATGGAGATCTACATCGATGACTCCTGCCTCTAGGGCCTCCTTCAACATAAGATCAATTTCTTTATCTCTTTTAAGAACTGTATCAAAGTCACTAACTAAATAAGTGCCCCTATCCTGTAGCTGTCGTTCCACTTCCTTTATATAATCAACTTTATTCATAATAACAATCGCGCCACCTTTATCGGCTGACTTCAAAATAATAGCCTTATTCTCATGTAAATCCTGTAATGCCTTATATTCTTGACGCGACATATTAGAAAAACGAGCCCCCTTAAACCCCTCCAAAATCTCATCAATGTCCTGGTAAACAAATTGTGTAAACGTCTCAATGGGGGGCGTAGAAGGTGGCACAAATGAGCTTTTATTCCACAGTTCTAATTGTTTAGCACCAAAAAGAGCTTCATCTTTTGCTGCTGTGACTTCTTCTTTACCATGAAAAAACACTTTCAATTTAATGGCACGGAGAAACCTTTCAATATCCACTCGCAGAGAAAATGAATCAATATTACTTTGTGGGCAGAATGAGAGTCCCCTTCCCAATACCTGTTCTTCTAATGCTGTTAATTGATAGTCCGAGATATTAATCACTAGCGACGGCGTGTCGGGTTGTACATTTTTGGATGATACATTTTCTTCATACGTGTTGGATTCTGTCTCACATCTCCTCCTGTGTCGCTTTCTCCTCCTCCGTCCACGCCTGGGCGACCTACGGTCAAAAAAGAAGAAGAGGTAGGGGCATGTGAAAACATTTGGTCATCAGACGTTTCCAAATCTGTGTCAGTGGAGACATTTTTAGAAAAATTGCCCCTATCTCCTCTCTTATTGAAGCGGGGTGTCTGTCGTACCCTTTGTGGTCTCCCCATTCTGGGCAAATTGGAAGGTTCCCTTTGTGTCCACTTGTATACCCGTCCTCTTGAGTAATCCTCCAAATCTCTAGCGAATTTCAATCTCTTTCTATTCTCTATCTCCAAACGCATATCCTCCATTTTTTTATTTAATTCCACATGATACTGGTCTACTAATTCTACTGTAGTGATTTCTTTAAGTTGTTCCTCTAGTGCCATAATCTCTATTTCCAATAATTTCATATCCTTCTGTAGTTGTTCTATAGTTAATAATATTAAATCGAATGAACATTTATTCAATATAAGTTCAAATTTCTGGCAATATGCCAAGTCATCCGAGAATAAAGTAGGTCTTAAACGGATACGTAATCCCCGTGGGATCCTTTTCACTTTAAAGTATTCAGTCAGTGTAACACAATGTAATTTGTAGCTCACCGATCTCCCCTTCATTTTTTCAATCTGTGCTTTCAATGTTACCTCTCCTGGACAACTCAAGAAGCATTCCTCAGTGGTAGAAATGCCCACAATCCGCGCTGCATCCTCGGCGGTATAAGAGAAGACTCCTTCAGGGGTAGACGCACCCTCTCCCATCTCCATACTCACAGCGTACCCTCGAGTGTGTATCCACTCGTTCACTTCCGGGTATTGGGGCTCAACCACGTGATCGCGGCTACGGCAAGCAATGAAATCCAAAAACAAGCGCCGCAATCTCCAAAATGGCGGGAGCCCACCGAAACTAGCGCCGAGTCACCGTGTGCGGGGGCGCCGACTGTCCCCCCTCCTCATCCAGAACGCCAACAGAAACGGGTCTCAGGCAGCAAGTTCCAAAGATTTATTCAGGGAGGGAAAAACCCCAAGGGGTAAAAAATCGTAGTAACGTTTCGGCCTCAAGCGGCCTTAATCATACATGACAAATGAACCAAAACACCCATCCTTTTAACCCCATATCCACCAATCCGGTCTCTAATTTATTTAAATCACAGGTGTGTAGTATAATCCACTTAGAAATACGAAAAATTACACCCAAATATATAGTAAAGCGCAACCAAATAACAAAAAAGAAAAGCAATAAAAAACAAATAATGAAATAAATAAAGCATATAAAACTAAATATAAATAAAAATGAAGGAACTCCTACTCAACCGCACCCAGATGCAGCGCGGTGTGCAAGGGGTAGTAGAGACATAAACAATATAAAGAGATCATATGCAGCGACAAACAATGTCCGCCGATGTGTAAGGACAGGGTGCATTAGTAACAATGATGTAAATCAAATTCTCTATTGAGGCCCCTGGCCATAATGTATCTAATCTGTGTATCCAGCGCTTTTCTTTCTGTTTTAATAATTAATTCTATCTCTCTCCTCGTCGTGACACCGGAACATGTCTATAATCTGAAACCTAAGTTGTGCAATTATTGCGCAAGTGCAAAAAAATGTTCGGGTACCGGCAGATCATACCGGCAGTCTGATGGTAGACTTGTGTTTAGAGAAGCGTTCTTTCATTTTAGTCGTAGTTTCCCCTACATATAGTAACGCCACACGGCATTTTAATATGTAAACACATACGATGATTCGCATGTGTAGAAATCCCGAATCCAGATTTTATCACCTGTGTGCGGTGTAACAAAAAATCTCCCTTAATCACTGCATTTTGCAAGAGGAGCAACCAAGCACGGGAAAAGGTGCCTTTCTTAGGATACCCAAAAACTTTTGTTGTTTTACTTTCAGAGGGCCAATATCAGCTTTTATCAAATGATCCTTAATTTCTATTACGTTTATATGCAAAAATCGGGGGATCCAGAAAAAAGGGATTTCCTTATATGCTTATGCAAAATGCCCCAATGTCTACGAATGTAAACTTCGTGTATAGTCATCCTTTTTTTGCTCGATTTGTTCACGTTTGGTGGCGCTACATTGACGACGTTTTTGGGATTTGGCTTGGTAATTTGGAGGATTTGGAAACTTTCTTTAAGGACATTAATGGGGTTAGTGAGCATATTAAGTTCACCATGACACATAGTCGTGAGAGGATAGATTTTTTTGGATTTAACACTCATTATAGAAGGAGAACGGTTGTCGAGTGACTTATTCACTAAACCCACTGATAGGAATAGTCTATTACATTTTCGTAGTTTCCATCCGGCCAACACACTTAGATCTTTACCACGCAGCCAATTGTTGAGGGTGGTTAGGAATGTTTCTGATCCCGGGGTCCGGAAGGATAGATTAGAAAGCATGGTCAATAAGTTTAAAACAAGGGGCTATCCAGCTACTCTCCTTCGAGGCGAATTACATAGGGTGGAAAGTTTTGATAGGATGACTATGATTTCAAGAAGAACCCCTAAACACCGCCATAAAACACGTATCCCTTTTGTCAGCAAATTCAGTCAAGTCAGTGGACGTATTAATAACGTCATTCGTAGACATTGGGGCATTTTGCATAAGGCATATAAGGAAATTCCCTTTTTTCTGGATCCCCCGATTTTTGCATATAAACGTAATAGAAATTTAAGGGATCATTTGATAAAAGCTGATATTGGCCCTCTGAAAGTAAAACAACAAAAGTTTTTGGGTATCCCTAAGAAAGGCACCTTTCCGTGCCTTGGTTGCTCCTCTTGCAATGCAGTGATTAAGGAGATTTTTTGTTACACCCGCACACAGGTGATAAAATCTGGATTCGGGATTTCTACACATGCGAATCATCGTATGTGGTTTACATATTAAAATGCCCGTGTGGCTTACTATATGTAGGGAAACTACGACTAAAATGAAAGAACGCTTCTCTAAACACAAGTCTACCATCAGGACTGGCCGGTATGATCTGCCGGTACCCGAACATTTTTTTGCACTTGCGCATAATATTGCACAACTTAGGTTTCAGATTATAGACCATGTTCCGGTGTCACGACGAGGAGGAGATAGAATTAAATTATTAAAACAGAAAGAAAAGCGCTGGATACACAGATTAGATACATTATGGCCCAGGGGCCTCAATAGAGAATTTGATTTACATCATTGTTACTAATGCACCCTGTCCTTACACATCGGCGGACATTGTTTGTCGTTGCATATGATCTCTTTATATTGTTTATGTCTCTACTACCCCTTGCACACCGCGCTGCATCTGGGTGCGGTTGAGTAGGAGTTCCTTCATTTTTATTTATATTTAGTTTTATATGCTTTATTTATTTCATTATTTGTTTTTTATTGCTTTCTTTTTTGTTATTTGGTTGCGCCTTTACTATATATTTGGGTGTAATTTTTCGTATTTCTAAGTGGATTATACTACACACCTGTGATTTAAATAAATTAGAGACCGGATTGGTGGATATGGGGTTAAAAGGATGGGTGTTTTGGTTCATTTGTCATGTATGATTAAGGCCGCTTGAGGCCTATGACGGAATGGGATGTTGTCCGCCTGCGGGTGTGCTCTATCTGCGTTCCCCGGCGCTTACCGCTGGCCCGACTACCGAGTGACGCGGCACTCGGCGTCTCGTGCGACCTGGCGTGACCCTGGGGAAGGGTTAGCGGGCGGTGGAGGGGACCCCTGCCTAGAACCAGCCCGACCACTGAGCCATACGGTACTCAGCGTCCCGAGCAGCTGGTTCACTGACCTTGTGGGGTGGAGTACGTCTGCGGGCGGCCGGCCGATTTCGGAGATCGGATCTTTTCCGGCGGAATATTCGGATCTGATTGCGGAGGACTTTTCGGATCTTAGATGGATGCAGCTTCGGATCTTGCGGGATCGGCAGAGTATTCGGATCTTACCGCGGTCTCTTGCAATACCGAAGCGCGGTACACGGCCGCGCCCTTCGGATCGGATCTCGGGCTAATAGTCTGGGAACCGAACACCATACGCTGCGCCTCTGTCCTGATGCGAGATGCAGGCCCAGAGCGCTCGGTTCGGTTCGGATCTAGTTGGACACCGTACCCTGAGACCGCGGGGGATACTCAGACGATGAAGTACGGCGGAGAAATAAAGACATCAGTCGAGGCTGGATGCACTGGTAAATCTGGGTTTATTATTCACAGCTCAGGCATTTATCAACTTTACACAAATTATGAATACAATGGGAATCCCTGCCCGCCCTCACAGGACCCATTGGCCGTTACAGTTCGGGGAGTCGCCGATTCGGACCGGATGGTCCGAATCGGCCATTTTACGATTCGAACCGGATGGTTCGAATCGGCCATTTTCCGATTCGAAGAATCTGATAACGGCCACGAGGCAATTGGAAAATGGCGGCGGGCAAGGCAGACAAAGGGAATACATTTCACAACACAAACGGGGACACTTTTACACCACACATAACCACATCTAAATAAACGTACTTTAAAACTCCGTGCGTGCCACCGCACCTAATTGTCCATGGCCATATCACTGTCATTGTGCACCGCCCCTGGCTGAGGGTGCTGAGCCATTCCGTGACAAGGCCGAAACGTTACTACGATTTTTTACCCCTTGGGGTTTTTCCCTCCCTGAATAAATCTTTGGAACTTGCTGCCTGAGACCCGTTTCTGTTGGCGTTCTGGATGAGGAGGGGGGACAGTCGGCGCCCCCGCACACGGTGACTCGGCGCTAGTTTCGGTGGGCTCCCGCCATTTTGGAGATTGTGGCGCTTGTTTTTGGATTTCAGTTATCAGATGGCTTGACACAATAGAGCTGTTATTAGTAATAAGTGACTTTAAAGTGAACCTGTCTGCAAGTTTACTTTGTTCCATTTAATAGGGAATTAAAGTATATATTATGCTTATAACTAAAAATGTTGATACTCATCCAGCTTCCAAGAGTAAAGGCACTAAATATTTAGTTCCCTGTTAAACGGTCATTCCCCTGTAAGCTGTCATTATGACAGAAAGGTGCGGGAGAGCAGTCAGTTTTCTTGATTTCTTTCTGATTGTATGCAAAACCTTGACTGTATCAGCATCCCTATGAATGGTCATATGAGCAAGTCTTATCTCATTTCCCTCCTTACCATAACTTCGACACAAGAGTGAAACTGCGGCTCCTGGTGCTGCAAGGTACAGTTTTCAATAATTGTGCCAAACATTTTGTTGGATTTGATTTGATGGCTAGAAGCATTACGGTATTAAAGAGATTTTACTTTATACATTTTATAATTCATTGTACAGTATGTACAGAATTTTACATAGCATTATTAAATATTGATGGATTCTTGCTTACAGCCACGAGTCGGATGTTTTACTGTTACACAATCTTATTATGTTCCAGCACACTTATTTACAATTTCCAATATAATTTCAGCAGCTGTTTTCCAATGGTTGATGTCAGCACTTTCTCCGCTTTTGGATTGCCTAAATAGGATATTGCTCATGTGTCATTTAATCCTAGAAATAAAGAATTGCTATTTTTCAATCTCAGCTACAAGAATCACATAGAGGCAACCTTGTAGAATCTTATGCTAAATAACATTAATGTGATGACATTATGCACATGCACAGAAAATGGAATGAATTCAACATCTTAGGCTAGGGTCAGACGAAAGCATTTTTCCCCGCGAACGTGAAAAAGTGCTTCCGAACGCATTGACGTATTTTATCACGGAATGCGCAAAAACGGTCAGACGACGCGCATTTTTGGGCGTGATTTTGTACGGATCGTCAATAAAACTCTTTTTGCATCTGGACGTTATGTAGGCTGGACATTAGCAGCGTCTGACATCTCCTAATCACGCAAACACGCCGCTATGCCACAGCTGCGCACTCAGTACGTCAGTACTAGCGGTTCAGCGTTCTCAAAAAAATGCGTTCAAATTCCACTTGCATTGCACGGCCGGACTTTTGTGCGGCCGTACATCGTATATTGGCCGTCATTGCCCGTCATCTGCTGCTAGTGCGGCCGTAATTATGTGCGCCAGAACGCACGTTAAAAGTGCGCTGGTCTGACCCCAGCCTTAAACTGCCATATCTTAAGCTTATTGTCCTAAAAATTGTGTTCAACAACCTCATAACGTACTTCAAAGAGCTTAAATTGATACAACATGAAAGCATTTTAACAACAGACTAAGAATGTTGTGGCTATAGTACCTTTGAGTTAAACATCGAACACATACAGAGTTATTCAGAGAGCGGTGAAAAGCAGGAGAATGACTGGAGAATGGAAAATTCTAGGTTAAAATAGCCAAACCAGAAAAATTCTCCCATTCATCTCACTTTTTAAATCGGCTATTTTGACCTAGAATTTTCCATTCTCTAGTCATTCTCCTGCTTTTCACGCTCTCTGAATAACCCTGATAGAAATACATGTAGGTTTTAAAAACCTACAAAATTGGTGTTTACAACAGCCAACCTAAAAATTCAAAATGGAGAATATTTCCCCCCAAGGGGAATGTTCTAGGAGAAGTAGTCCTAGTCAGGACAGGATTTACAACTAGGTATAGTATGCATCTGTCTACAGGCACCTGCCACAAGGGGGCACCAAAAAAAAATAAAAAAAAATATTTGTTTACAAACATTTAGACCACTGTAGCTCTGTAACCCTAAGGCTAGGGTCAGACTAACGCATTTTTCGCGTTGTCCGTGAAAAAGTGCGTTCGAACGAATGGATGAATTTTTTCACGGTATACGCGATAGCGGTCATACGATGCGCATTTTCGTCCGTGATTTTGTACGGATCATCAATAAAACCCTTTTTGCGTCTGGACGTTATGTTGGCCGGACGTCTGACGTCTCCCAATCACGCAAACACGCCGCTATGCGGACACAGCGCACTCTGTACGTCAGTAGTAGCGGTTTGACATTCTAGAAAAAATGCGTTTGTTTGCCACTTGCGTTGCGCGGACGGCCTTTCGTGCGGGCGTTCTTCGTATGTTACCCGGCATTGGACGTCATTTGCTGCTAGCACGGCCGTGATTTCGTGCGGTTAAACGCACGTTAAAAATGCTTTCGTCTGACCTTAGCCTAAGAGGTAGAGGGACATATGATGTATCATAAAGGCCTTTCCTGTGATAAGAAACATAACACATAAAATAATATTTTCCTCTTTTTTATCTAACGCAGCACTATTATTCAGTTTACAATTATAAAGTGAGGAGTGATGCTGCGCTAACCCACCTTCTAATTTCCCACTCTGCCAGTAAGTGTGGAGCTGATGATGCAACCCATTGTTTCATCGACAACCTAGACCACAGCACTGCAGTGAAGAGAGACAGGGGATTTTGGAGCCCTGCATCTCTGAATTGTACACCACACAAGGTTAAGTGAGGTGTCATTGGAAAAGTCAGAGTCTGCTCTTTACAATGATACCAAACATGATCATGTAATGTGTAAAATTAAAAACCTGGAAAAAAAGTAAATGCAAAATAATTTTTTTTCTCTCTTCTATGGCAGAGGCAATATATGCTTTTACATATAAAACAAACAATGTCACTTCACCAACTCAACTAAGGCAGCAGATTCTGCCTTCTTTTGATTAGAATGCAGAGAGATACTGTCTCTCAGGTTTTTTTTAATTTGCCTCAAAACGATAATTTATAAAGTAATTTTGTCATATTTCCTTTTTTGTTGTTGTTGGGGGGCGGGGGGGGGCACTACACATTTTTGTGCCTATAGGCTCCTGAGATGCAAATCTGGCCCTGGTCCTAGTACAGTTCCTATTTACTTTGAGGAAAACTTTCTATTTTTCAGTATTTAAACAGGGTTACACTCTTACTCCATACATAGGAGTAGTCTCCTCTTTTAGGGTTTCAGCCCTTAGTTGATCAACTATCCATTTCAACCCAAAAAGTCATATTGTTGGCCTGAAAAGCAACCAATTTTATTGAAACCTAGTTTTGACATTGTGAAAGGTCTAATTTCCTGTCTGGCTGCGAGCTCTGCGCAATTTCGTTCTCGTGAGATTGTGCATCTCCGTTGAGGGATCGCCGAGGGAGACTGGGGATTTTTTATCCCCAGTCTCACTCTGGTCCCGGCGGCAAGAAGCCGGCCATTGTTCTTGCCGCGGGTTGAGGGGTGAATATTGGATTTATTGGAGGGGGGTTAGCTGGTGTTAAATGATTTTGCAAAACCGGAATCAATTAGCACCAACTCCAAGGTGACAGTAAATTTTTCATCAACGCATCGGTCTAGTAATTAGCACTAGGACTTTGTAATACCTTGTGTATCCTAGTGCTAATTACCGATTGCGCTCATCATGTTAAGTATAGGGTGCGCAAAGTACAGTAAGCCCGTGCAATCTAGCGCAATCACCGATAACGGAATTTTAAGGGGTTTAACATTAGGGATGTATTATGGGTGGCATGCGTTAAAGTCACTTATCCTGCCGTTAACGTTTACTCACCCGAATGCTACCGTTAGCATTCACTAGGGAATAGGGCCTGTAGACTGCAGTGACTGCAGGATTCAGACTGCATTTCCCCCAGGTAATCCTTAAAATCTGACCTGTTAGGTGAATTTGAGGACTAGGGTTAGAAAACACTGCTCTAGTCTATACCACATTTTTCCTTTTTTTAATTCTTTTTCTTTCTTTTTTTAATTCCCCACTTTAAATTTCAGATCTCCACATCCATTATTGGCTCTTTCAAATGATGATAATAATGATAGTAGTAAGCAGGTGGAAATTTGTTAGATCTTCTCATCCCCCCCCCATATTACCAAAATACTTTGCTTTACAATTATATTCATACTAAAAGCTCAAACTTTTAACTTTTAAAGCAATGTTCTGTGTGTGTTATCATCCGAGTAAACTCGACATGCTGACTAAGCCACGCTTTGCTGATAAATTTATGCGTTCCGATTCATATTTCTCACAGAATATATCTCACTCATGGCATTGTTATCCAGTCTCATGAAATTAATGGAGCATATTATATTTATCATTTTAAGAACACAGTTGGTTTTATTGACACTGGCCAAAATTAGATTCCCCAACCCTAATTATATCCTTCTTGTGCCTTTGGACGCTCATAACTTTTTAATGCTTTTTTTTGTGTGTGTTTTTCAAAGTCTTTGAAAGCAATCCGCTGGCACATTGATGGCTGAAAACCGTGCACACACACACACACTGCTCGATGTCTGATGGTTTCCTAAGCAACACCCCACTGTACCGTTTGTGTTATGCCACTAAAAATAGGTTTTTTTCATGCACAGAGTGTAATTACCCCAATCCATTACTGAGCTCAGTGCCTGGAAGGAGGCTTTCCTAATGGAAATGAAGAGTTACAATCATCTTCTGCAGCTTTTTAGCTTATAATGAATGTAATTATAAAACTCAGCACCCTCCTATGGTGCTCCGAGCGCCGGAGCAGTGGCTTCTATAGATGGCATTTTCGGTTTATTCTTTAAAATGATTTTTTATTACACATTTTGCATTTAACAAAGAAAAAGTAAATACAAACTTTTTATAGATATTCTTATACATACCCTCCTGACGAGGCATAATAAGGCCGAAATGATCGTCGGGGGTTGCTGCACCTCTTGTGCAATGATGACGTCCGGCAATCAGTACTGGCCACCCTCATTGGGTGAGAGCAGGCTGATTTGCATATGGAGCATTCATCCCTGTAATGGCACAAACAAGCTAAAACCTTGTGACACCTGAGCGGGCCCCACCGTAGAGCAGGCCACTAGTGCTGTTGCTCGTTCTCAGGACCCTCACAAACCCCCCTTTCTCTTACTAGATATTCTTATATGTTGACGGATGTTTCGGTTCGAATATTGTTTCAGGTGATAATTCTGCGCGATATGCCTTTTAAAATAGATTGCTTCACTTTAGATGAATTATTGGCACCAAAGGTTGTACAGTTAATGCCGTCATTAACATGTGCTCAAGTGAGCACTAAGATGGCCACCAGCCCTTGGCTTAAAATGGCCGACACATGTGCTTACCATGCAGCATCTTAAAATGGCCGACACAATGTGGTTGGATTAAATAACAAGCAAAATTGTACAGAGCCTCAAATGCACTTAATATCATTCAAAAGCAAAGCAATATCTGGTATTCAGGCAGGTAATATGTACAGGCAGAACTTATACAACACAATTTAGTTGTTAAGTCTCTGCAGCAATAATTATTAACTGCTAAATATAACACAACTCTATCTAAACCATTTATATTAAAGGTTATATCCACCGATAACCATTTTAGACAATATATATAAGCAAGTAATAAAAACACAGAGACATAGGTTTTAAAGTATTTACTTTGGTAGAATTTGAAAAGGTAATGAAAAGCAATATAAATCATCTGGTCCGGAGACAAAGTAATTATACGATTAATATTTAACTATTAAAAGACTCTCCCCAGAGATCGCACTAAAATAACCCCGTGGTCCTTGAGTTTAAAATAATTAATGATAGCTCTCCCCAGAGATTAAATATAAGAAAATAATACATTACCTAAATTCTAGACCCTAGCAAGAAAATAAAAGACAATGCATAGATGATCTTTAAATGCAAAAGATTAGTTAATCATTTAGATAGGGTCCTCAGAAGCACTTGCTCAGTGCAATCTGTTCCCTTCCCCAGCTCACAGCATTCTGATCCTCACTTCCTGTGTTTCCCTGTAAAATCAATCCAGAGGAGGTTGGGCTACAGTCTTGTCTCCACCTACATGAGGGGATCTTATTGGGTATTGAATGTTATGCCACCTTCCTGGAAGGAGGGGGTGGGGGTAGCTGGCTTATGTCACTTCCTGGCCAGAGCACATGTTTCTAGACAAAGGGCCCTATTACATTCTTAACGCAAAAACGCACGGTAAACGTGTGAATTTTTGCGCAAAGCTTTAAACGTTAACGCGCGTAAATCAACATTGGTATTACAACCCTTGCGCATTTTTTCATCCATCAAAAATTAACGTGCGTAAAATGGACGCGCAGCAACGTTGCGTGCAGAAATCAGTGTGCAGATTGTTTTTTTCACGCGATTCAGCCAATCAGAATTAAGAACCACAATCGTCTCACGTTAAACTTTTTTACGCCTGTCAAAGTCATTCTGCTCATATATATGCTGTATCAATAAAAAAGACACTCACAACTTCTCAAATTTATTGGTTTGGTATGTGTAGAATGTGTAACTATACTTTGCTGCGTATTTTTTTTGGGCTGGTGTGTTTGGTTTCGGCCAGGTTGATAGAATTTGCCATTAACACCAGCTTTTAGGAGTTGCTAAAATTATGCGCGCAAAGGCTATGCGTTACAAACTGCGCATAGATTGTAATACCATCCGCGTACCAGCGCACAAACGCATTTGCGCTCACAATGTTAAGTATAGGAACGTGCGAAGTACAGTAAGCTCGCGCAACGTTCGCGCAGGTTTACCCGCGTAGATGTATACGCGCGTTTGTTGCGCTGAGATTGTAATATGACGTTCTGCGCAAAGCGTCTTGCCCCTCGCGTTAATGCGTTTTTGCACGAAGAATGTAATAGGGCCCAAAGACTATTATGCTCTTTACTGACATCTAGTGGCAGTTACCAATTGTTACATGGCTATTTTAGCAATTTCTTATTTAATATTCATTGGAGTAGATCACCCTAAATTCAATGTCCAATACACCGGATTATCAGAATGAGAATTTATTTGGTCATAGATTGGGGGATTTAATTACCTGGGACATCCCTTTATATTGTAAATGTAGTTGAGTTCTACGGAACATTCTTGTATCTATGCAGGTATATGGCTATTCTGAGACTTTTTTAGACCCTTGTTTCCCAACTCTGTCCTCAAGTATCCCTAATAGGCCAAATATTAAGGATTACCTTGGGGAAATCAGATATCTGGCAAACCTGAGGAACCTGGAACCTGGGGACAGGACTGGGAACCACTGATTTACTGTAGATAACGTCAAGATGAATCAAAGACATTTTTTAAAGATAACTTAAGACCTAAAGTATCTTCTTTACACTAATCAATCTTTAATATGTGGTTTTTATTAACCTGTAGCTCGCATAAGAAATAAAAAGGAGAAGGTAGTAGAAACGAGGACCAACCAAACCACAGATATAATGAAAACAACTAAGCGACAAAATCCATTTGGAATTTTAGCAGAATTACCATTGGCTGATACCTGTTTATAACCTATAGAGGGAATTCATACCAGTGGGTAAGTCTTAACTCCTTCACTGCAATGTGGTTTTCCAAAAAAACATTGTCAGAAACCAGTGGTTTTTAGAAAAACGTTTCATTAATGTTGCAGTAAGAAATATTTGGGAATATTCCCAGTGTATTCCTTGCTGTAATAACCTATTTGGCAGGCAGATGGCACCATCTACAGACCAAATGGAGTTGCTGCAGTTGGAGCTGCAGCTTTAAGTCCGATAAGGACACTTTCAATTAGCTGATTTTACAGTAGATTTGGCACCTTGGGCATTATGCCCACAGGGTTAAAATTTTGAGGGTGCGTTCTGCAACCCAAAAGCAAACAAAATTATTTTGCAGCAAACAAATTTAATTTGCTTTTGTCCTTCAGAGCTGCAGATCGAGCACCTGATGGTCCCTTTGAAGACCCGAGTTATCTCGATCTCGGTAGCGAAGGGGTTAATAATGGAAGCTGTATTTATATTGACTTTGGGACACTGAGACATTAATATTAATTCATCCAGCCATTTGAATACAATACATTAAAGTATGAGTAAAGAGCAGGACATTTACTTTATGTATTAGTCTTTTTGTATGGTCCATGTCACAATTGTGCCACATGGGTGGATTATATTAGGAGCATGTACAAATGTACAATGTATATACTCTGTATGAACAAATGGTGACCCCCTCTAAACTCTGTATTTGTCTCCATCCACAGCCACACACCACCACCATTTGCATCTGCTGTCCCACCCTCCTGCCCCATCCACCATCCCACCCAGCCCCTATCCTAATTATATAGCCTTCTTTTCTCAGCTGCTTCAATCCTCACTCAGTTTAGCCTGCTATATTCTCTCTGGTAATTATCTCCACACTCTCACTGTTCCCTTTTGTTTCACTTGCCTTAGTCTCTTAGATTGTAAACTCACAGGATGTCTGGCTGAGCATTTGTATAAAGTGCTGCATTTGCAGGACAATTATCCTACGGGTCGTCTGTTCCTTACGTTTTATTATTTATTTGCCACCTGTCTGTGTTTCCCCATTGTAAAGCGCTACAGAATCTGTTGTCGGATGTATAAATACTTGTAACTGTAACTGTATATGGAGGAGAATGTACAAAAATATTATATAGCTTTAACAGAGTGTACTAGGACATGACAAATGAAACACATGCGAAAACAAACACAACAACCTGAATATATTTCTGTTGTACTGATTACCCTATTTTTAGATTCTGTAGATACTCGAGTATACCGTTAGATTTTGGTGACAAAAATTTGCCTTAAAATTGGAGGGGTCGCGTTATATTCGAGACATCTGCCTAGTGTGTAAAAATCTTGACTTGCTCAGGGATCCCAAGTCTCCCGGAAGTTCCGTTAGTCTCGATGAAGTGAATGCGGGCTCCCTGACACCTGCAAACACTTCAGGAAGTCCTGGATTCAGGAGAGGAGGGATCCATCAATGCCAGAGGGCACACTTGGTTTAAGCCAATCATTAAAGCTGAGCATGCACCCTCGCTCCCCGCAGAACGCCAGGAGGTGTAGCTTTCTGACCTCCGGCTTCAGCAGGCAGGCTCATCCACCGCATAGTCTGCCATTAGGCAGCCCCACCCTGTTGCCCCATCCTGACGTCACTGCAGTCGAGCTGCGCGATTCTCCTCTGCAGTGACATCAGGAGCTCGTTCAGGGGGGCTGGCTATCGGTGGACGGTGCGGTGGATGAGCCAGCCTGTTGGAGCCGGAGGTCAGAAAACTACACCTCCCGGCGTGCTGTCTATCGGTGAATGATTGCTCCGCAGGCATCTTATCGCAAGTAAAGAAGACGGGTGGCCGGCGGCTTCATACTTAGTGACAATAACAATCATTCTAGCGCAGAGCACCCTGGTCTGAGGGGGAGCCTGACTGTGCTAAGAGAACCTCAAAGGATTTTAATGGTTTACCGGTACAGTATACTTTTATAATTTTGCTCCTCGCGCTATATTCGAGTCTTGAGTATTCTCTCATTTCCATAATAAATCTCCTATGGGTATGTACCTATAGGTATCTCTATTTGTATATATGAAATGCACTGATACTTGTTTGTTTTTTCTATTTACAGCCTTTTCCTGATATGGCTTTTGCTTTTACTTACATCGTTACACTTTGAAAACTAGATTGAACCATTTGGTATCACATAACAGAACTAAATGAACCAGATTGCTTTACATAATTGGATGAAACATTTAGGAATGCCAAAGCGTATGTAGAACAAAATGTTCCATCTTAAATTAAAGTGTTTCATTCACAGAATTAAGTTGTAAATTTGCATAAAGCTGAAGGACACAGGTTTGGAGTTTGCTTAAAAGCAGAGCAGGTTGAATCTTGTTAAAGATTTTTCTAGATATATGACATAAAAAAGCTGAAATATGACAGATGTGACATAAAGAGGGATATAGGAAGGAATGCCGGAGGTTATAGGCTGTGCCTTAATGGACAGTGATGGAATATTGGGGCAGGAACGTGACATCAAAGGGCTTGATTCATTAAAAGGAGATTTTCTTGAAAATTACTTTTTGAGATTTTTTGAAGTTATTTCACCACGAGAAAATCACAAAATTCACTAAATGGACAGTCCTCCCAGTAGATCTGCGAGAAATCACCTATAGGTAAAGGAACTTGCAATGCCGATTTCTCCATCATCAGGCAATTCAGTCATTCCTACATGTGCTACAGTCAGAGCCAATTTGAGAACTCTGACCATGTTGAGTATTCTTTTTCACTTACACAATCACTGATATTTGCAATCAGTGTTATACTACTGTATGTTGTAATATTTTTTTGTTAAGATTCCTGGATTTTTGAAAACCTGCAATTTCGAACGCTTGCTTTTGCTGCACAAATTGGTACATGTGTGCATTGTACAATTATTTGCTAAAACACAATTTTTTTGTTTAGTTACTGCACCTGGTTTGGGATCACTTTGGTTTTTGTGCATGATTTTAAGGTGTATTTTGGGATTTGTCACCATCCAAGGCAAAGGTTATAGAAGGGTCTCAAAAAGACCCATACCTACACTGCTCCTTCTGTGACCTGAACCCTGTCAATTGTTTTCGTGTTCCTGTTTTTGTTTGCTTCCCCTGCCAGCATTGTGATTGTTACAGGAATAAGGTCTATGAGGTCACTTGACCGTCGTGTCTAGCTTCCTCCTCTGGACCTAGAACTCCACCACAACAGAACAGCACAGCATCTTTTGCATATTTTTCCATGTCTCCAATATCACGACACTGATCGTGCTGAGTCAAACATATTGGTTTTGTAGCGCTCACTCCCGGAGGAGCCGCTGAAATTGAACCTCGGGTCAGTCTCCCCGCACTAGGGAATAAATATACTCCAGCACCGTTGTGGATTTTATAAATTATATAGTTTACTAGAACAAATGGCATATAATGAATAACACGGTGTTCGTATATATATTTACAGTACTTCGGAATTCGGAAAACGCGCAGCGGAAAAGAAATACGATGCTTCGTAATTCGAGAAACGCGCAGCGGAAAAGAAATACGATGCTTCGTAATTCGAGGAACGCGCAGCGGAAAAGAAATACGATGCTTCGTAATTCGAGGATCGCGCAGCGGAAAAGAAATACAATGCTTCGTAATTCGAGAAACGCGCAGCAGAAAAAGAAAAGGAAAAATAAATCTTTAACCCCCTTTTGTGTTTGGGGAGTGAGTCCCGCACAGGTTATGTCCCAGAATGTACGTGTGTGTGTGTGTTGTGGTACCCGGGTACAATATTCAACTGGCCAGTGAATTGCTTATGAGGTATCTTCGACTAGTCAAGTTGGGGCCCTGTGGGTTTTGGAAACAAACAGCAGCGTGCTCTATTTTCACAACGGCCTGGAAGGCCTCTCACCCATCCGCCAGATAATTGATGCTCCGCTCGACCCAGGACGTCTCTCCGCTCGATGTTGACTGGGGTTCTCTTGGTTACTGGATCCGCTGTCGGGCTTTCTGCACCTGCCGCAAGATGTCCAGCTCACCGCCTGCTCTCCCTGTCCGATCGATCTGCGGTAACTCGGGGTCTTCCAGCTTCCTCAATATCAGCGTGGGTAGTCTAGTGAATCACTGGGTCTTCCTCTGATAAGGCTGAATAACCCGGTCTTTAGCTCTGTCAGGCCGCCTGCACTCCGGCCTAGTCACTCTCTCGTTCTGCTGCTCTGCGTCTTGCTCCTCTCACTCCCTGGCGCGCTCTGCCAGCTCTCTCCACGAGGCTCAGGATGTAAGTGTCTGTGTCCCACCCACTTCCTGTGTCTGCCCCCAAAGCATGCCGGGAAATGTAGTCCCAATGTTTTCTGTGTTTGTCCAGCATAATCTCAGCATGGTCTCTGTCTCCCTCTGGTGGCCATTGCAAGTAAATGCAGTAGAACTGTGTTTTTTTAAACACAGCGCTACAGTTTATTGTCAAAACACACATTCTGAATTTATGCCCCAGGTGTTACAACAGAAATCCCACCCTGGCGTCTTGGTATCTGGGACATAATTAGATTAGGGAAAGATAATTCAATTAACTCTGAACACCAAGACACATGTCACGGCTGCACCCGGCGTGAGCTGAGGTGGGGCCCATATTCAGGGTTCAAAGTCCAATGTGCTGACAATAGGAATACGGACAGGAGGTGACAGAGACTCCTGCACAGCACTACCAAAAGGAACCCTAACACTGACAGGCTGGTCTTTAGAGTAGCCAGATCTGAGCTAATAGAAAGATAATAAATGGCAGTGCATGGTCTTTGATACACACTAGGAACCATACAAAGGGAATCAGCATGGCATGGGTAAGGTACACTCATAGTCATGGAATAGCCAGGGATCATAACACCAGAAAGGGTCGTCAGGACAAGCCAATAGTCGGCACATGGGATATCAACGTGTAAAAGAATAATTAGAGATTATAAAAGGTAAATACAAAAGCAGAGAAGACAGGGAACCAAAGTAATATAAAACAGCGGGCAAAGCAAATAAGGATCAAAACAAGTCAATAGGGAACAGGGCCACTAAGGCAGGAGAAAACATGGAACCAAACATATACAAACAAAACAGAGGAAACCAAGACCTAGACTGGATCAGCTCTCATACAGGGGATAGGGCTGGAAACGTGACATGAATTGTGCAACACCCAATAAAACAGGACAATAGAACAATAGCAGATTGTGTGGACAAACAGGGGATTTAGATTTTATAGCAGGGCTCAAAATTTCCACTCGCCTACTCGCATTTGGCGAGCGGAAATTAAGTGAGGGCGAGTGGAAATGCACACCCAGGCAGCACAATAAATTATTTTGTGCTGCTTGCGCAGCATATTCCAGCTGGGTATACATGTATCCGGTATCTGATGCCTGGGTATTAATGTTGTTGTTATTTAATTTTGTAACTTTATTCAGAATAAAACATTCAACAGTATAATTTCATAAGATAATTTTAAGAGGTTGTGTTTAGGGGCGGAGTTAAGGGCAAGGTAGGGGTTAGGTGGATCAAGTAGTGGCGAGTAACATTTAAGGCCTGGCTAGTAGCCCTGTTTTATAGTATCCTATAATGGGGCAATGTTTGCCAAACAAGACAGTGACCATTTAAACCGTTCACAGATCTACGACCAATTCTTTGCAGGAGGTTGGAGAATAAAATATCAGACCCCCAGAACCCATAGTCCCACATCCCTCAACCGTAACACCATTTACAGGTACCCCCCGTCCAAAGTGACTCTCGTCACTGTGATGTATCCGGAGATGCTATTTAAAGATGTTCTAAATGCTCTAAATTAATGTTTCCCAAACCTGTCCTCGGGACCCTCTGCCTTGCCACTTTTTCCACATATCTGAAGCCCAGCACAGGTGATATGATTTGCTGCTCAGTGATTGCAGGATTCAGTCTGCATTTTCCCCAGGTGATCTGCAAAATCTAGCCTGGTTGAGGGTCCCGAGGACAGGTTTGGGAACCACTGCTCTAAAGGCTCCTTATCATTACATATTAGTTCACGGTGCATCCTGAACCTTGAGTGTAGGGCTCTGTGAATATTCATGTTTGCCTTGCCTTACTGGAATCGTGTTGCCATCTCATTTAGTTTTCTACCGTCTCAGGGAACTATTCCCGAGTGAACGTTAATGTTAGCGTTCAGATGTGTAAGTGTTTCTGCCAGGATAAAAGACTTTAACGCATGTCCTCCATATTACCTTCCTGATGCCATGTTAGTAATCCATTAGCGCATCGGTTTTAGCCCGAGCTTCTGCGAGCTTACTGTACTGTGAGCATCCTATACTTAACATGGGAAACGCAATAATTAATTAGCGTTTCGATAAATAAGGTATTACAAAGTGCTGTCGCTAATTACTGCAGGAATGTTCAAGCCAAGATTTTAGCTTCTCCTAAAAGTTGGTGCATTTGCAGAATCCTGTAGCACCCCCTAATAAAAACCCAAATAAATCCTATACTCACCTTTCATCCCACGGTGAGAATGGTAGCCCAATACATTGCTTCTTCTGGCCGCAAGCAGAGTGAGACTGGGAGCAAATAGTTCCCAGTCTCCATCCGGAATTACTTTGCAGCACTGCACAATCTCACAAGTCCGGGATCTTGCAGTACTTGCAGCCCCGAAATGCAACCCTCCATGGAGTCCAGCATTAAGGGGCAAAGTGTCAAGGTACAGCCTGCCCCATAATATAGCGCTTAAATGGGGATGCTATGGCAAAAACTGCAGGTGCAGTTTTTCCCCATTAATGTCCCAATTTTAGCTCAAACTCCTGAATACAGCCCTCAATGTATAATATGAGAATCTGCTCTCATTCCTGGCATATGTTTGTGTCCTGTACCTGATTCTGTTGTGATTTCTGTATCCTCTGAACATGCCTGTGAATAAACTGCATGTTTACAACCATCTACTGCCTGCCATGCTGTTATCCCCTGTATATGGTCTCCTCCTGCAACCCTGTACTATTAATGCGACAGTTCAACACTATATAGTAACATCGCTTGATAATATTATCATCGGTCGATCATACTTGAATGATAAGCGTCTTTGCCCCTTATCACACCAATCACCCATTATCTTTGACATTTTTCAAGCTGTGGCTGCTTTGGCAAAGTAATAAAAACACTGCACAATATCTACTTAAGCTTGATTTGTTTGCTTCTTAACAGTGTAGGCTGAGCAAGCTGTGCACATTCAGATGGCCATGAAATTCTGAAGAAAGGCAACATTGCAGAGGAATCCGTCAGATGCCAAAGCAAAGTCATCATCCACAGAATCCTCCAGACGGTTTCCTATGGGAAAGTGCTGACCGAATTCTATTATTATACCATGCTAATTAAGTCCATGTTGGAATATGACCCGGGGTTACATTTTTTGATGCTTTGCTTGTGCTCGGTGTGGATGTTGGAAGTCAGAGGAAGTGGAGTGAGAAGCAGTAGGATGGGGTGAGAGTGGAAATTGAGCAGCCTGATGCTTTTGGCAGAAGATGCCTTAAGAAGTCAAATTCTCTTTATCTATGAGTTAGAAATAAGGGAAAAGTCTACGAAGGGAAGTCAAGGTCGTGGGAAGAGGACGTGTGTGGGCTGTCCCTCTGAAGGAGTGGTGACTAACAGTTTTGTATGTGGTCCTCTGGCCTTAGTACGCTGAAGGGAACAGCAAGACATAATTGAATTAAAGCTTATGAATAAGTCAGTGTTGACATCAGCTAGATAATACTTCATAACTGCGCTGGGTCATAAAGACTGTAATGAGTTACATGCTCATATAATAAGATCCATCCTGAAATCTGCAATACCCCAGACAAAAAGTCGGAGCTGCTCTAAAAATGAGTGGTAATAAAGTCAAACGTACATAGAACGAAATGAATTCTTTCACCGTATAAATAGATTTGCGAAATAGCATTAGCTGTGCATTAAAGGATATCATTGACTGTTTTGTTGATTTTGTTTTTATATTTTGTTTTATTTTTTTACTTAAGTAGCAAAAAATGCTTATGAGCAGAAATACTAGCAGGGTTATTCAAAGGCAGTGAACACCCCCATAGAGAAGCAATGCTTTGTCTATTCAGAGAACACAAGACAGCAGGGAAAAGCTGGCGAAATGCCTTGCTGTTCGGTGGTCTCATTAGGCAGGTTTATTCAGGAGAATCCCATAGGCTTCAATGTTAAACATTATCCAGTTTTAATTCAATATCTATTAAACCATTTATTATGATATTCTGCAGTAAAAAGTCTCTTCATAGATTTTTTTTTTAAGATCTTCTAGGCATTTTTTTTGCCAAATTTTTTTTTCCATTTTTTTTTACATAGATTTTTCTTTTTTCTGTAATAGCCCTTTTTATTATCATTCATTGGATCTTATATGTAAATTGCAGACATTTTCGTTCAGTAGTTTTTTGCAAACAGCGTTTAAATTTTCAAACTTTCAAGCAAACTGTTTTTTTTTTCCACCTCGTTCGTCTGCGTGTTGGGTTTTTCCAGCGGCTGCTCTGCGCTGTGATCAGCGGCTAGTTGGGTTTCTCCGGCGTGTTCGGCGTGGTTAATCTAGCTGTTTCTGCGTGTTTTTTCTAAGTCCGTCAAGAAAAACGGATCGTGTGATGTCTACAGTATCTTCCGTCTGTACGACTGCCCATTATGCACGCACGGAAAGTGGTAAAGTGAGCTCTGACTGCGTTCGTCTGAGTGGAAGGAGCCATGCAGTTTTATTTATATTTAATTTTTTTTTTTTGGTTACTTTTAAGACATGGCCATGCGCTGGCCGATCCAATGATACCAAACATTAACCTCTAGATGCCACGGATCGGGAAATAGGGGGTTCATAGGAACCCCCTATCTCCACCATTGGTGGCAGTTAGGGGTTAACTCTAAAACTGACGTCATCGCGCTATGCACGATGACGCCAGTCGTCTGGGGAGATCCCGGAAGCTTGGCCGACATCCAAGATGTCGGCCAGCTCCGGGAGAGTATCGCAATCCAGTGCTTTTTGGTGCCGAATTGCGATCCGGCCCCAAGGGGTTAAAGTCAGGCACTTTTTGGAAGGGCAGACTGTGCCCTTCCAAACGATGCCTGCCTTTAATCGTTGGCCCCAGGTGATCGGGAGGGAGAGAGGTCCGAAGGGCCTCGCCCTCCCTTACAGGCACCTCCTACGCACTCGCGGGGGGCGCCTGAAATAGATGTCATTGCGCCGCCGCGATGAGATCTATTGTCCCCGCTGTGGTCCCGGAATCCCGGCCGATGGCTGCCTCCTGTGCATGGATGCGCTCAGCACGTCCATCGCACAGGAGGAGCACTTGGCAGGACGCGCTGAGCGCATCCTCCGCAGCCAAGTGGTTAATGTATAATAGGTTTTAAAATATGATGATATTTATGGTGTAATAACACTGTACTTATTAGTAAGTATCCATTAATAAATATATTTATTACCCATGTGATTATGAATAGGGATGAGCTGTTCGGTTCGATCGGTTCGGAGTTCGATTCAAACATCGCCTGTTCGCGAACTACGAACATTTCCGCGTGTTCGCCGCATGTTCGCCCACAATGCACCACAATGGACCACAATGCCTGAAGCTTGTAATTGGCTACAGCCTTGCACCTGACCACAGTTTAGGTGCAAGACTATGCCAATCACGGCCCAATCATGGGCTCTCAGAGCTAAGTACCGCAGCACACTATTTAAGGCTTCACACAGCCCCCGGCATGTGTTTTTTGAGAGGAGATTGTTCTGTTAGTGTGTCTTCTCAGTGCCAGCAGCTATTGGGGGGGGTCTCATTTATACAAAATATCTGGGAATTGTTCTAATCTTAGTGTTCTCACTGCCACCAACTATTTTGGGGGTCTCATTTATACAAAATATCTGGGAATTGTTGTAATTGTTGCTCAATATTTGGCTGCACTGACACTGACACCTATATTACAAAATTTATATCATTTTAATGTTTTGGACCGCAGGGTCCAACCCTGCACTCTTCCACAATACCACAAAAGGGTTACGGTGTGAAGGCACTTGCTGCCACCAAAGGCACAATATTTGGGTGCACTAACGCCTGTACCAGATTCATATCATTTTAATATTGGACCGCAGGGTCCAACCCTGCACTCTTCCACAATACCACAAAAGGGTTATGGTGTGACGGCACTATTGCCGACGCTAAAGGCCCAATTTTAAAGCACCTATTGTTACTTTCATCCAAAGCCTGCATAAGCTTCACCATAATTTGGCCAAAAAATCACTAAACTTGTTCTGTGTGTCCTAAAATGTCTTTTCATACAGGCTGCCGCCCCAAGCAGTTGCTTATGAATAGATTAGAGGAAAACCGTTTACCGTCATTTGAAATGTCATTTTTTTGTTAAATGTTTCTATACATCCTACAAATCCGCCACTTCACGGGCAGGTTATGGGGACCTCCTAGGCACGATATTTGAAGGAATTTTTCGTTTTTATTTTTAACCCTTATTTCATGGAAAACTCACTGTCCCTTTAAAAACATTTTTTTTTTACTTTTTGTCCTTGTTTCCGGTCCCCCAGGGCACTACCCGGACCCCCATACACCTTTTATGGCAAATATCTTGCATATATGCCCTCTTGCAGGGCACTCTAAAAACCGAACTTTTGAGTCCCATTGACTTGCATTGAGTTTGGTTCGTGTTCGCATTCGAACTCAAACTTTTGAAATTGTTCGAGTTCGAATGCGAACCGAACGTGGGGGTGTTCGGCTCATCCCTAATTATGAACATATTTCACTGATGAATGATATTAACTTGAGAATCTTTGTTTGTGTTTGTTTTACAAGAGGAGGATGAGACATCATTTCCACACATGGGATGGCCACCACAGACCTTAACCCCATTGAGAATCTTTGGGATGTGCTGGAGAAGACTTTACGCAATGGTCCGACTCTCCCATCAACAATACAAGATCTTGGCAACAAATAAAACAACTCTTGACGCAATTAAATGTTGTGACATTGCATAAGCTTATAGAAATGATGCCGCAGCGAACTCATGACGATATCAAAGCAAAAGGCGGACAATCAAAATATTAGAGTGTATGATTTTTTTGGCCAGCTAATGCATGTTAAAATTAAAATAATTACTTGGGTAAAATAATGTATTAATGGATACATACTAATATGTAGAGGTTATCATTAGAATGAAGCTGCGTCACTAGCTTTACTCTGGGCTCATAGCTTTTAGTTAGAAATTATGGCATAAAAAGTAGGATTTATGCAAATGAAGGATATTAATCATTTATAGTTTTAGCTAAGCATCAGAAAACAACCATTCTCAATAAAACATACAGAAATCCCAAGAAGTAGAATATAATCTGTTCCTATATGAGACATTATGTTGCTCCAACATTAATCCATAGAGAAATCTACTTTTACTCTTATTCATAATTTAACATAGCTTTCCTGGAATGGCTTGCACAACCCAAAAAGTAATCCATGGGGAAATAATCATTGCAGACCCAAATTATACATTATATGCTTTTATTTCCATGGTTGGTGAGTTAGTGCACATGGAATTGTTAGGAATTTGGATGCTTTCCTACTCTTTCTGCCACTACCACAATAAATTAAATAAAGCTAGTATTTACTACATATTAAATTACATTCTTGTGACATAATGGTGTTTCTCTTCATTTGTATATATATAAAAAACATACTATTCCTCTCTTGTATACTCTAGACTAATGTATTTAATTACATAATTTAGACATTTACTGTAACTGTGTCTTTGTATTTCTTTTTTTTCTCTCTAACCTCGCTTAATAAACACATGGTTATTTCAGTTTAACCAACAAAGCTAAAATGTGAGATGCCTGTCAGTGAGTGAAGACAGTATGGGTTTCTCTCCGTCTTACAGCTCTGCTTATAGTGTCTGAGCATATGCTGCTTATTAGTAGCTGAATACACCAAAACATCTGTAAACAGTGTTGAGGACGTAAATGTGCCAAGTAAATAATGATTTAGAAATACCAAAGTCTATGGACACTAGAGATGTGCAATTTGTTTCATTCCGAATCAAAATTAGGAAGAAATTCACAATTTTCGTACAACGGGAGCATTTCCGAAAACAAAATATCAACCATTCGAAAATTTCAGATCGATCTGAAATTTCGGCACGATACGGATCAGTTATTCGGATCCATTCGGTGACTCAGATCAATTCGGTGATTCGGATCAGTTGGTTTTCCGTTTTTTGTGAGCTAATTCAGTTTTTATTGCTTATTTAAGAATGGGAAGTAGATTACTACCAATAGAATGAAAGTTTCTTTATTTATTTAGTTTGTTAGGATTTGTTAGGTATTTTTGGGTGACATTTTAGGTTTTCTAACTTTTTTAAAGAAACGAAGCTTTTTAACCTATAGGATTCAATGCAGCATATGAATCCGCAGACTGCTGGGACGTGCCTCTCTGTAGTATAACTAAAGCAGTATATGAATCAACACATTGCTGGGAAGCGCTGCTCTACAATATAATTAATGCAGGATATGAATCCACACACTGTGGGGCAGAACCTCTGCAGATCGATTCAGTGATTCATTTCTCGGATCAGTTAGTTTTTCCTTTTTTATGAGTTATAATTAATGCAGCATTTGAATCCACACACTGCTGGGAACTTCTCAGCAGTGTGTGGATTCATATGCTGCATTAATCATACTGCAGAGAGGTGCTGCCCCGCAGTGTGCGGATCCATATGCTGCATTAATTATATTGCAGAGAGGTGCTGCCCCGCAGTGTGCGGATCCATATGCTGCCTTAATTATACTGCAGAGAGCCGCTTCCCCTCAGTGTGCGGATTCATATGCTACATTAATTATAATGCAGAGAGGCGCTTCCCAGCAGTGTGTAGATTCATATACTGCATTAATTATACTGCAGAGAGGCGCATCCCAGCAATATGCTGCATTGAAACCTATGGGTTAAATAGCCTTGTTTCTTTAAAAAAAGGTTAGGAAACCTAAAATTTCACCCAAAAATGCCTACAAAATCCTAAAAAAATAAATAAGTAAAGAAACTTTCATTCTATTGGTACTAGTAATCTACTTCCCATTCTTAAATAAGCAATAAAAAAACGAAATAACTCATAAAAAAAAGAAAAACTAACTGAGCTGAATTTAATTACCGAATCGATCCGAATCACCGAACCGAAACAAAAAAACTGTCTGAAATGACCCGAAAAAAAAATAAAAAAAAAAAATGGAAAAAAAAACAGATGCAGCAGGAGGTTGGCTTGTGTAAAAATTTATTAAGACAGCTCACATCAAATAATAACGCAATCAAAGATAAAATAAAAATAAAAATATTTTTAAAAAGTTAGAAAGTAAAAAAAAACATAAGTCCATAGGAGGTAAAAAAAGTTTTTAAAAGTGGGCATAGGGGTCTCCAAGACGCGTTTCGCCGGCTCCCTGGCCAGCTTCATCAATTGGATGCTTCCTATGCTTCAGTGCAGCATTTTTTAAAAAAAAATGAAAAACTAACTGAGCTGAATTTAATTACCGAATCGATCCGAATCACCGAACCGAAACAAAAAAACTGTCTGAAATGACCCGAAACGAAAAAAAAAAAGACCTGGAAAAAAAAAACACAAAACGAAACGAAACGAAAAAAAAAGTTATGCACATCCCTAATGGGCACCTTAACACTAGCAATAGTGCTCCCATAAATGAGCGTTAATTGAGGTGATAGCGTTTCGCATAGATCACCTTCTGATCGCTAACAGGTTAAAAAAATTGACTAATGAATTGGTATCATAGCTTTTTAGCGCCAGTTTACTGCTTAACAAGGGGAGTGCAAAGAGTAATTAGCGTTAGGATTACATAGTCCTAAGGCTTACAAAAAACGTCTGTCGCTATTCACTAACTAAAAAAGCTTGCTGCAGCATAGAGCTGGTGCTAACAGAATCCGTTTCTGCAGAAGCAGTTAGCTGCAGCATTAAACTAGAGTTGTGCATTTGTTTCGGAAAAATTTGGAATTCGGAACGAAATTCATTAACTCGTACTCTGAAATAACGAATCGATAAACTCCGAATTCGAAACGAATTGGTATCTAACGAATTTAATTTGTTATGCACTGTGTCATCAAAATGAAAGAAAAATTAGAATTTTTTTGTGTTCCGGAATTCGAATCAATATTAACTATCGAATCGATATCAACTATCGAATCGATATCGAATTGATATATCAAAAATCAAATTGATCTTAAATTAAAATACATACAATACAAGTAATAAGTCAGCAACTTTATGAAACAAATTAATTTAGTTTCACAAGCACCTGTCCCTGTTAAAATTGACTTAAATACTAAATCTGTGAGACAGCTTAATACTTAACCCTAAATTGTCATTTAACAGCAAAATCTGATTAATTTGGGCTTTATTTAGTGATCCAAATTTGAATTGATATCAAATATCGAATTGATATCAACTATCGAATTGATTTTAACTTACAAGTAATAGTCAGCAAACGACTTTATAAAACAAATAAATTTTGTTTCACTATTTAATTTGACTCAAATACAAAATCTGTGACACAGTTTAATATTTAACCCTAGATTGTCTTTTAACAGCAAAATTTGAATAATTGGGGTTTTAATTAGTGATCCAAAATTAGAATTGATATCAAAAATCGAATTGATATCAATTATCGAATTTGATATCAACTATCAAATTGATATATGAAATTCGAATCAATACAAAATTTCGAATCGATCCGAAACAAAATGAAATACGAAACTAAATTAGTTCCGAAACTCCGAAAACAAAATTAATTTAAAACAAAATGAAACTAAACAAAACAAATTTTTCAGCCATGCACGCTCCTACTTTAAACCACCCCTAAAAAATCTAATATTCACCTCTCATCCCGCGTTGAGAACGGCAGCCTGATCGGCCTTTCTGGCTGCCGGGAGCAGAGTGAGACTGGGGAAAAACGTCCCCAATCTCCCTACCGACCTGTAGGATCTCGCTAGAGGCGGGATCCTGCAGGTTATGTGACCTGGCAGCAGAAGCCTCCATGTATGCAGGGCCGGATTTATAACTAGACAGAGTAGGCATTTGTCTACAGGCCCCTGTCACAAGGGGGCACCTTGCTCTGTAAAAATGTATATATATATATTTTTTACAATTTGCAATCCCCTGTATCTAGACCCCTGTATCTCTGGAGTTTTAAGGGCTAGAGGGACATATGTTGTATCGTTGGGAAGGCCAGATTATGTCCATTCCAGTGATACCAAATATAACCAGGTTAGATTTATGGAAAAAAAAGTTAGGTAAAATAATATTTTTCACTGTTTTCTAACACAGCACTATTATTCGGTTTACGATTATAAAGTGAGCAGTGCTAACCCACCTTCTCATTTCCCACATTGCCAGCAAGTGTGGAGCTGATGATGCAACACATTGTTTCATCGACATCCTAGATTGTAGCACTGCAGTGAGGAGAGACAAGGGGCCTTTGGAACCCGCATCTCTGAATTGTACACCGCACAAGGTTAATTGAGGTGTCACTGGAAAGGTCAGAGTCTGGTCTTTACATTGATACCAAACATGACAATGCAATGTGGAAAAATGAAAAATTGAAAAAAGTAAATGCAAAATATATTTTTTCCTCTTTTTGTTTATGTATAGTGAATTCGCTTTAGCTCAGGGCTTCTGAAATGTGGAAGTCCCTGAAGCTTTTCTATGCAATACACAAACCTATGCAAATTGCGTTGCGTATGATATGCTCGCAACTCATGTACGTTTGCACGCATGATCCATAGCGCATGAGTGGAATGATGGATTGCAGCTGCTGGCTCTCATACGTAACCAATCCATGCAGGCAGTCTGAGAGAGGTTGATGTCAGCAAGCAGAGTGCGCTGGCATCACCCTCTGCATTTTTTCTTGTTCAGCGTACTTCAGCAATTCCAGTTCGCCGACCTTGCGGTGAATTCACTATACATAAACATAAATAAATGAAAAGGCGGTTTTCTGAAAATGAAAAGAATAAACAGTTGGATAAAACCAAATTAAGACGATAATATTTTTTTTTACATTTAATCCAATGGGATACATGTGTTTAAACCTGTCGAACTGAACCGCCAAAAATCAGTGCATTTCACTGACACCACTGTGTAGTTCGGCATTCTTTGAATAGATTAACCATTACTTCTATAAGGGACAATTTCACTGCTGCCGAAGATCGCCGAATTGCAGTTATGTTTTGCGGTCAATTCACCAGTATTTGGTGAATTGACAGCTTTCTGAATAGAAGATCTGCCACGAAATTGCACCGTACGGTAGCAAGTTCAGCGGTATTTAAATAACCCTTTGTTAAATAGCACAATTTCATAGAACACCATCTATTTTACAAAAAGTCGTAGTGAAATAAAAGTAACTCCTTGTATGTCATGGCGTCACCTGTTTCTTCCACCCCTTGCATCTATTTATTTTTCCTCTAGCATATATACACTATGTTCTCTCGTCTATCCTTTATCTGTGTCCTATGTATTCATCTTCCTCTCTTGTGTACCGGGATCCTTACTTGCTCATCATACTGTATTCTCCTCTGATTGTGCCTCTTGCTTACTCCCATTAACTCATGCTACTTTTTTGACTCGTCATTAACCACATCTTCTCCTATTTACATTTCCTGGCCCAACCCTTTAATAATACTGTATCTGTCCTTAGATCTTCTTCATATATATTTCAATTGCATCTCTCTCCTTTTCACCTTCCGTCATCTTCCCCTTTATCCATATGTTTCTGTATCCCCTGCTCTGTTACTTGTTTTCTCTGTCCACTCTAATAATCCTCTTTAGGAATAAATAATAAGAGCAATAATACTTTTGTACTGTACATGAAATCATTAGTTGATTAGCTCAAATTGATACAAAGGTACCTCAGTGCATGAATATGCATTTTTCATTGACCTTGGAGAAGTTGAAGAACGACCACTCTGCACAAACTTTGCAAGCTTCGCTTCACTAAAGTTAAAGCATCCAGTATAGTTGCGGTTCTTCTTTTTTCATACTTATGGTTTCGCTCCTTTCTAACAGCTTAAGGCTGGTCGTCCACTGGATCCATAGTCGTACAACTGACTGGCCGTCAGCCTATGGACGACTTAGAACGTATGACTAGATACGTCTAGGTGTCGTCCACTAGAGGTGATTGCATCAGACCTTACCCAGGCACTATATCTGTGAGTTCTCATTGATTAATTTAACCCTTGCTTGAACAGGTCTCATAGCTACAGACACTACTATACTGTAGATCATATTTTTAACTTCCCTGACTCGTTTGTGTGCTATCTGTATATTATGTGTGTGCTTTGTAGGTGTGTATGTATACACACAGGCATGTTGAATGTGAATATTTATGTATATATGTTCTGTCTGTGTGTGTTATCTGACTTAAAGCATAAAATCCCATTTGAACGGGAGCAGCAAAAGGCTGAATTCGTACAAGTGAAAGTAGATGCAATGGACGATGGTCAACCTCTTCTTGTGTTTGGGGATTAGTCCCACCTATACAGATGACTTTGCAGGACCAGTCATGCAGTCTAAAAGTCACAACAGAAATTGACAAGGATTATATATAAAAAGGGAAATCTTGAGTCGGTCACAATCCTTCCAACATGAAACCAGAGGAGTGCATTACCCAGGACAATCTCCAAAGTGTTTTTTTTTCTGAAATCGACCCTAAGGAAGCCAAAAGGAGGATCAAGTAATGTAAATAATAGCTGGCAAAAAATATCCTGGAATATACAACAAAAATAGAAATTGTATGACTGTGATGATAACTGCACATCCCAACTATCTCTCCAGTCAATGTCAACTTATGGAACTTATTAATGGCCATTGGCCACTATGTGAAATCACAGATGATTGTCTACAGTAGATGGGGTAGATGTCTTTGAATCCACCTTTAAGGAATCAACAGAAAATGTTCATTTATCAATCTGCAGTTCTAAGGGACCATTTACTATAGCGTGGATGTTGTGTGCATTAGAAGGGCGACCTTTGTGTTTCTTTGGGTTATTGATGTGTTTTTTTGCTGTATATGACTTTAACGTCTCTCTCATTTTCAATCATTTTTCACAATACTCAATAACTAGGAAAATATATTTTAGTCGAGCATTTCCAAAGTCCACATGTACCCCAAAATTAAACTCCAATCATATGTCACTGACATCTGCTAGAAAGATGATGCATAAGTGAAATGTGCATCGTGTCTGCACATATATAAAGGGTTATTCACAGAGCACCGAAATGTTGTTGACATTTCGGTGCTCTGTCGTTCCCCCGCACTTCCCTGCACTACCCCGCACTTCGGGGAATCAAACTTCCTCACCCTGTGGCGAATTAACCATTCATTGCAGGGTCCCCAAAGTGCAGGGAATTGGCAGCCGAATGCCACCGCAAACCCGCCGGCCGCTGCTCTAAACCCTCCGCAAACCCGCCACCAACCCGCCAGAGGACCGCCAAATGCTTAGCACAGCGCCAACCAGCTGCTAAAAAAAATCCAACAAGCCACCGGACGGGTAAAAAAAAAAAACAATACGATTGAAAGTGTCTGAATTGAAACGCTGTTTGCAAAAACAACTACTGAACAGAAATGTCTGGAATTAACATATAAGGTCATATGAATGATAATAAAAGGGTCTGTTACAGAAAAAAGAAAAACTTTCCAATTAAAAAAAACTGGAAAAAAAATTAAAGAAAAAAAAATCCCGAAAAATACTACTAATAAAAAATAAATAAATAAAGAGACTTTTTACTGCAGATTAATAGAATAAACGTTTTTTTGGATAGTGTATAAAAACTGGAATATTTTTAACATTGAAGCTTATGGGATTCGCCTGAATAAACCTGCCAAATGAAAACACTGACTGGGTTATCCAAAAAGAAAGGTAACCGAACGCTGAAATTCAGCGTACGGTTACCGTTCCTGGCCATTCAGCTATTCAGAGAGCAGGCAATTCGCCAAATCTTGGCGAGGGCAGTGAAATCCCCATAGAGAAGCAATGCTTCATCTATTCAGAGAACAAAAGCCAGCAGTGAAAAGTTGCTGAATTGCCCTGCCATTCAGTGGCTTCATGCGGCAGATTTATTCAGGCGAATCCCATAGGCTTCAATGTTAAAAATATTCCTGTTCTAATTCAATTCAATATCTTATATACCGTTCATTATAATATTCTGCAGTAAAGAGTCTCTTCATTTATATATTTTTTATGATATTTTAAGTATTTTTCTGGATTTCTTTTTTTTTTTTTTAAAAAGTCAGATTTTTTTTATTTATTTTCTTAACTTTACTTATTTTTTCTGTAACAACCCTTTTTATTATCATTCGTTGGACCTCATATGTACATTTCAGACATTTTCGCTCAGGAGTTTCTTTGCAAACATTCAAGCAAACTGTTTTTCTAATTTATTCACTGCATTCGTCTGCGGTGTCGGCTTTTTCCGGCAGCTGCGCCGTGTGTGATCGGCTCCTGCTCGGGTTTTTCCGGCTTTTTCGGCGGATTAATTCAGATGTTTTCGCGGGTTTCGCCGTGCATTCGCCAGGTTTTTGCGGTGAGTTTTTGTCGGGTTTGCGGCGGCTTTTCCCTGCACTTCGACAGCCCTGTGGTGCTCGCTGAATACACCGCAGGGTCGCCAGAATGGGATTGCCGAATCGCCCCGAATTGAAGAGAACGAAAAGTCACCTGAATAAACCTGTCGAATGAAACCACCGAACAGCAGGACAATTCGGCAACTTTTCACTGCTGGTTTTTGTTCTCTGAATAGACGAAGCATTGCTTCTCTATGGGAATTTCACTGCCCTTGAACAGGCACCATACGTGCAGGCAATGCACCACAATTTGACGAATTGCCTGCTCTCTGAATAGTCGAATGGCCCCGAAATGGCACCAGTCGCTGAAATTCAGCGTACAGATACAATTCAGGGCCAGATCGACTCTCTTTGAATAACCCTGATAGTGTGTGTCCTGTACTACGAGTCCCTACTTATAAGGTCTCAGCCTCTCGTCAAATTTGAATAAATAAAGGCTGCTTGATATCTTTGTGAATTCCCTGTTTAACTAGCCAGCTATGGGAAAACTGAAATAACACGCAAACAGAACATCATCTAGGCCTTTCTCTACATAGAATATGAGGCAGTCCTCATTAAATATGAAAACACGGCATTCCCGGAGGTAAATGTGATTGATCAACATTTAATTAGGCAGCTGCTGAAAAATATATGATGGGCTGAAAACGTAGCCTAGTTTTTGCAGAACTCAAAAAAGTCATGCAAAGATAAAGATACACAGTAAGAACTATTGTAAATTCAACTTCTATGTGTTTGTAGAAATGTCATAGAAAGAACAGACACTTTACTCAAACTTTCTAATTTAACCTTATAATTCAAGGGTGATTTGTTTCTTTGGCCTAGAATTGTGCAGAGTTAATAAAAAAAGATTGAAAATTGTCCATCCAACACAATGTGCCCTTACTTCCATTATTAGCCCCAACTGCTACTATATCCAAAAATATAGGGATGTCCTAATCTGGTCCCTAGGACCAGGATTGGGAACCAGTTACAAGTATTTATAAAGCAACAAGTTACATAGCACTGTACATGTGTGAGACAGAACAACATTATATAGATACAAGTTAGAAACACAGAACAGTAGGAGAGAGGACCCTGCTTGATAGTTTATAATCTAAGAGTAGAAGGGTGACACACTAGAGTATGTGAAGTAGTGGGGTCTAAGTAGGAAAAAGAAATGTACAATGGGGGATTATGGAGTGAGCCGATAAACTTCTCTAAAGTAATGTGTTTTCATAGACTTCTTGCAGGACTGAAGAGATGGGGAGAGTCTAATGTTGCGGGGGAAGGAGTTCCATAAAAAGGGGTCAGCTCAGGAGAAGTCTTGAAGGTGAGAGTTGGGGGTACGTGTGTGAGGAGAAGATAACATCAGATGATTGGCAGAGCAAAGTGGACAGGATGGGATATACCTGTTGATAAGGGAGGAGATATATGATATAGGCAGGGGCACGGTTATGGAGAACTTTGTAAGTGAGGACCATAATTTTGAATTGGATTATAAAGGAAACAGGGAGACAGTGTAGAGATTGGCAAAGGAGCGAGCTATGAGAGGTGCAGGATGTGAGGTGGATTAGCCTGGCACAAGCGTTTAATACAGACTGCAAAGGGAGAATCTGGGATCTTTTAAGGCCAGTGAGAATGAGGTTACAGTAGTCAAGGTGGGAGATAATAAGAGCTTCGATGTGCATTTTAGTAGAGTCCTGATTAAGAAAGGGAGGGATGTGTGCAATGTTTTGTAGATGGAAGTAGCAGGATTTGATTAGTGACTGAATGTGAGGAGTGAAGGAGAGATCAGAGTCAAAGAGGACACCAAGACAACGAGCCTGTGAGGTAGAAGTAATGGTGGAACCATTTAACCGAAGGGAAACGGGCACAGGACTGTTAGCTTTAAAGGGATAGAAGATGACAATTTATGTTTTAGATAGATAGATTTTTAGATTTGGGTGTCAAATGCAAACAGGTGATGTTGGCATCCATAGGAAGAAATGAGGAGGCCAAGTGTCATATTTCCAACCCTGACACCTGCAGAAGGGCCAGTTATGCTGCTATGACACTGGCTAGGCTCTGGCAACACCTTTCCTGCCCTCCTTACAAATGGTTCCAGACCAGGTTTTTGCCTCAGCCTTGTGCATCATCCAGGCTCCTAAGGATCGACCTCAGTGTTTTGATTACTCCAAGGAGCCTCAGGTGATGAGGTAGCGCCCCTATCACAGTGCTTCAACATTGAAGTCTGACAGTGTGTGTGTTACCTGACTGCCAGCAACCAGTGTTTGTGATCCTGCCTTGATACCCACTGTGACCTTTCCGTGATAACAACCATTCTCCTGCACTGTTACCCACCTGTGCCTTCAAGCATTCCTGACCTGTGTTCCTGGTCTGCTGTGTGGATTTCCTGTGCCTCATTCTATTTCCATGGATAAAGACTACCCTCACTACCAGCCGCCTGTCGCAACCTATTACCACAGTTATAGACTACACTCTCTGAAAGTCTAATGCCTTGTCCCTTACTTACATGAACCCTGCTGCTCCAGCCCCCTGTCTTGTCTTTGCCCATCCATGCCTGCGTCCTGTGTTGTAAGTCTCCTTGTGTCCTGTGTCTCCCTGTGTCTTTAGGTTCCATTGTAGTCAGTTTCTATAACTGCATTGCCCACTATACTCTGTATTTATTCTGGTTTTCCCTGTCAGCTCTCTTCCTGTCTTGCCCCTGTGCCCAGCTCCCCTTAGTCTCTACCTGTGCCCAGTGCACCCTGTGCCAACTCCCTTCTTGTGTTGCTCATATCCTATGTGCCACTGTCCAACCCAATTCCTGACCTACCCAGCCACCTCTCATATTCAGTTTGGTTTTCCTTAGCCTTGAGGTACCCCATCTGAGAGAGGAACCACTGGTGAAGAGGCACCAGTGAAAGAGACACTAAAAAAGTAAAGAGAAAGATAGGAAGAGAACCATGAGAGCCCAGTGTTACTGAGGTCAAGTTGATGCAGTGTGAGGAGCAGGAGAGGGTGGTTAACAGTATCAAATGCAGTGAAAAGGTCAAGAATAAGCAGGGAGAAGGGACCTTTGGTTTTAACAGCAACTAAATCATTAGCCACCTTGGTGAGAGAAGTCTCAGCCATCCATCCAACCATCCGTGTCATTTAACAGGGATTTCTTTATCAAGCACATCTGATCGACAAGTTCTACAAAAGTTGGACAGCCAGCCTCCCAGCTGGAATCCTGAAGCCTCTGTATTGACTTGCGGTGTCTGCTCTGCCTCCTCGCATGTCATTGTAGAGGCAACTGGAGTTCCTTTTGCTTATGCACTGTGGATCTATGGTGTCAGTGCAGTAAAGGATCAGAACTCAGTGTCAGTGAAATATGAGGATGATCACAAACTGTATCAAAATTAATGTCTCCATGAAATAATAACGTGTGGAACTACATGGCAGATCTGGCAATCCTATTCTGCAGGCTTCTCTTCCACGTGAGAGAATGGGGAAAATTAACGAAAATTCCGTTCCATTATTAAATTTCCATTCACCAGTGGCATGAGGGTGAATAAAAATACCACAGGATAAAAAAATTAATCGTTTAGCGTCTTTTTTTGCCACCATTCAAAGTCCTGTGGTGATTTCCATATCGGATTTCATTCAGAAAACTAATGGCAGCTTATCAGATCTAGTTGTGGTTCCAGTGCCATATTTCTTCACATTAAAAGCAAATACACATAATGTAATGCTCAAGTGATTAGAATTCCCATTGTTCAAGCTGCATTCGGTTAGGAAGCAGGTGCTTGTTATCGAAGCCGCGGGAATTGCTCATTGCTAAATGCATGATATTATCCGTTTGCTTCTGATAAAAGTATTATTATGGAAAGCAGGAACCACGGTAATCGTGAATAGGAGATCTGTTACTTCAACACGCCTTCTGGAGTTCCAGATAAACTTTATACGGCCTGGGTATGACGAGTATTTCAATTTACAATTCTTTTTCTTTTTTAAAAAGTGGCACCTGCCAGAATCTATTATTGTCAATTTCCACCCACATTTTGAAGTAAATGACCCATAGTACAGGTCCTGCCAAGATTGGCGACTGTTCTCTAAGAACGCCGCTTATTGTTCCAATGCAAACTATCCTTATCTAATAAAAAGTATAATATAACTTGAACAGAGCTTTTCCAGACCTGAAGTAATATAGCGAATGATATGATCCTTACAGTGAGGCTATTGTTGAGGCATATCAGAGCTTTAACAAATGTAGGTTCAGCTAAA
This sequence comes from Leptobrachium leishanense, assembly GCA_009667805.1. NCBI lineage: Eukaryota > Metazoa > Chordata > Amphibia > Anura > Megophryidae > Leptobrachium > Leptobrachium leishanense. Next base: position 311,026,966 of record CM019065.1, read on the forward strand.
CCTCACTGGGTAGATCAGTAACACGACTGATACTGGAGAAATGGTGAAATGAAAGGCTAAACATGTTGTTAAAGGACCAGTAACCAGTAACATAAGCTGTAACCAGATTACTTTTGCACTACAAACAAAAACACATTATAAAACACATGCAGCTGTGTTTTTATTATTTGTTTGATGTAACTGCATATAAAATGAAAAATAAAGTTGGTTTTTTTCACCTCCTGTTTCCATTTTGTGGCTTTTCCCTGTGATGTAACATTTACCAAAAACATATGCCACCTTTCTTTACAGTTCTGGTATAGGATAAAACAGTTGTGAATGAGCAATGGGGCGGGGAAGGGAATGGTTAGATGAGGCAGGAAGGGATCTGTTGTGTTGTCTAGGCTACCAGAGATAAGAGATGGCAGCTGAATGAGAAATGAGAGTGGGCTTCCATCACTTTATACTATCCCCTGATGATGTCATTTGTATACATCACACACACACATGCAATCCTTATGAGGCCGAGTTTTTGCGATCTGACAGACTCCATTCTATGTCCATTGCTGCACAGTGAGGAGCAAGTACTGTAAAGATACTGTGGGGGTGACAGGATACAACACAACAGATCACACAATGGATGCACCCAGTGACAAATATAGAGTAACATACAAGAGAAAAACAATGTACATGTAAGATATCAGCAACATAAAATACACACATTAAGGACATTTCATTTCTTGGTGGTAGTGGCCCTTTAACCCCTTCCGTCAGGTGGTACTAGTACACCCCGCTTGCCAGATGCTGCAGCAGGCCCCTCCTCTGGCCTGCCTGTGCAGCTGATGCGCGGCATGCATCATTGGCTGCAGGGGAATGGCCTGAAGCAGTCAACAGCATGCGCCGACTGGTGGGCAGAGCGAAGGAGGCCCATTAACGTCAGTGAGGCGTATTATGCTGCCCTGCAGCTTCAAGGCCTACCAGCCGCGGGGCCGGCATACTTCGACCCCCCCCCCCGGCAGTTATTAATTAAAGAAACCTTAAAAAATAATCCCCAACCCTATATAGTATTCACAATACCAGGGAAGAATTACTTCGGGCTCAGTTGTTATACTCTTTATTTAAACATACATTTCATAGCTGTCCGGATATCTTACATACTTTTGTACTCAAAATGTGCTTTTTTTTTGTATAAAGAATATAAAACATTTTTATTAACAATTAAATATGGTTCTCTCTTTTTTTCCTGTGGCATGACTGGAAATTTCTTCAATCCAAACAGGTTTTTTTCCATCTTCTTTTGTGACATCACCTGAAAAAGATATTGGAAAGTTTGAACCGATGTGTGTGAGTCTGTGTTTCATCAATATTACTATATACTATGTGAATTTTCGTGGTTTGTAAAACTGTTTTGCAGAGTTTAGGCCAAACTAGCTGAGGTGTGGAACTTTTCCAGCTACCCTTTTCTGAGCTTATATTTCACAAATTCAGTTTTAATATAGTCAACTTCACTTTGGCCTTTATGGTTGAAAAGCAATTAGTGATACACACTTCTGCTATTATGGTATTTAAAGAAACAGATTAATACAGAGATAGCTAGATAGATAGATAGATAGATAGATAGATAGATAGATACAGAGATAGATACATCTAGATTGATTAATACAGAGATAGATAGATAGATACATAGATACAGAGATAGATAAATAGATACATAGATACAGAGATAGATACATATAGATTGATTAATACAGAGATAGATAGATAGATACATAGATACAGAGATAGATAAATAGATACATAGATACAGAGATAGATACATATAGATTGATTAATACAGAGATAGATAGATAGATAGATAGATAGATAGATAGATAGATAGATAGATACAGAGATATATACATATAGATTGATTAATACAGAGATAGATAGATACAGAGATACAGAGATAGATAGATATAGATTGATTAATACAGAGATAGATAAATAGATAGATAGATAAATAGATAGATACAGAGATAGATACATATAGATTGATTAATACAGAGATAGATAAATAGATAGATACATATAGATTGATTAATACAGAGATAGATAAATAGATAGACAGACAGACAGATAGATACAGAGATAGATACATATAGATTGATTAATACAGAGATAGATAAATAGATAGATAGATAGAAAGAACAGGTGCTTGATATCGAGTTATCTCAATCTGCAGCTGAGCAGGACAAAAGCAAATTAAAGGGGTTACTCAATAACTTCTGATTTGGCCCGAAATTGAACTGAACGTTGAAATCCTTGAATTATAAGCAAATTGACGGCGAAAATGGTGCGAAATTGTGTCATAGAGAAGTAATGGTTAATCTATTCACAGAACGGCAAACTGCACCGAAATGCTGGTGAAACGACCTGATTGGCGGTGTTTCAGTTCGCCGGGTTTAAACAGGCTAATCCCATAGGATTCAATGTAAAAAGGTATTATCATTTAAAAAAAAAAACATTTATTTTTTTCATTATCGGCAAAAATAAATTTTTGTGTCCCAATTTTTATAAAGGTTTTCTTTTTAAAATTCTGTAACAGACCTTTTTATTACATTATAAAGGACCTTTTTTATTAGCTGGACATATTTTAATAAATCTTTATTGATTTATGCACCTATTAGGAGAACAGGAGACTTCCATTTTTTGAGGGGGTTTTTGCAGTTCGGTGGAATACCAATTCAGCACAGCTCTGCAGTTATCAGTGTAGTTCGTCGACGTCCGATAACTGCTTTGGCAACTCCAATTTCGGCAAAATAAGATGACTGTATGCTAAATAGTGAATTCACCGTATTTTCGGTGAAATGGAATTGCTAAAGTGCACCGAAGTACGACGAAAAGGTGCTTTGTGAATAGACCCTTAAATGAGCTTGTTGCAAATGTATTTCATTTGCTTTTGGGTTCCATTACATGTCTCTAAAGGTTTAGCACCGTGGACAGGATGCCCAAGCTGTTAACACTTTTAAAACCAGTTAGAGAATGTTTCTGACATGTTCCCTGCTGGAGCTCAGGGCTTCAGTAACTCTTTAAGGCCAGCAGATGGAGACATCTGGCTACCTAACAGATTATTATAGTAGAGAATACTTTGCAAATATTCTCAAATATTTCTTACTGTAATTAATTAAAAATGATTTTCCAATAAACCACTAGTTACCGACGGTGGATTTTGGGAAAATCACTTGGTAGTGAAGTTAATACAGGTGTAGATAGATAGATAGATAGATAGATGGATGGATAGATACTTTAAAAATAACACTGTTTATAGCACTATGCTGAAATCAAGATATCTTTGATGCCCCTTCTGACTTACTGTTTACATTTCATTTAACATTTTTTTATGCTTTACCTACTTTAGAAGCTGTAGATAACCTCAAAGACGTTTTGTAATCTTTGCATAAAATGTAGATGTTTCTTCTAAAGTGCAACATTTACAGTGTTCTTGGAGATGTTTGTACAATTCGAAGATTACTTTGACATGTATAAATAACATGGAAGTTCAGTTTTTACAGCATGCTAGCCAAATCACAAGCAAACACACAGAACGCACATTTCTACACATATAAAGACATTGGCTTCAACCTCTAACTAGATGAAAACGATGTGTAAACTACTACTGAGCCTGATGAAAAGAGATCACAGCCCGTGTAACGCAGCTGCCAAACCAGAGTATAACAATCCTGGCCAGAGGGAACTAATTCCTTAAAGACATACAACACTTTAACGAATTCAGACCCCATAGTCCTTTTCACAATATTTTTGTTGCAGCCTTATGCTAAAATTATTTAAAATAGCTTTCTTCGCACCTTTTTACAGTCAATACCCCATAATAAAAAATCAAAAACAGTATTTTATAAAGATTGCAAATTTCATTTAAAAGAAGAAAACTAAATTATCACTTTGACATAAGTATTCAGACCCTTACAGTACTTCAAGGTTCTTGACTAGGGATGAGCTGTTCGGTTCGATCAGTTCAGAGTTCGATTCGAACTTTGGCTGTTCACAAGTTCGCGAACTTCAAACATTTTGGCGTGTTCGGTTTGAGTTCGAAAAAAAATAAAAATTTTGAAAAAAGTTTAAAAAATGCTTAAAAAATACAAAAAAATCTAGAAATAAAGAGACTCTTTACTGCAGAATATTATAAGCAACGGTTTATTAGATATTGAATTAACAAATAATGTCTACGTGCAAAGATTCTCACCTCTAAATGACCTGTGTTCTCAAACGCCGTAAACAACAGGTGTTAATTAGTGTTTGGAAATAACATGTGCTTTTAATTAGTCTGGTCTGATGAATTTGATACATTGTCTGTAGACTGAGGGTGTGGTGTCTCCTGATCTGAACCTGTGCTTCTGAGAAGTGTTCATTTCACTACTAAATCTTCCTCTGATATGCTGTTTAACCCCTTAACCCTGTATTTCACTACTGTGTGCTCAGCTCATTTTTACCGCTTTGCTCATCATGTTTAAATGCGATTTGAAGCCACATTTTATTAAATGACCCGGACATATTAGAAATCGTTCTTTCCGGCAGACTCTGCAGATTCATAATATATCATTTTTATATGTATACGTCATGTCCTGTCTGTATATTATGACCAAAAAAATGCAATAAAAATTGAATTTTTAATCATCTGCAGTGTGTAAAGTGTTTTTTTTCACATTTTAGCACATGAGCGTTTGTGGTATGTTTTCTATGGGGTGCACTTGTACAAAAATTAGAAATAGGGACTTGTTACATTTTGTGGGGGGAATTACGTGATTTATAGCAAACACACCCCATAGAAATAAATCATTAGTGCAGCATCATTGTTCACATTATAATTGAAATGTGAACAATATTGCTGCATTAATAAAAATAACACACGTTTTTTTTTTACTTTATACCTGGTCATGTTGGGCATCATGCTCAGGCCTTTCGATTGACACCCTCCTTTTGAGATTGAGACCCCCTAGCTGCCACGGTTCTGTAGATATCGGGGTTCAAATGAACCCCCTATCTCCACCAGGGGATTCCGGGCAGCTAGGGGTTCCCCGGCTATCTGACATCATCATGCTATGCGTGAGGACGTCAGGCAGTGAGGGGGGACCCGGGGCTGGAGCCGCCATCCAAGATGGCGGCCCCCACCGGAGCTAGGCCGCACTTCGGGGCCACAAGGTGACCCGGTACCTAAGGGGTTAAAGCCAGACACCGCTTAAAAGGGGAGACTCTCTCCTTTTAAGCGGTGCCTGGCTTTTTTTTGTGGGACCTCCCGATCGGAAGGGAGCGGGATCCGAACAGATCCCCCCCTCCCTTCCAGGCGATCTCCCGGCATTGCCGGGATGGGTTTGGCAGGTTTGTGGCGGATTAAAGGATCTGATACGATAATTTATCGGATCCAATATTTTCAGCATGTTTTAAAAAAAGCCGCAAAACAGCCGAAATTATTGGATCCTGTAATTTCTGTAGTTTTGCTGCTTTTTCTTTTTTTCCATTCGACGGCTTTGCAGTTGCTTTTCCCCGCACTCTGGGGACCCTACGGTGAATGCAGAAAAACCAGGACACAGGTACAGTGGCGTAGCGTGGGTTGTCAGCGCCCGGGGCAAGGCAAGAATAATTGCCGGGGCAAGGAAGCATTATTTTACTGAGAGGGTGGTGGATACATGGAACAGTCTTCCAGTAGAAGTGGTAGAAGCCAAAACAGTAATTGAATTTAAGCAGGCATGGGATAGGCATAAGGCTATCCTAAACAAAAGATAAATCCAGGTAAAGTATCCATGTAATTGGGCAGACTAGATGGGCCGAAAGGTCCTTATCTGCCGACATTTTTCTATGTTTCTATTTTTCTAAGAATTGTGCGCCCCCCAACCTGTGGACACGATAACACACCCTGATTGCCTTTGACCCCCTTACCCCAGAAGCACATGTATTGAATATTTTCTCCCAGTACCCAAGTCACTCTCTTCAAGTACCCCCAGACACTCTGTCCCAGTACCCCCGTCACTCTTTCTCTCTCCAAGTACTCCCACTTCCTCCCAGTACCCCAGTCATTCTCTCCTCATACCTCCAGCCACTCTCTCCCAGTACCCCCAGTCACTCTCTCTCTCTATCTATCCAAGTACCCCCAGTCACTCTCTCCCAGTATCCCCAGTCATTCTCTCCTGAACCTCCAGTCACCCTCTCCCCATACTCCCAGTACCCCTCACTGTGTGTTGGTCACGCTGCTCTGGTGTCACACAGTGTTGCCTACCTGCATGGAGTTTCTGGTTGCCAGGGGGGAGCTGTCCAGGGGGCTTAGTGGGGCCGGATTTTAAATGTGCTGCAGGGCAGACTCCTCCCTCCCTCCTTCCTGTTCAGCGGCTGCAAGGCTGCAAGCAGCAGGGGGCTGGCACAGGGCTTCAAGGGGGGCTGACAAATGTGGTACAGGGTGTTCCGTTGAATAATGCTGCGCTGCTTCACATGACTCATGTTAGTCTTAAGGAGGAGTCAGGACAGGACCAGAATTTTCTGTCCTGGTCCCCCCTTCCGGATGCTGAGTGTTAAGTCACCACCGGTGCCGCAAAACAGGCGGCTACCCGTGCAAAGGCCTCTCACAGACACCAGGGTCCTTGAGCAGACACCTTGCTGATCCCTGCTGGAAAATATTAGTGGTTCAAACTTCTTTTGAAATATTGCGCCCCTAACAAAATTGCGCCCAGGACAACCGCCCCCAAGGCCACCCCCACGCTACGCCACTGCACAGGTAGGACTTTAGCATCTATAAGGTCTGGCTTTTTGACATGAATGTGACACAGCAATATAGAATGGCATGTTCCTGCATTATTTTTTAATGAACGCAAGCCTGTTTTTAAGGACATCTGGGAGATGTCCTCAGCAGCCAAGTTAATAAAGGTCAGAACGGTGGTGTTGTAGTGAAGGTAGTGATAGTTGTCCTTCCACAGGTTTCTCCTAGCTCCACGTATGATCTCTTCAGCTCACCCAAAGCGACCATTGGATTCTTGGTCACCTTTCTTACATCTGAGCTAACTAACTATCTGAGCTATCATTACAAAGGATACTGAAGGTAATATTTCAATATTTTCTTCTAATAAATTTTCAAGTGTAGTCCACAATGTGTTCATTGTCATTCTGAAGTATTGAGTGTAGATGATGTAAACAAAGTGTGTTTACATTTTTTTGCATAAAGCAGCAACATATATCTTTTTGAAAACATGAAGGGATCTGAATACTTTCTGTATCCACTGTGTATAATCTGCATAAATAATGATAGGAATCCCACTATACATAGGATAACTGATACCATAAGTGACATGCCCAGTGCTAATGGCTTAAAGAGGGTACGGAACGCCGTTACAGATGCTAATGCTATCTGTCCCCTCCCGTGTTGTACATCGCATGACTTGTATCGCCGTTCTGGGATCAATGTAAAAAATGCTTAAGGGTCTGTTATGCAATGTATGAAGGGCATGCACTCTCCCCTCCGTCTCTTTCCAATATTCTGTTCCAATCTGTTCTGTAGACAAATACCAGTGTAGTTCTGGAATGCCTCAAGGGGCCTCCAGTCTTAACATATTATTACCCTTCACTGCCTGAAAAACTAGTACATACTTTTTGCCAAGGAAAATGCAGACTGTTACAGTCCCAGACTTGAGTCTCGCTCATTGTGACACAGTTCTCTGAGAACTGAGGTGATATAACGTGCACATACGTAAAAGGGTTAACACGGTTTTACTTTCAGAAGCTCAATATAAGAATGTGATGAACATATTTCCATTTTTTTCAAGTGACATTCTAGCTATCATAACATACATAATTATCATGTACAATTTACTTTTTTTCTCATTATAATGATTCCAAGCACAGTTCTTTGACTGTAATCTAATGGTGATAATTAGCTTCTAAATCTATTTCCAGGCCCCAATTTAGTCCTCAGCTCATATTGCCTCACTTCTCTCTACCCGCTCTAATATAGTCTGCACCAGGGCCGGATTAAGATCTCTATGGGCCTGGAGCTGAATATTTTGGTGGCTTTTTTTGGAATTTAGTGAAATGACAACATATTTTAGGCTATTTAATATTGCATATATATGTATATCTTACCAGGCAGATACAGTGTGAGTAAATTTCCATTCAGATTTCAATCATCACATCGTGTAAAATATTTTTTTCATATTTTATCATTCAAACCTCTGGTTATATATTCTATAGGGAATTCTTGTTAAAAAAATAAATAAATGGGAACCTATAACTGCATTTTTCTGAGAAAATATACAATTTTAACCCAAAAATTTGATATTTCCCATGTGTTTTGGATAATGGTGTTTTATAAATAATATGACTATGTATAAAACACTAACCTTGCTCCCAGCGTGGGAAAGGAAAAGATGAGTAATGGCAGTGGTATTGCTAATTTTATACGTGACAAATGGACAATACCATCGCTTTGGAACAAAAAAATAAAAAAGTTTTTTTTTTCTTTTAGATTTTACATTGTCATGTTTGGTATCAATGCAAAGGCCAGACTCTGTCCTGTCTGATGCCTCATTTGACCTTGCAAGGTGTAAAGATTAGTGGCGCAGGGTTCCAAAGCCCCCCCAGTGCACTTCGCTGCAGTGTGGCGGTTTAGGTTCTTGATGTAACAATCCGTAATAATGGATTGTACCATCACCTCCACACTTGTTAGTGACATGAAAAATGAGATGGTGAGTTAATGCAGCATCATTGTTCCCTTTATAATTGAAAAATATTGCTGTGTTAGAAAGAAAAATAAAAAATAAAGAAATATTTATTATTTTATATTTATTGTTACATAAAACCTGGTCATGTGTGGTATCATTGGAAAGACCATGCTCCGACCTTTCCAGTGATACATCACATGACCCTGTAGCTGCTATGGAGGTGGAGATATAGTGGTCCAAATGCCTATCAATGCTGACAAATTTATCCTTTCTGTGGGCCTATTCTGGGGCATGGGCCTGGAGCTGCTGCTCCATCTGCCCCTATGTTAATCCGGCCCTGGTCTGCACCCCAGATTTTTGAGGATTCCTCCATCTGTATTGAACACTATTTTAATATTGACTGCAGGACAATGTATTTTCAATGAAACTTCACACGTTCACTTGGAAAATGAAGGATGTAGGAAAATGATTAACCGGGGTATATAGGTACCCTGCATACAGGGTTGCCATCAGGGATCTTGGGGCCCCTTACTGAACTACTTGTCAGGGCTCCCCTCCCTTCCCCAGAAATGTTGCCACCTCTCATGCTTATCTTTTATTGCGGGAAGGGGACTAATTCCTTGGTGGTCCAGCAAGGGGTAAGAAAAATAGAGACCATTCTAATCTCTCCCTTGTGATGCTGGCACTCATTGATGGGTCAAAATTCACTGATGTCCTCAAAAGCTGCGGCCCAGTGGAACATTTTCCAGTATCGTTGTGGGTCAGTCCAGGGTAGAATGGATGGGGCCGGGCCACCTGGAGCTGCAGCCTGCCCAAATAAATCATGGACTGTGACCCCCACTCATGGCAACCCTGCCTGTATAGTAAGAGTTGAAGGGTTTAACCCTTTCAATGCGGTGGACGCGCTCAGCGCGTCCACCCGCATTGCTACTTGGCTGCGGAGGACGCGCTCAGCGCGTCCTCCCTTTGCAGCCTCGATCAGCCGGTATTCTGGCTGATCGCGCGGCCCCCCGGTGTGGGCTGACATCATCGATGTCAGCCCAGCCTCCGGGACCCCAGCGGGCACGATAGGCGTCATTGCGCATGCGCGATGACGTCTATTTCAGGCACCCCCCCGCCATTGCAGGGAAGGTGCCTGAAGGGGAGGGGGGAGGTCCTTCAGACCTCTCCCCCTCCCCTTCCCCGCGGGCCAGCGATTAAAGACAGGCACCGCCTGGAAGGGCACAGCCTGCCCTTCCAAGCGGCGGCTGTCTTTAACCCCTAGGGGGCTGGATCGCGATATGGCGCTAACATGCGCCGTATCGCGGTCCCCTCCCGGAGCTGGCCAACATCTTGGATGTCGGCCAAGCTTCCGGGATATCCTCCTAATGACTGGCGTCATCGCGCAGAGCGCGATGGCGCCAGTTTTGAAATTAACCCCTTGCTGCCACCTATAGTGGAGATAGGGGGTTCCAATGAACCCCCTATCTCCCGATCCGTGACAGCTAGGGGTTAATGTTTAGAGCGTGGCCTTTCCAATGATACCAAACATGACCATGTAAAATGTAAAAAAAAAAAATTAAATACAATTTTTTTTTTTTTTCCGTTTTATTAGTGCAACAATATTGTTCCGATTTCAATTATAATGTGAACAATGATGCTGCACTAACGATTTTTTCTATGGGGGGCGTTTGCTAAAAAACACGTAATTTTCCCCAAAAAAAAGTAACGATTCCTCATTTCTAATTTTTTTAACAAGCGCACCCCATAGAAAATATAACCGCAAACGATCGCATGTTAAAATGTGAAAAAAACCACTTTACACATTGTAAATTATTGAAAATTCTAATTTTATTGCATTTTTTGTTATAATATACAGACATGACATAACGTATACATATAATAATGACATATTATGAATCTGCACAGTCTGCCGGAAAGAACAATATATAATATGTCTGGTCATATATTAAAATAAGGCTTCAAAACACGGTTAAACATGATGAGCGAAACCGGTAAAAATTAGCTCAGCACAGAGGCGTGAAAAGGCTCAGCAGCGAAAGGGTTAAATTTACAAATCAAGGGGTAATATTTTAAGCTTATCTCAAGTATCTTAAAATCTTAGGCTTCACCCGGAGAGGTTTGCATCTTACCATAAAGAAACTCCTGATCCTAAGCACCACAAACCTACCCCTCATTCCTGTTATTAGAAATGACTGTTCTCCTGACCATAGGTATGTCCTATGACATATTGCCTGAAGTAACAACCATTTTTAAGTCCTGTTCTTAAATGTGAAGAATGATACATCCATAAACATGGTGAAGCTGCATCATAACAAGCATTACAAAACAACTGCAGGCAAAATAAAATGTATCTTAACAGGGTTATTCAAAGAGATCCGAATAGCTGCCGAAAGGTAACCGAACGCTGAAAATCAGTGTTCGGTTACCTTTCTTGGCCATTCAGCTATTCAGAGAGCAGGCAAGTCGCCTGTTGGCGAATTGCCTGCACATACGGTGCCTGTTCGAGGGCAGTGAAATCCCCATAACTTCGTCTATTCAGAGAACAAAAACCAGCAGTAAAAAGTAGCTGAAATGCCCTGCCATTCAGTGGTTATATGCAGCAATTTATTCAGGAGAATCCCATAGACTTCAATGTTAAAAATATTCCCATTTTAATTCAATATCTAATAAACCGTTGATTATAATATTCTGCAGTAAAGAGTCTCTTTATTTATAGATTTCTTGGGATATTTTAAGCATTTTTCTGGATTTGTTTTTGCCAAATGTTTTTCCGTTTTTTTTTTAACCTTTTTTTTTTTTTTTCTGTAATAGCCCCTTTTTATTATCATTCCTTGGACCTCACATGTAAATTTCAGACATTTTCGCTCAGTAGTTTCTTTGCAAACAGCGTTTCACTTTTCAAACATTCAAGCAAACTGTTTGTTTTTTTTCCACTCCATTCGTCTGCGCGCTGTCGGGTTTTTCCGGCGACTGCGCTGCCTGTGATCGGCTCCTGCTTGGAATTTTCTGGCGTTTTCGGCAAGGTTAACCCAGATGTTTTTGCTGGTTTTCGGTGTGCCTTCGCTGGGTTTTGCGGTGAGTTTTCGGCTGGTTTGCGGTGACTTTTAACTGCATTAGGATGGTCCTGTGGTGTTTGCTGAATACACCGCAGGGTCGCCGAAATGGGATCGCCAAATCGCACCGAATTAAAGAGAACGAAAATTCACCGAACCTGCAGTGACTTTTCGATTCTCTTTGAATAACCCTGTAAGTGTGATTTTCAGAATATGTCTTTTATTTTATCAAAGCTATTCATGAATTTGAAATTGAGGATTTGAAATGCTGCAGTTTTTAGTGTATAGTGCAGTTTCTTCCATGACAGCTCGGATGCACAATACCTGGATGAAAGACACAGGTGAACAATTCCAGGTTGCCAAGTGACATAAGATACAAATGATTATCCAATGACAATTTTTGACACGAGACACATATGGTATATGAAGCTCATTACTTTCCCACTGTAATTTAAACCTCTTCTACCTGTATTTAATTTCCCAGATGGAGGACTGTCTCCTCAGCATTAAAGGCATAATACACCATGCTGAGTGCAAAGATACTAACCATCATTTGTGTATCCTATGCCTAAAGCTGCATGGTTTGTACCTGAGGAACTACACACAGCAAAATTTAGTATCTTTAAAAACCAGGATAATGCAGAGAAGGAAGTCCCATGCGTGGTCAGCAAACAGACACGAATCACTTTCTTTAATGAGTGAATTGGAGCTTAACACAAGTACGCCAAAGCAAGGTAAGCAGTCTGGGAGACAATAGGAGGATTATGAGAATGGCACATTATTAAGAAGAGGGGATCATTTCTAACCTGTGAGTTATGATGAAGAGGATGTGAACATTGAGGTATATATTATAATTTTAATTTTGCACGATACAGGTGAATTGCTGGTTATGTCTATCATTCAGTTATTCAGTTCAGTGTAAGAGCCTACAACTCTGTAGTGAGCATTATAATAATGGCATACTCAGGCAGTAGCATGGTTTAAGGGTATAAACCAAGGGTTATAAAAAAATCTTCATTCTGATAGAAAACTGCTATTATTTTTTGTATATTTACTGTTACTTTTTTTAGTTTAGAAGTGATATATCCTCTTTGACTATTATTTTGTAATTTGTACATTAAGATACCTTTTTTCAGAATATGCTTCTAGGCTTTTCCGTGCCATGTGAGACGTAAGGGTCTATTCAATGAAAATAGCCAAACCAGAAAAATTCTCTAATTTATCTCACTTTCCAAATCGGCTATTTGGTCTAGGTTGTTCTCCTGTCAGTTCTCCTTGTTTTCACCTTTCTCTGAATAACCCTGTCACTGTCACAAGTCAGATTAAACTTTTTCCAATTGAAAACCATGTGCATATTGGGTACCTGACATACTTTAGAGCAACAACGTTGCGGTTACGTACACATGACGAGGATTCTGTGACTGTGGCCTAGTTCTCCACTATCCAATGGCTTCTAACCAAACAAATTTTAAAGATGGCCACCCCCACATAACAAATGTAAGAAAGTTGTATTTACTTTATTAAGACACTAGGTGTAAAGCCTGCCCAGAGGGCAGTCTATTGATAAGTGTGGTGCGTTGTGCTTGGTTCTGTGCTCGGTGCCGTTTATTGTGCTGTGTTTGGCTCTGTGCTCGGCTCTGTGCCGTTTATTCTGTTGTGCTCGGCTCTGTGCCGTCTATTGTACTGTGCTCGGCTCTGTGGCGTTTTTATTGTGCTCGGCTCTGTGGCGTTTATTCTGTTTTGCTCGGCTCTGTGCTGGGCTCTGCACATCGGCTCTGTGCTCTGCTCCGTGCCGTATATTGTGCTCTGCTTTTATTGTGCTCTGCGCCGTTTATTGTGTTGTGCTTGGTTCTGTGCTCGGCGCCGTTTATTGTGCTGTGATTGGCTGTGCCGTATATTGTGCTGTGCTCTGTGCCGTATATTGTGCTGTGCTCTGTGCCGTATATTGTGCTCGGCTCTGTGCCATATATTGTGCTCGGCTCTGTGCCGTTTATTGTGCTCGGCTCTGTGCCGTCTATTGTGCTGTGCTTGGCTCTGTGGCGTTTATTGTGCTTGGCTCTGTGGCGTTTATTGTGCTCGGCTCTGTGGCGTTTATTGTGCTCGCTCTGTGGCGTTTATTGTGCTCGGCTCTGTGGCGTTTATTGTGCTCGGCTCTGTGGCGTTTATTGTGCTCGGCTCTGTGGCGTTTATTCTGTTGTGCTCGGCTCTGTGACATTTATTGTGCTTGGCTCTGTGCAGTCTATTGTGCCGTGCTCGGCTCTGTGGCGTTTATTGTGCTCGGCTCTGTGCAGTCTATTGTGCTGTGCTCGGCTCTGTGCCGTTTATTGTGCTCTGCTCTGTGCCTTTAATGGGTTGTGCTCTGCTCTGTGCCATCTATTGTGCTCTGCTTGGTGCTCTGCTCTGTGCTCTGCTCAGCGCTGTGCTCAGGCGCTGGGCTCTGCGCTCAGGCGCTGGGCTCTGCGCTCAGGCGCTGGGCTCAGGCGCTAAGGCGCTGGGCTCGGTGCTGGGCTCTGCGCTCAGGCGCTGGGCTCTGCGCTCAGGTGCTGGGCTCAGGCGCTGGGCTCTGCGCTCAGGCGCTGGGCTCTGCGCTCAGGCGCTGGGCTCAGGTGCTGGGCTCTGCGCTCAGGCGCTGGGCTCTGCGCTCAGGCACTGGGCTCTGCGCTAAGGCGCTGGGCTCAGGCGCTAAGGCGCTGGGCTCAGGCGCTGGGCTCAGGCGCTGGGCTCAGGCGCTCAGCTCGGCGCTCAGGCGCTGGGCTCGGCGCTCAGGGGCTCAGGCGCTGGGCTCTGCGCTCAGGGGCTCAGGCGCTGGGCTCTGCGCTCAGGGGCTCAGGCGCTGGGCTCTGCGCTCAGGGGCTCAGGCGCTGGGCTCTGCGCTCAGGGGCTCAGGCGCTGGGCTCTGCGCTCAGGCGCTGGGCTCTGTGCTCAGGGGCTCAGGCGCTGGGCTCTGCGCTCAGGCACTGGGCTCTGTGCTCAGGCGCTAAGGTGCTGGGCTCAGGCGCTAAGGCGCTGGGCTCAGGCGCTAAGGCGCTGGGCTCGGTGCTGGGCTCTGCGCTCAGGCGCTGGGCTCAGTGCTGGGCTCTGCGCCCAGGCGCTGGACTCGGCGCTCAGGCGCTGGGCTCAGGCACTCAGGCGCTGGGCTCTGGGCTGTTTTTGCGCCCTCCCAACATTGGTGGTCCTGCGGCGGGAGGCACGTGGCAACCTCCGTAACAGGCTGTTGGGGTTTGGATGCGCGCGCAGCCGGGTGCGCGCGCGCCACCTGCCGCAGCACGCCCAAAGCGTCCAACGGAGGTTGGATGCGCGCGCAGCAAACCTCCGTAGGACGCTTTGGGCGTGCTGCGGCGGGTGGCGCGTGCGCACCCGGCTGCGCGCGCATTCCAACCACCACAGCACCCCGTGGGCTGCGCGCATGCGCAGTCCGTATATATATATATACACACACACACACACACACACTGTAACCCCATGTGGATATATATATACACACACATACACATATATGGTTGTTACAGTGTGTGTGTGTGTGTGTGTGTGTATGGCTGGCATCCAGGCTCAGGCGAGCCCCCGGCTCGGCTGAGCCTCTATGGCCCAGGCCAAGCCGGGGGCTCGCCTAAGCTTGGATACCGGCCGAGCAAGCAGGGTGGGTGTGGAGAGCACATACTCACCTACATCGGCCCTCCAGCGATGGCAGTCCCGCTTCCAGTGTCCTCTCTCCGTTGGTCGCCGGTATGACGTCACGAAAGCCTTTGACCTCCGGGGTCAAAGGCTTTCGTGACGTCATACCGGCGACCAACGGAGAGAGGACACTGGAAGCGGGACTGCCATCGCTGGAGGAGCTAAAGGCCGATGTAGGTGAGTATGTGTAGGCAACATCCCCCTACATTGGCCCGGAGCTCCAGCGGTGGCTGTCGCAGGCTGCTCGGCCGGCCTCCAGGCTTAGGCGAGCCCCCGGCTCGGCTGGGCCTGTAGGCCCAAGCCAAGCCAGGGGCTCGCCTGAGCCTGGAGGCCGGCCGAGCAGCCTGCGACAGCCGGAGGACAGTCACCGCTGGAGCTCAGGGCTAATGTAGGTGAGTATGTGCTCTCCACACCCACCCTGCTTGCTCGGCCGGTATCCAAGCTTAGGCGAGCCCCCGGCTTCCAGCAGAGCCGGGGACTCGCCTGAGCCTGGAGGACGCCCGAGCAGGCAACTTGGCCGGCCTCCATGCTTAGGTGAGTCCCCGACTCGGCTGGGCCTCTAGGCCCAAGCCGGGGGCTCGCCTGAGCCTGGATGCCGACCAAGCAAGCAGGGTGTGTGTGTGTAGAGCACATACTCACCTACATCGGCCTCGAGTCCTCCACCGGTTCCACACATACTCACCTACATCGGCCCTTAGCTCCTCCAGCGATGGCAGTCCCGCTTCCACTGTCCTCTCTCTGTTGGTCACCGGTATGACATCACAAAAGCCTTTGACCCAGGGTCAAAGGCTTTCGTGACGTCATACCGACGACCAACGGAGACAGAGAGGACGCTGGAAGCGGGACTGCCATCACTGGAGGAGCTAAGGGCCGATGTAGGTGAGTATGTGTAGGCAACATCCTCCTACATTGGCCCTGAGCTCCAGCGGTGACCGTCCTCCGGCTGTCGCTGGCTGCTCGGCCGGCCTCTAGGCTTAGGCGAGTCCCCGGCTCGGCTGGGCCTGTAGGCCCAAGCCAAGCGGGGGCTCGCCTGAGCCTGGAGTCCGGCCTAGCAGCCTGCTCGGCCGGAGGAAGTCACCGCTGGAGCTCAGGGCCGATGTAGGGGAGTATGTTTTGGCAACTTCGGCCCTGAGCTCCAGCGGTGACCATCCTCTGGCTGTCGCTGGCTGCTCGGCCGGCCTCTAGGCTTAAGCGAGTCCCCGGCTCGGCTGGGCCTGTAGGCCCAAGCCAAGCCGGGGGCTCGCCTGAGCCTGGAGTCCGGCCTAGCAGCCTGCTCGGCCGGAGGAAGTCACCGCTGGAGCTCAGGGCCGATGTAGGGGAGTATGTTTTGGCAACTTCGGCCCTGAGCTCCAGCGGTGACCGTCCTCCGGCTGTCGCTGGCTGCTCGGCCGGCCTCTAGGCTTAGGCGAGTCCCTGGCTCGGCTGGGCCTGTAGGCCCAAGCCGAGCCGGGGGCTCGCCTGAGCCTGGAGGCTGGCCTAGCAGCCTGCTTGGCCGGAGGAGGTCACCGCTGGAGCTCAGGGCCGATTTAGGGGAGTATGTTTTGGGAACTTCGGCCGGAGCTCCAGCGGTGACCGTCCTCCGGCTGTCGCTGGCTGCTTGGCCGGCCTCTAGGCTTAGGCGAGTCCCCGGCTCGGCTGGGCCTGTAGGCCCAAACCAAGCCGGGGGCTCGCCTGAGCCTGGATGCCCGCCGAGCAGGCCGCGACAGCCGGAGGAAGTCACCGCTGGAGGATCGGGGCTTGCGACGTTTAAACACACGGGTAGCTGCGCGCGGCTCGTGATGATTTTTTTTTTTTTTGCAGGCGGCCGGCACGCGCAGCTACCTGTTTGTTTTAACGGCCACTTTCAAATGTCCGTCGCGCATGCGCAGACCGCTTTTGGCGACGGACACTTGAAGGCTTACTCTTTTATAGTATAGATATGCACAGTGAAATAATACTCAGAGAGGCTGTGATTAATTATTCCTACCATTGTCCTTAATCAATAAACTCATGTCAGTTATTTTTTGAGTTAATACACACAGTTCCACTCGTGTGCCTCCTTAGCATTTAACTGCCTGTGTGTTTATTGCAGCTTGTGTTCTGGTAATTCTTTTAGAAAATATTAAATAATTAGTAATGATATTTAATAAAGGATATTCATTTTACTTTTGGTAAAGAACATGTGTAGTTAAAGAAGAAGAAAGCTATTAATTCAAGGCATTACTGGTCATAATAATTGTTCCTTGGCTTGAGATTGTGCATGCAGGCATCCTGACTCTGATAGCGACTGTTAGACTATAGCATTTAGAACAGAGGACAACGAACGTGGCCCTCCAGACATTTTGAAGATACATCTCCCATGATGCTCAGGTACACCTTAGTTTGGTTAAGCGACATGGGAAATGTACTTCCAAAACAGCTAAAGGGCCAATGTTGCTGATCCCTGGTTTAGGGTTTCAGCCAGGACTGCCTTTTTTCTGTCAATTAGAACCATTTTCAATTCACTCCCATGTTGTTGTGATGGGATACTTTGTTCCTCTTGACTGTCCTCACACTGGACTTGACTCTCATTGTGTTCATACAAATATATACTGTAGAGAAGTTTATCCTTCATCACTCAAGAGATTAAAAAAAAACTGTGAGGGAAAACCTATAGGGTACCCTGACATGAAGTATTCCCCTTCCTTCTGGGCATGAAGAGTCTAAAGGCAGTAGTCATTACATCATTTGACTTGATGTAGTTTGGTTAAGCAAAAACACTTAAAGATTTATGGGTTGGCAGCTACAACAGAGAGGCAAACGTAACCCTTGTCTAACCACCCGTGAGATTTCCAAGTCACAGCCACCCAAAAATGCCCGTGGTTGGCCCAAAACCCACCCACAGCTGATCCAAATTTGGCCAAGGCAGACTTTAAAAGATATGATACTTTATATTGTGCATAATATTGTACAGAGCATAGGTGTGAGAACAGGTTATGCCAGGTGTGATTCAATTGTGTCTTCCTGTGCCCTATTTTGTTCCTTTTATACACTGTACTGTACTTTTTTTGACTGTACTTTTTTGGGTTTATGAGTGTTAGTGCCTGCCTGGCATATGAGTTTCAGTGGTCTGTAAGTTTAGAAACTCAAAGAATATTTTGTGTGCTGGTTAGGGGTGGGGATACAGAATTCTCTCTGAGAGGCCAAACAAAGTCAAAATTGAATTATCTGGTCTGCTCAATTTAATTTAGGAGTATCAAGTATAAACTAAGGAATAAATGTCTCCATAACACAAATCCTTATATTGCATACTGGATGACCCCACTCCTCTCAGCATATTAGACTCCAATTACCACTCCACTAGTCAATTTTTTTTTTTTACAACAATGTAAATTATAAAGCAAAAAAAGGAAATATATTTATATATGTTTTCCCACTCAAAACTCAGTACTTTGCTGAAGAACTAAGTGATTACAGCTTCAAGTTTTTTGGGTTTTGGGCAACAAGCTTTGCACCCTGAATTTGGGAACTTTCCGCCATTTATCTCTGCAGATCCTCTCAAACTCTGATAGGTTGGATAGGGACCATGGCTGGACATCCATCTTCTGGTTTCTGCAGCAATATTGGACTAGGTTCAAATACGGGCTGTGTCTGGTCCACTCACGGTCATTCAGAGTTATACCTGTGCCACTGTTCCATTGTCTCGGCTGTGCAAGTAGGATCATTCTTTTATTGGAAGGTGTACCTTTGACCCAGTCTGGGATCCTGAAAGCTCTGAACCAGTTTTTCATTAAGGATATATCTGTATTTCAATGCATTTAGCTTTCCTTAAACTCTCACCAGTCTCTGCTGCTTAGAACTCCCTAAATCATAAGGCTACACTAGCATCCTTCGCCGTTGGGACGGTATTGCGCAGGTAAGGAGCTGTGCCTGTTTTTTTTCTAGATAGGATGTTTTGAATTCAGGCCAAATAGTTAAATTTTCATTTCATTGGACCTAGGGTCTTGTGACTTGCAATGAGGAACGGCTTTCAACTTAAAAGTCTGCCCTGAAGGTCAGAGGCCCTATTCCGACCAAGCCAATATTGTTAAGGAGCAGGGACCTTATACATATCTAGCTCACTAATGACTCCCTATCGCATATTAACACTTTTGCTGTACTTTGTATAGGAGGTTGTCATTTGCAACCAACCAGAATATAACAAGTGATTTCAAGGTTGGTCATCAATCTTCCCTTGCAACGTTATTTATTAAAATATATAAATATATCAATTTTTAGCCCTGGTGTTAAGTGTTTTTACTTTTACACAATCACTTAAAACATAAATAAATGCTTCAAAAAAATCCTTTACTTACCTCTGGTCCCACTGTGCAAAACACAGTGTAAACAGCTGCCACCTATGGATGCGTGCAGAAGGATAACGATGCAATTGCGTTGCAAATCATTTGCTAAAGGTTAGATTCAGGGCTCGAGTCCTGCGGGAATGCGAGGGAACTGCGTTCCCGCACATCTCCTGCAGCGGGAATGTAGAGGGAATGCAGGTTCCTGCTATGGGCCAATAAAGTTTATCACTGGGGCTGCTAGCGGAATGCATTAACAGCATTCCGCTAGCAGCCCCCTTGACTGGCCGTGCCGTGTTCCTCCGAGCGCCTGCATGCTCCCTTGCGCGGCTGCTGTCCTCAACCCTGAGAGTGAAGGCTGTGACGCGGCCTACAGACGAGATCTCACAAAATCTCACGAGAGTGTGTCACAGCCTTCAGAAGCTGGCAGCATGCAGGAGCACGCTGGTACTCAGAGGACCAGGTGGGTCACCTCTACCATCTGTGCCTGGTAAATATAATTCTGGGGGTCTGACTGTGCGTGGGCATACATAATTCTGGGGGTCTGTGCTGTGTATATATATTTATGGGGGCTTTGCCTGGGTATATAAATTTCTGGGGGCTTGTGCCTGGGTATATTAAATTCTGGGGATCTGTGCTGGGTATATTAAATTCTGGGAGCCTGTGCTGGGTATATTCAATTCTGGGGGCATGTGCTGGCTATATAAAATTCTGGGGGTCTGTGCTGGATATACATAATTCTGGGGGCCTTGCCAAGGTATATAAAATTCTGGATGTCTGTGCCTGGGTATATAAAATTCTGGGGGCCATGTCTGGGTATATAAAATTCTGGGGGGTCTGTGCCTGGGTATATATAATTCTGGGGGCCTTGTCTGGGTATATAAAATTCTGGGGGGTTGTGCCTGGGTATATATAATTCTGGGGTCTGTGTTGGTTATATATTATATAATTCTGGGGATTGTTCCTGGTTATATATAATTCTGTTGTCTGTGCCTGGGTATATAATTCCAGGGGCCTGTGCCTGGTTATATATAATTCCGGGGGTCTGTGCCAGGGTAATATAATTCTGGGGGTCTGTGCCTTGGTATATATAATTCTGGGGGCCTGTATCTGGTTATATATAATTCTGGGGGTCTGTGCCGGGTTATGCATGATTCTTGGGGTGTGTGTATATATATATATACATATATATATATATATCCTTTTTTTTTCAGGTAATGGGGGTTGTGGAATTCTTGGGTGAGTTCCCTCACTTTTTTTCCCCACACTTGACCCCTGGTTAGAATGGAATGGCAACTAATTTTAACCTGTATTCACAACGTCAAATCAGCAAGAGTAGATTTCAGCTTTCCGGGCAGGGCTATTCCCCATGGATGGCTTAATCAGCCCTTCAAAACCACAATGGAGGGAGGCAAGGGAGAACAATTAACTTATTGTGACTACAATAACATTGATGCATGTGATTAGTATTGTAAGGGTTACATTTCTTCTGAAAACATACATTTATTTTGACAGAAATAATTTGTTAGCTATTTTATAAGTGACAAACTCATAAACTGATTTTGTTAAACTCGTAACTGTCCCAAATATTTCTTCGTTGAAACAGTTTCCCTCCTAATCTTTTCACCGCAGTGCTCTGCCAGCATACAGATAAAGAAGCTTTAAACCTTGTACGCAAATTCATTGTCTCTTATGTGGCTTAAACATGCTAAAAATAAGTGGCCTTTTATTGAAATATCGCTTGTTCCTTCTCTTGACACAATATATTGCGATTTTTCACGTCTAGACGCCACAGAGAGAGATGGCATTTCTTTGTGTTTGTCTAGAAACTGGCAAAGTGCCATCATTGTCCCACTCTGTAGCAAACATCACAACAGCCTGGTGGGGTCTAGTTATTGTGAATTATGTGAGGTTTGAAAGAACTGTAATCAATTTATATGCTTGGCTTTCTCATGCAAAATAAACATTTAACATTTTGTTAAATGAAAGCCAGGAATTTGTTTTGGGGAATGTGTGAGTTTCATAAATTACCATATAATACGAAATATAATCCATCATTGATCCAGCTTTCCAGATTGAATATTCTATTCAAAACGCAGTTGATGCAATATTTCTGTTTTTTGATACTGAGTTGTATAAAATTGAAGACATTGAAGCTGTTTAGATCATTTGTTTACTGTTTGCATAATTAAATTATGATTTTTTTCTAACAGGTCTCATTTCCAGATTTGTACTGACATAAATTGTGAGACAACTTCCCGTTATGTTTTTTTTCAAGGTGCAGAAAGGCTCAAGCCAAATATTATTCATATTTTCAACTTTCAAAACTCACTATAAGGGTCAGTTTAACTCAGAAACAACTTGACCAGGGCTGGGCTGGGGATCTACAAGCAAGCTCTGACAGTAGCAGATCTGTGGGAAGGCAGGAGGCAATATAGGGTCAGGGCTTCAATGATCACACCAAAAATGTCAGGGAACCAAGTCGGAGGAATCTTTTTGAGCTTCCCTTTAGCTACTTACATTAGTGAAAATTGTGGCTAGGTGCTGACAAATACCAATATTTTACAAAAGTAAAATTAATAACCAGTCAGTTACCTGCCGCTAATACAAAGTAAAGGAGTCATTAATAATCAGTCATGTACTTGCGTCTAATACAATGTATAGGAGTCATTAATAACCAGTAAGTAACCTGCCGCTAATACAAAGTAAAGGAGTCATTAATAATCAGTCAGTAACCTGCCACTAAAACAAAGCAAAGGAGTCATTAATAACCAGTCATGTACTTGCGTCTAATACAATGTATAGGAGTCATTAATAACCAGTAAGTAACCTGCCGCTAATGCAAAGTATAGGAGTCATTAATAATCAGTCAGCAACCTGCCACTAATACAAAGTAAAGGAGTCATTAATAACCAGTCAGTAACCTGCCACTAATACAAAGCAAAGGAGTCATTAATAACCAGTCATGTACTTGCGTCTAATACAAAGTATAGGAGTCATTAATAACCAGTCAATAACTTGCCACTAATACAAAGTATAGGAGTCATTAACAATCAGTCAGCAACCTGTCACTAATACAAAGTACAGGAGTCATTAATAATCAGTCATTTACTTGCGTCTAATGCAAAGTATAAGAGTCATTAATAATCAGTCAATAACTTGCCTCTAATACATAGTAAAGGAGTCATTAGTAACCAGTCAGTAACTTGACACTAATTCAAAGTATAGGTGTCATTAATAACCAGTCAGTAACCTGCCACTAATACAAAGTACAGGAGTCATTAATAACCAGGAGTCACGTCCTAAAATAATAAGTTTGGGAACTCACCAACATTTCTGTCCATTCTGGTCTTAAATATTACTGGCAGCCATAGTAGCTGCAGCACTTATTTAGGCATGAGAATGCCATTCCTATGGCAAACTCTGAGAAATTGTCATTCCCATTCCTTTCCAATGTACTTAAATCCAGGATATACCTTAAATATAGACAGTTTTATAAAATTGTATCTATATAGAAAGGTATTGCAGCTTCCCAGTTTATCAGCTAAAAGGGAAGTAAGTGCCTGCTGCTAAAATAGTGAGAAAACTGCGTTCACAAGCGTTCCTGCAGGACTTGACCCCTGTTGCTAACCATTCAGTAACCTGTCGCTTATACAAAGTATAGGAGTCTTTAATAACCAGTCAGTAACCTGCCATTAATAAAAGTATAGGAGTCATTAGTAACCAGTCAGTAACCTGCCATTAATAAAAGTATTGGAGTCCTAGGAGTCATTAGTAACCAGTCAGTAACCTGCCACTAATAGAAAGTATAGGATTCATTAATAACCAGTCAGTAACCTGCCGCAAATTCACAGTATAGGACCCATTAATCAGTCAGTAACCTGCTGCTAATACAAAGTATAGGAGTCATTAATAAACACTCAGTAACCTGACGCTAAAACAAAGTATAGGAGTCATTAATAACCAGTCAGTAATCTGCCGCTAATCCAAAGTATAGGAATCATTAAAAACCAGTCAGTAACCTGCCGCTAATACAAAGTATTGGAGTCATTAATCAGTCAGTAACCTGCCGCTAATACAAAGTATAGGAGTCATTAATAAACACTCAGTAACCTGCCGCTAAAGCAAAGTATAGGAGTCATTAATAACCAGTCAGTAACCTGCCGCTAATACAAAGTATAGTAGTCATTAATAACCAGTCAGTAACCTGCCGCTGATACAAAGTATAGGAGTCATTAATAAACAGTCAGTAACCTGCTGTTAATAAATGTATAGGAGTAATTAGTAACCAGTCAGTAACCTGCTGCTAATAGAAAGTATAGGAGTCATTAATAACCAGTCAGTAACCTGCCGCGCTTACAAAGTATAGGAGTCATTAGTAACCAGTCAATAACCTGCCACTAATACAAAGTATAGGAGTCATTAAGACAAATCACTACCTAAAAGGTAGAATGTAACGAAATAATACCAGAAAATTGAAGAGTAAGGTGAAGTACTAAATAAAGGCGGTGGTGAGAGACCAAAGGGTTTACCCCTATATAATTCGAATGAACTTCAGTTACACTGATGTAAACATCAGGGTACTAGTGTCTCCCAGAGACCAAATTAATATTTAACTTTTATTGAACATGATAAAAAAGGGAATCAAACATATAAACATAAATTAACAGTGCTCACAAGACAATAATAAAACCAAATCTGCTAGAGAAAATATATGTAAATATCGGCAAAGGCAGTGATCAATAGTCAATACAATAAGTGACCTTCAAGGATCACTTCAAGGTATTGTTGCAATGAAAAAAATGAGATACTTGTTGACAATATGGGATCACAAAGTGTTGCGAAAAAAGAAGCAGAAAAAAACAAATCTGCTGAAAAAAGATGTATATATAACGGCAGAGGCAATGATCAACAGTCGGTACAATAAATGACCTTCAAGGGTCACTTTAAGGTATTGTTGTAATGAAATATATAAGAAACTTATCGACAATGTAAGACCATAAAACGCTGCGTATTGAAAAGCAGAATAAACAAAGGCAAGGATTTCCAATAAAGGAATCAAACTGAAATAGCCCAATGCAATAACCCAATGCAAACGTGCCCTGGAATTGGCCCAGATATACTTTGTCAAAAGACATAAAGGTAGGTATAGACATACATATGTTCGGGTCTCAAGGCACATATATTGAGGGGTAGAATTGGAGGATTCTTGCCGGCGATGTGCACCCGACGCGCGTTTCGCCAAAACTGGCTCGTCATTGCCTCTGCCGTTATATATACATCTTTTTTCAGCAGATTTGGTTTTTTCTGCTTCTTTTTTCGCAACACTTTGTGATCCCATATTGTCAACAAGTATCTCATTTTTTTCATTGCAACAATACCTTGAAGTGATCCTTGAAGGTCACTTATTGTATTGACTATTGATCACTGCCTTTGCCGATATTTACATATATTTTCTCTAGCAGATTTGGTTTTATTATTGTCTTGTGAGCACTGTTAATTTATATTTATATGTTTGATTCCCTTTTTTATCATGTTCAATAAAAGTTAAATATTAATTTGGTCTCTGGGAGACACTAGTACCCTGATGTTTACATCAGTGTAACTGAAGTTCATAGGAGTCATTAATAATCAGTCAGTAATCTGTTGCTAATTCTGAGCCGCAAGCTAAGCTAAGCTTGAGGCAAGGTTCAAATAGCAGCTTCAGCCGTCAAATTACTGAAATTATCAGAATAGGGCCTTAGAATGCTTCATTAAGAATAATAGGATGCAGAGTTAGAAGTGTGGAGAGTTGAGGTTTTATTGGTTAATACCAGCAATGTATATTATAGAATAAACTCAATAGAAACCCTTTTTCACTAGTTATTCTTTTTCGACTTGTTAAAAAGCTTTTAGTATCTGCTAATAAATCATATACTGTATGATAAATGAGTTTCTTCTCAAAAGCTGTTTCAGATGAGTTAAAATATCATAGCTTGAAAAAGAAAAAGGGTTATATAACTTTTTATATTTATATAACATATAAAACAAAACATAAACCGACCACGATGAAATAAAATATAACATTTGGGGGGGGGATGTTTTTTTTTCTGGAGTTAAACTATCATGACTGTTATATTTTTCACCATCTGCTAATCTAAACCTTAAACATAAAAACAAAAGCATCAGATGAAGTGTTTCTATTTCTGATTCAAAACAAACTGAGTGCTTTCTTCCTATTTTTGTGTTCATCAACCTTCTTTTGTGATAGGTCTATGTATGATTTCACAGAAGCAGTATGTGCCCGTGAGGTCTGTATACGTACGTGCTTACTTGTAAATATTTATGCACAGTGATCTGTGATTGCGTTTGGTTTTAAGCGCAGCCACCGTAGTTATGAAAGGTTATGTTAGGATATATCTATCAGAGCCAGCTGTGGATGATTGCTGTAGACTGAAACTATTTGATTGTCTACAGGATGATCAAGCACAGAGATGCTTCTGATAATGCTTCTTCATTCTATGATTGTATGGAAGGATTCAGAAAATTGATGTATCTGGTGTATGATTGTTAAAAGAAATTCAAAGCATACCTTTCAGTATCATAGAGCCTGCAAACAATCTTGGAATTTATAATTCAAATGCACTTCAAAAACTGATATATAAAAAAATGGAGAACTACACATTTTTATTCAGTCTGAATGCTCTGCTATGGGCGAGAGTAAAATGAGATTCCTTTTCCTTGTTTTATTCTGTATTACCACTAGGCTTGTGCACCGATTTTTTTTTCCGTTCGATTCGGTTCGATTTTTCGGATTTTTAAACTTTTCGATTCGGCTCGTTTCGACGATTTCGGATTCGATTCGGCCCGTTTTTCGGTACATTTTTTTTTCGGAATTCGACCGTTTTTCGTATTTTCGTGTCACTGTGCTCGGTTTTTGTATCGACTTTTCGTAATTCGGAAAATTTTCGTTTTTCGGAATTGCACATTTTTCAGAATATCGACCATTTTTCGTATTTTTAGTGTCATTTTGGCCGTTTTTTGTATCGACTTTTCGTTTTTTCGAAAAATTTTCGTTTTTCAGAAAATGTTCGTTTTTACAAAATTTTAGTTTTTCAGACAATTTTCGTTTTTCGGAAAATTTTGGTTTTTCGAAAAATTATCGTTTTTCAGAAAATTTTCGTTTTTACAAAATTTTCGTTTTTTGGAAAATTTTCGTTTTTCGGAAAATTTTCGTTTTTCGGAAAATTTTCGTTTTTCGGAACATCTGTTCTCCTCGTTTGACACATTTCAACTCCATTCGAAAAATCCGAAAATATTTCGTTTCGGCTCGGAAAACATTTCGGATCTGAAATTTTCGGATCTAAAATTTTTCGGAAATTCGGCCGAATCCGAAAACACGAATCGGGAAATTTCGTGAAAATTCCGAAATTCCGAAACCCGAAACGCACATCCCTAATTACCACAACTCTACCATTAGTAATACTAAAGTATATCGTTTAAAGGTACACTTTAGGCATCATGACCATTTACCGTAGATACTCGAGTATAGCTCGACCCGAATATAACGTCATGGGTAGAGATTCATTATGGAAATGAGAGAATACTCAAGACTTGAATATAATGCGAGGAGCAAAATTATACTGTACCGATAAACAATTAAACTCCTTCCAGGTTCTCTCAACACAGTCAGGTTCCCTCTCAGCCAGGATGCTCTGCTCTAGAATGATCGCAGTTGTTACTAAGTATGAAGGGACGGCCATCCGTGTTCTTTACTAGCGATTAGATGGCCGGCGGAGGCGAGCGAGGTGATTGATTGTCTTAAACCGAGCTCGCCCTCTGGCCATGCTGGATCCCACCTCTCCCGAATCCGGGAGTTCCTGAAGCATCAGGGAGCCTGCATTCACTTCAGCGAGACTACAGGACCTTCCATGAGACTTGGGATCTAGAGCAAGGAAAGTTTTTTTTTTTCCACATGCGATGTAGATGTCTCGAATATAACGCGACCCCTCCAATTTTAAGATAAGTTTTTGTCACCAAACTCTAGCATTATACTCGAGTATCTACCGTACTACTTACTGTACATTTAAATAATCAGAGCGAACCGATTTAGGTTTACCATTTTAGAGGCTTCGATTGGCTCTTGCACACAAGTACTAAAGGGGTTATTCAGAGACAGACGATCTGGCCCTGAAATTGCACCAAAAAGCGAATTTCCCTTTACGGTGCAATTTCGTGGCCGTTCGACTATTCAGAAAGCAGGCAGTTCGCCAAATTTTGGCGAATTGCCAGCAAAATACAGTGCTGTTCGGCGGCAGTAAAAGTTCCTATACAGGGTTATTCATAAAGAGCAGATCTGGCCCTAAAATGGCACTGAACAGGGATTTTCCCCGTAAGGTGACATTTTAGGGCCATTTGACTATTCAGAGAGCAGGCAGCTCGCCAAATTTTGGCGAATTGCCAGCAGGCATGGTGCCTGTTCAAGGGCAGTAAAATCCCCCATAGAGAAGCAATATTTAGTCTATTCACAGAACACCGAACAGCAGTGAAAAGTTGCCGAAGTGCCCTGCTGTTTGGTGCTTTCATTCGGCAGGTTTATTCAGGCGAATCCCATAGGCTTCAATGTTTTTATCCAATATCTAAGAAACCATTTATTATTTTATTCTGCAGTAAAAACTCTCTTTATTTATAGATTTGTTGGGATCTTTTAGGCATTTTTCAGGATTTTTTCTTTTTTTTTTTAATTTCACATTTTTTTCTTAGAACAGACCTTTTTATTATCATTCATAGGACCTTATATGTAAATTCCAAACATTTTAGTTCAGTAGATTTTTGCAAACAGCGTTTCAATTTTGACACTTACAAGCGTATTGGTTTTTCTTTTATCTCACCCGTCCGGTGGCTTGTCGGCTTTTTTTTGCGGCTGGTCGGCGCTGTGTTCGGCGTATTGTCGGCTTTCTTTGGACACATTCGGGGGGTTTTCGGCGGTATTGCGGTGGATGTCAGCTTTTTTCAGATGCATGCAGTGTTTGTTCAGCAGTTTTGCGGCGTTTTTTCCGTTTGATGCAGCGGTTTTGCGGCAAATTTTCGGATGCAGTCAGTGGATTTTCCCTGCACTTTGGGAACCATGCAGTGAATGCTGATTTCACGGCAGGGTAGGGGAATTTGATTTGAAGTTCCGGGATCGAGAGAGCACATTAATGTCGGTGACATTTCAGTGCTGTCACGATTCCCGTGGACTAACTTGATGCAGATCCCTTTAAGCAGACTTCTAATCCCTCCGATCCTTTGGTTGTCGGTATTACCATCCCTGTATATCTCTGTTTGAATCAAGAATGCACCACAAAAATACACACAAGACACAGGCCTAGCACTCTCAGAGTAGGACTGGAATACATGCAGCAAGGGTTAATCTCATGGACGGTTTTAGGACAAGCTGGATCAGTACCAGGGGTGGTTCTCAGGCTAGCCGGGATGGCAACAGGACAGGCACTCAGGCAAACCGAGGCAGTATCAGGATGGGTATACACATAAGCCTGACCAGAATCAGAGGGGTTAACAATAGTATCCGATTCAGTAACATTCAGGGCATGCACACAATTCGAGTCAGCATTGAGCAGGGTCCTCATACAATCCGAGTCAGTAATCAGCAGGGTCATCAAACAATCCGAGTCAGTATTATCAAGGCAATGGAATCATTAAATCACTAAGCTCTGTGGGAAGCAACTCCACGACAAGGCACTGAGTGATTTGCACGGTCTGGATTTAAAGCCGGTGGCTCTGCGTCATCACGCCCCGCCCCCTCATTCACCACGTGACCTCCTGTAACCGGCGCATCGCCTGGCTCTCGGCCAACTACTAGCACCGATGGCGCTGCCGGGTGCCTGGTACCAGCCTGACCAGCCAGAGACCCCCGAGGAGCGAAGGACGTGACAAGTGCTCTCTGAAAACCCCTTTAATCTTGTTTTGCCACTGAAATAACCTATATCTGGTGGAAGGTTTTACATACTACCCCAAGGACCAGCAACCTCTGCACCACAGATGTTCTTCAGCTACTTTTCCTATGATACTCAGCGCCTGAGCATCATGGAAATTGTAATGACAAAACAACTGGGTTGATGAATACTAAATCCCGTTCTACCCCAATATACTACCCTCGCACACTTCTTGGTATTTGGCATATGTATGGCTAACAATATCCACTTTACTCTCACATGCCAGAAATTCTCAAACTGTACAAACTGTGTATTTCAAATGATTTATTACAGGAAAAAACAGACGGTAGGCATATTTTACAGAGGAGTTTTTGTGAAAGTTGTGCAACTAGCGCATAGTGTACAAAGTAAGAGAAGTGGTTATGAAATTTACTTTTAAGGTGAGGCTGTCATGGTAGAACAATGTTATAGGTGGTTTTTTTTGTGATTTTTACTGATTCTTGCGATTTTTATCTCTCTCCCCAGGCAAATATTTATGATTGCTTCAGTAAAATATGTGTTCCTCCACAGAGAAGAGAAATAATTCTAAGTAACTGGAGGAAAAGTAAAAAAAAAAAGAGAACACAATGGTATTTGTTAATATTTGGAACCACAGCGCCAAGAAGCTGACGCTGTCCAGATGAAAAGTCCCATTTCCTGGCTGTAAAGTTAGCCCATTAAAGGAAATATTCTATTTGACAGAGCAAGTTAAGCAAAACTTACTCATGTTGACTTGCCGCATTAACTTCAGTATTCCAGAATGCTACAATCCATCCTCACGACCCAATATACCACAATATGTGTTTAGAAAAGGACAATTCCAAGCCGCAAAAAAATGCTCCTGCATAGACAAAAATAAATGCATGACCCCATCATCTTCACTCATCGCGCAGGATAGAATAAACATTCCCCCTCACAGACCTGTCTTGTGGAGCGATTAAATGAGCATTATTTATTGAGTATTCCCGTACTCCTGTTGGCTGTCCTTCAGGATAATAACGTTCAGTGGTGTCACTAGGGTTGGTGTCACCCGGCGCGGTAACTTATGGTGTCACCCCCCCCCCTGAGTTTTACGGATTTTTTTTAAACTACTTTTACTCCTAAATCAGTACTCCCATATAACACTGAATGCTCATACACACAGCGCACATTACTGTGAGGTTTATTGCTGCGGAGCTCTCTCATATGCTCACACAACTTTTTGCCAACTGCCAGCAAGTACGATGCCTGTTCAAAGGCAGTGAAAGCACACATGGATATATATTGCCCCCAGCAGCTCTGGATATATTGCCCCCAGCAGCTCATCCATGGATATATATTGCCCCAGCTCACATATGGATATATTGCCCCAGTTCACAATTATATATTGCCCCCAGCAGCTCACCCATGGATATATATTGCCCCAGCTCACATATGGATATATTGCACCTCAGCTCACATATGGATATATTGCGCCTCAGCTCACACATGGATATATTGCCCCAGACCAGTTCACACATGGATATTGCCCCAGCTCTCATGGATATGCCCCCAACACACATGGATACTGCCCCAAGCACACATGGATACTGCCCCAGCTCACATGGATATGCCCCAGCAGCTCTCATGGATATTGCCCCAGCTCCTCTCATGGATTTTGCCCCAGCTCCTCTCATGGATATACTGCCCCAGCTGCTCTCATGGATAATGCCCCAGCTCCTCTCATGGATTTTGCCCCAGCAACTCTCATGGATATACTGTCCCAGCTCCTCTCATGGATAATGCCCCAGCTCCTCTCATGGATTTTGCCCCAGCTCCTCTCATGGCTATGCCCCCAGCTCCTCTCATTGATATTGCCCAAGCTCATGGATAATGCCCCAGCTCCTGGATATGCCCCAGCAGCTCATGGATATACCCCAGCAGCTCATGGATATACCCCAGCAGCTCATGGATATGCCCCAGCTCATGGATTTGCCCCAGCTCATGGATTTGCCCCCAAGCTCATGGATACTGCCCCAGCTCATGGATATGCCCCAGCTCATGGATACTGCCCCAGCTCATGGATATGCCCCAGCTCATGGATTTGACCCAGCTCATGGATATGCCCCAGCTCATGGATATGCCCCAACTCAAACATGGATTTGCCCCAGCTCATGGATTTGTCCCAGCTCATGGATACTGCCCCCAGCTCATGGATAATGCCCCAGCTCATGGATACTGGCCCAGCTCATGGATATGCCCCAGCTCATGGATACTGCCCCAGCTCATGGATATTGCACCCAGCTCATGGATACTGCCCCCAGCTCAAACATGGATTTGCCCCAGCTCATGGATATGCCCCAGCTCATGGATATGCCCAGCTCAAACATGGATTTGCCCCAGTTCATGGATTTGCCCCAGCTCATGGATACTGCCCCCAGCTCATGGATAATGCCCCAGCTCATGGATACTGCCCCAACTCATGGATATGCCCCAGCTCAAACATGGATTTCCCCCAGCTCATGGATTTGCCCCAGCTCATGGATACTGCCCCCAGCTCATGGATAATGCCCCAGCTCATGGATACTGCCCCAGCTCATGGATATGCCCCAGCTCAAACATGGATTTGCCCCAGCTCATGGATTTGCCCCAGCTCATGGATACTGCCCCCAGCTCATGGATAATGCCCCAGCTCATGGATATGCCCCAGCTCATGGATACTGCCCCCAGCTCATGGATAATGCCCCAGATCACGGATATGCCCCAGCTCATGGATACTGCCCCCAGCTCATGGATAATGCCCCAGCTCATGGATACTGCCCCCAGCTCATGGATATTGCACCCAGCTCATGGATACTGCCCCCAGCTCATGGATATGCCCCAGCTCATGGATATGCCCCAGCTCATGGATACTGCCCCAGCTCATGGATATGCCCCAGCTCATGGATACTGCCCCAGCTCATGGATAATGCCCCAGCTCATGGATACTGCCCCCAGCTCATGGATATGCCCCAGCTCATGGATATGCCCCAGCTCATGGATTTGCCCCAGCTCATGGATATGCCCCAGCTCATGGATATATGCCCCAGCTCATGGATACTGCCCCAGCTCAAACATATATTTGCCCCAGCTCATGGATATGCCCCAGCTCAAACATGGATTTGCCCCAGCAGCTCATGGATATGTCCCAGCTCAAACATGGATATGCCCCAGCTCAAACATGGATATGCCCCAGCTCA
This sequence comes from Leptobrachium leishanense, assembly GCA_009667805.1. Taxonomy (NCBI): domain Eukaryota; kingdom Metazoa; phylum Chordata; class Amphibia; order Anura; family Megophryidae; genus Leptobrachium; species Leptobrachium leishanense. Next base: position 311,059,817 of record CM019065.1, read on the forward strand.
AACATGGATTTGCCCCAGCTCATGGATACTGCCCCAGCTCATGGATATGCCCCAGCTCATGGATTTGCCCCAGCAGCACAGGGATATGCCCCAGCTCATGGATACTGCCCCCAGCTCATGGATAATGCCCCAGCTCATGGATACTGCCCCCAGCTCATGGATATTGCACCCAGCTCATGGATACTGCCCCCAGCTCATGGATATGCCCCAGCTCATGGATACTGCCCCAGCTCATGGATATGCCCCCAGCTCATGGATACTGCCCCCAGCTCATGGATATGCCCCAGCTCATGGATATGCCCCAGCTCATGGATTTGCCCCAGCTCATGGATATGCCCCAGCTCATGGATATATGCCCCAGCTCATGGATACTGCCACAGCTCAAACATATATTTGCCCCAGCTCATGGATATGCCCCAGCTCAAACATGGATTTGCCCCAGCAGCTCATGGATATGTCCCAGCTCAAACATGGATATGCCCCAGCTCAAACATGGATATGCCCCAGCTCAAACATGGATTTGCCCCAGCTCATGGATACTGCCCCAGCTCATGGATATGCCCCAGCTCATGGATATGCGCCAGCTCATGGATTTGCCCCAGCAGCACATGGATATGCCCCAGCTCATGGATAATGGCCCAGCACATGGATATGTCTCAGCTCACCTCCTCCTGCGCTCCGTGTTTGCTCCCTCTGAGCGTCCGGCGCCGCGCAGCTTGGGCGCTCACCTAGGGGAGCCACGTGACCAGCCGCGATTGGCTGGTGACGTGTTTCCTCCGGGCGAGCGCCGAAGCTGCATGCTTCGGACGCTCGCAGGGAGCGAATACGCGGCGGAGGGTGAGACACCAGCCCTTAGGGTGACGGTGTCACCCTAAGGGCGGATGACACCTGGTGCGGGCCGCACCACCCGCCCCCACATTACGACGCCACTGATAACGTTAGTCCAGGACGGCAAATTTTGCTGTAGCCATACAAGCCAGACAATATACAGATGTTACCCACCGCCATCATGACCAGCTCCAAAATGGCTTATTAGACGTATTATTCTTCAGGGGCGGGCTGACAAATTGGGACCTGTGGTGCTGTAGAAATAAATAGCTGTTTGATACTATACCAAAGCATTAAGTCCCTTATTACCTTTTGTATAATTAAATGTGAAATCTATATGTTTGTTTATTAAGGATTATTTAACCCCTTCAAAACCATGATCATGTATACTCGCTGTATACATCTGTAAGAGCACAACATCGAGTAACCTCGATCTGGTCTTATCCTGGAGCAATGCAATTGATTTTTTTTTTTACTGCAAATGAAATTCATATGCAAATTTAAAGCACTTTGGATATGTCAGCTAAGATGCTGAATCTGTTTAAACACCTTGGAGTTCTGTTTTTCATTTACAGACAAAAATGGAGGCGAGATCCTGCAGGTCATGTGAACGGCAGCGTCAGCCGCAATGGAGTCCTATCGACTCCATGGAGGGGATGCTCGCTGCGGCGCTTTGCGCTGCCGCAAGCATCCCGAGGCTTAGTGCCGGGTTACGCAGGGCCGGATTAACATAGGGGCTGATGGAGCAGCAGCTCCAGGCCCATGGCCCAGAATAGGCCCAGAGAAAGGATAACTATGTCTGCATTGATGGGCATTTGGACCCCTGTATCTCAAACTCCATAGAAGCTAAAGGGTCATGTGAGGTATCACTGGAAGGGCCAGAGTATGGCCTTTCCAATGATACCAAACATGACCAGGTTTTATGTAACAATAAAAATAAAATAATATTTCTAAATTTTTCTTTTTCTTTCTAACACAGCAATATTTTTCACTTTTCAGTTATAAAGTGAACAATGATGCTACACTAACTAACCATCTAGTTTCTCATGTCACCAACAAGTGTGGTGGTGATGGCAGAATGTGTTATTACGAATTGTTACATCAAAAACTTGAACCGCCACACTGCAGTGAGGAGCACTGGGGGGGGGCTTTGGAACCCTGCGTCACTAATCTTTACATTGCACAAGGTCAAGTGAAGCATCATTGGAGAGGTCAGAGTCTGGTCTTTGCATTGTTACCAAACGTGACCATGTAAAATCTAAAAGAAAAGAAAACAAAAAAAAACTTTTTACATTTATTTTTAGTTCCAAAGCGATGGCATTGTCCATTTGTCACGTATAAAATTAGCAATACCACTGCCATTACTCACCTTCTCATTTCCCACGCTGGGAGCAAGGTCAGCGTTTTATACATGGTCATAAAACATCATCCTCCAAAACATAAGGGAAATATTTAAATTGTATATTTTCTCAGAAAAATGCAGTAACAGGTCCACATTTCCATTTTTTTAATAAGTGTGCGGTATGGAATATATAACCACAAATGTTTGGTTAAAATGTGATTTTTTTTTTTCTTTGCTGTAAATGTTTGAAATCTGAATGGAAATTTACTCACACAGTAATTGCCTGGTTAGATATACCTGTATTTGCACTATTAAATAACCTAAAATATGTTTTCATTTCACTAAATCCCAAAAGAAGCCCACCAAAAATCAGCTCCAGGCCAATCGCCATTTTAATCCGGCCCTGGGATTACGGTGCATGCTGCTGGTTTAGCGCTTGCATCGTAATATCACGCTAAAACAGGGACGTTAAGGAGAAACCTGCAGGCGCAGTTTTTTCTCCTTAGCGTCCCTGTTTTAGCGCGAAGATTGTAATATGGTCCATTCTCTTTTAAAACATATTCTTACTCTGCATTATTATATGAAGGAGCATGACTCTTGTGATTAGCACTATAAATTGCTTTTTTTGGGTTATCAATCCCAATGGTTAGGATTAGGAATCCCACCCCCACCTCTTTCATGTTATTGCCTCTATATGTAATAATAAACATACCTATGTTCCAGTTGCATTCCACAAAGGCTCTGATGTCAGTTTAAAGTTAACACTTCTACAGCACCATTAAAGAACAGAGTTGACATCATGATACTGTTATTGCTGCTCTAGTGCTTTGTTGAGCCTATGACCCATTGGTTTTGCCTAGGAGTATATTTTGAACTACAACTGTAGTTATTCATAATCTCTGAAATTCATATGTATGGCAGCGATGGGCTCCAAAGACCATGTAGGTACTATGTCAGTAAATCTATACAAAGATGGGTGATCCAGAGATGTCTATACCTGGCACGTGCTTGAGGCTCCATGATGGTTTTTGACATGGTTCTTTCTGTTCATATAACCAAGTTACCGAATTGTTTGTAGGCGAAACATAAATAAATCCTTCTGCTCAGCCAACCATTTTTATGACATACAAAAGAAACATTTTGCATTGTATACAAATGAAAACATCTAACAGCTGAGCTCTTATACTTTTGGTTTGGGCTGGAATGGAACAGATGATAGCCGGAATTTTCTGTGTATCTTACATTCACATATGTATACGGTTATGATAAGTGTGTATATGGATTGTACATACAGATTCCAGACCTGTCATGGTTCGGTAATTAATGTTCATGCATGCTGGGGACCATTTCCATTTGTCTCTAATGTTTAAAGATTATTAGATAATAGGGTTATATTTGCGGCTATGATTCATCATTGAAAGAATTTGTATGTTATGTTAAAATGTAACTCTTCTTTGTAAAAAAAAAAGAACATTATTGGTAACATGATCCTGTGCACGCAAGTGTGTGAGTGTGGTGTGCCCATAAATGTTTTATAACGAGGAACCGCATAGGGCCCCTATGACATCATTTCATACCACAAGAATAAACACCCTAAATCAATATAATCAGATTTTGTGGGTGAAGTGGAGCACGTTATCCACATGAAAGCATTGTAGATAGGAAAAACGGCATCTGTCTGTCCATCAATTGACAGACAGACAGCTCGATTACGTAAAAGAGGACACGAACATTTAAATATATTTTACTCCTGTATGAAAAGCCTTGCTATAATAGTCAAAGTAAATAGTCATACATAGTGAATGAGAACATTCCGTAACCCGAGATGTCAGTTTTGGAGAGGCTGAGTTTTAAGACATGAGCGGTCATCCAGGTAGAGACAGCAGACAGGCAGGCAGTGACACAATAGAGATCAGAAGAGGTGATGTCAAGCTAGATGTCATCAGCACAGAGATGATATTGAGAAAAAGCAATAAATGGCAGCTGTACGGCAACTAGAGCACTAGCATTAAATACAGAGCTGTAGAGAGAGACAACTGCTGACATAGTGAGAGACAGCATAGTGTGGTGTATGGCGATAGAACTGTAACTTCATAAGCCATAGGTACAAAAAGCTATAGGGTTGGTGTTTAGTGTAGAAGCTTTCCATTGACTCAAATGAAAGCTAAATCTAAAAAAAATAAAAAATACAACATTACCCCCTCCTTAAAAATTATCTTTAGCTAATACATATGTTGCAAGATAAACAGGAACAGTTTGCATATTTCAGTCACGATCCAATTTCCTGTTTTTTATGCATCCATCCTTTTAGTTATATAAACATATTTAGCTTTTGGAACATTTTTCACTAACTTATGCTTCTGGAAAGAAGAGAAGCCATTTTTAATGTGGTTACTATTTTTTTTTTCCGTTCCACTATAATAGAAAATTATGCCTTGAAAAATAAATGAATTGAATCAAGTATGCAAAATCATACATGAGCTGAAATAGGTAATAAACGTATTTACTCTTTATAGCTGCACAATAATAATATCATTAGGCCGGGTGCACACTAGACTAGAGTAGACGTTTTTTTTAACGCACTAACGCGCGTTAAAAAAAAAAAACATCGTACCCGACGCTCGTCCACGCCCCCTTGCGTTATCTTCCATAGGAGGATAGCGGAGCACCCGTCGACGTGAATCCTAGCGTTCTAGAATGGCGATGCGCTAGGATTCGCGTCGACGGGTGCTCCGCTATCCTCCTATGGAAGATAACGCAAGGGGGGTAGACGAGTGTCGAGTACGATGATTTTTTTTTTAACGCGCGTTAGTGCGTTAAAAAAACGTCTAGTGTGCAGCCGGCCTTAAAGAGGTCACACTGTGATATTGTTACCTTTGCATGAATTTTTGTTTATTTCATTATTACCTGTTTTATTTTGACCTATCTGTAAGTAGAGCCCTACTGCTTAAAAATACAAAACTGAGCCATAAATTATGAATTATTGAAAGGTATTCGTATTCTTAAAGAAAAACCCTGCTTAAATAGTTATTGCCGTGTCTAAGTAAGATTCACTTATCCAAGGTTAACGCAGTCTTTTGGCCAATTATTTTCATGTTTTGAAAAGAAATATAGTATTTTTATTATAAAATTTGTAATAGTGAGTAGTGAGTAGGGTGTGAGTAGTTTCGAACGTTTATGAACTTCGAACTTTTCGGGACGTTCGGGAAAAGTTTGAGAAAAAAACAAGAGTTTTCTAAAAAATTCCAAAAAATGCTTAAAAGATCCTAAAAAAATCTAAAAATAAAGAGACTCTTTACTGCAGAATATAATAATAAACGGTTTATTAGATATTGGATTAAAACTGGAGTATTTTTAACATTGAAGCCTATGGGATTCATAAACATTTCCCACTTATTGTTGGTCAAACATTTCCCACTCCTTGTTGATCAAACATGTCCCACTCATTTGCAAATGGACAGTCAATGGAGCGCCAGTACAAGACTGGAAATTCGATGGATCACTTTACACGTCCTTCAATAGGTCTTCTAGGTCATCCCAAAGATCACTCTTGGAAAGAACGTCTCTACAAAAGAGAAAATATAATAGCGCAATATGTTGATCCACCATATGAAGGAAATAAAGGGGCGATGGTCCTACTCACATACTGCTGAGCCTAACCTAGGCTCTAGGATGGATGATAATTATGGGTCTTCAAAGACATTCAGGTGCCCATGTACCCCCAATGCAGTTGTTGTCTTCAGAAACTTTTCTCTGCAGTAAATCACAGGAAAAAAGAAGAACAATACACTCCCCTAGTGCAATGCCGTTAGGGTATAGTAGCAATAGATCGATTTAAGTGTTGCACTCACATGTAGGTGAGCCGCATTGGCTCCAAGACCTTGTATAGGAATTTATAAGGAAATTCCGAAAACCTTTAAAAATCACGTTCCAGGAAGCAGCAGTAGTCATATAAAATAAATTTATTAATACATAAAATAAAGATTAATATTACCAGAACGCATTTCGCTCCTCAGAGCTTCTTCAGCTGGTATCCAGCGGGTTACCAGCTGAAGAAGCTCTGAGGAGCGAAACGCGTTCTGGTAATATTGCAAAACTTCTGAAACGTAACATCTCATGGCCCCTGAAAACACTGTTCCCTTATTATTTATGGTGGTGCTATCATCTTGTTCACTGGGAAAACTGGGAAACAGGATAAATTAAGGCTGATTGGAAAAGAATTTTAAAAAAAAGGAAAATGTAAAAGTAAATCTTTTTCTGTCTGCAAGATATCAGAGGATAGGTAAGTGTTCCACCTTCAACAAAAAATGACGTTAAACATACAAAATGAAGAACCCTAATTGTGTCTGTTTCATAATGATAGACCCAAACCAAGATTCAAAATCTGTGCCATGGTTTGAAAATTTTATGGTCAAATCATCATTTTGTCATGATACTTAAGAGTTGGGCAGTATTCCTTCTGTTTTTGCGCATCAAAGAACTCCAGGCAACGTGTCAGATTTTGGTCACTTTTATAAAGACTGGTCAGAATGTGCAGAGATGTAGAGATCTCCGAAACACACACAGTATTTGACCTGTGTCATTTGTCGAATCTGTTGGCAATCACTGGCTCTGTCCAAGAGGGTGGGAACAGGATTAGTGTGCTCGCTAGAAATGTGCCTCCAAGGTCCAACCATGGGCAGAAAAGCATTCCGGATGGGATTTTACTCTAGATTGAGCAGCAAGGAAGGGGCCCAAGATTTTCTTTTGAATACCCTTATTCGAAAAATGAAAAATGTCTACTTGTCGAAGAGTTGAACATGTACGCAAAACTCAGCATGTGAGCATAGTTTGTTTTATTTTTTCCCCAAATGACCTGAGCACGACTAGTTCTTCAAGTTATCGCCAGCAAAATACTGTAACCTCTGAACCTCTATAATTCTGGCAAATGAATACTTTGTAGATCTGGCAGCATAGGCACAGTTCCTTCCAGCTATGTGCTCCATCAGTGCAGATGCGATCAGCTTGCTCAAAAGAGAATAATCCTGCTCTTTTGTTCTTATTGCGACAGCTTTGTTCCTTTCCCTGACAAGATACAACTGGTGTCTGCGGTATTCTGCATGGCTGTTTTTGCCAGATGCTTTTGTTGAAATATTAAGATAGTTTAATAACCCTGCGTGTCATATTTATCAGTTATACAGTCATTTAGTGCTTCAGTAGACATCACAAACCGCAACGCCAAACACACAAATCCCCACACGTACACAAGCTCACACGTACTCTTACACCTACAGACGGGCACTCACTCAAATAATACTAAGCTCTCAAATCTTGCTGTGAGTTTGAAGACATGTATTTAAAATTTTATGGCCAGGGACAATACCGTTAATTAAAGAAATATTCAAATTAAGTTAATCACTGAAGTAACAGAGATCAAATTCATTAAACTATTAAAATTATCAGTGTTGTTTTGGGTTAAATGACATTTTCATGAAATTAGCTTTCATGCCAGTTTACTTGAGATTCATACACATATTTTCTTAAAAGATGTCTCTGTTTAAAGTGCAAAGTGGTCAATCGCAAGAGAATAAAACCTACCACTTGCTCAAGTCAAACATTCTCAATCTGAAAGGAATGTACAACTGATAGAAAAGTTTTCCAACTCTACACTTTAGCAATGTCATTCCATATCCCATAGACCATTCCTGTTTTCCATGACCTCAGCATACTGAAGGATGTTGGAAAATGTACAGAAGTGTTTAGGAAATCATTGATGATAACCCTGGAACCCGTGACTATATCCATATCAGCATTTTATTCCCTGAATATTTACAGTATGTGTGCAGGATGTCATGCCCTCGTCAGTGGGATGCATAGAAAGAATGAATTGCGGGCGATCAGTAGGTACAGCAGGATGTACATGGAGGATAAACTGAAAGGTTTACTTCCCATGGAAAGTGTGTTTGCCACTGGAATGGAAGGGACTTAAAATACTGAATGAATATAATTAACTTGGGTTATTATTGCTTAATGCAGAAGGTTTTAGTTGATATTTAATATGAAAACAGGAGGGGCTCTATCACCTCCTTCCAGCTAACACTAGCGTCAGCGTTAGCGTTAGTTTAAAGGAGGTCATAGCGCTGCACCCACATCGCCTTCGAATCAGTAACGGTTTAAAAAACCCGTTAGCACTTGTTAAATTGCCAACTCATAGTTCAGGTTTACTGTACTTTGTGCTCCGTATACCAATATGGGGAGCACAAAGTGAAAGCACAGAGTAACTAGCATTAGGATCACTTGATTCTAAAGCTAGTTAATAAGAGCTGGTGCTAAGAGGTGTAGGTAATGGATTGTGCTGCTGGAGAATCAATTACTTGCAGTTCAAAACCCACCAATAATCTCATACTCACCTCTCATCCCACAACGAGAACGGCGGCCCGATCTGCTGCTTCTGGCTGCCGGGAGCAGAGTGAGACTGGGGGAAAAAAGTCCTCTGTATCCCTCCGAGATCACTCCGCCAACCAGCAGGATCTCACGTGAGGTGAGATCCTTCCAGTCATGTGACCTGGCAGCATGATCCTCTATGGAGTCCTATGGACGCCGTGGAGGGGATGCTGGGGATGGCGCTGTGGCGGTGCCCCCAGCATCCGCGAGCTTAGGGATCGGTAAGGGGCAAGCTGCCGGACTCGGCACCTGCCCTGCGAAAACCGGGATGCAAGGGGGAAGCTAATTTTTCCCTTTTGCATCCCGGTTTTAGCAAGGGGCAGCTGATAGTGGACCAGGATGGGTAAACGGCAACATTTACAAACGTTCCCTTTTAGTTCTAGCATTTTGCGTCAGTATCTCACTGGGAGCAGAGAACCTGAGAAATGCAAATTCACTAAAGCATTGCTGCACTGACAGAATGTAAAGCTGAGACGATGTTTTGATTGTGACCCTGAAACAGCAACTGAAATTAAATAGTGAAAGTAATAAAGGTAGGGCCCTATTCCAACCCAGTCATTAACATTTACGAGCGAGCCTCTAATTATAACGACACCACCAGGGAAATTTCAGCAGCTCCTTTCTTATTCCACCCCAAGCGACAAATGCTGTTGCAGCTCAGCTTTTATGGCTGCTTACTGTACATTTCTGTTTCCTATACCTTGAATAGGAAGCACACACTTTGAGGCAGACAGAGAATACTGAGTGAGGCCATGGTTGCTTGCTATTCTCATTTTCAGCTGGTAGTGGTCACATTTAAAGGCAGCAAACCAGGTCTTAACTGATGTTGCAAAATAAAGGACGGGAAAAGCAAACAGTTCTCCAGTGTCCTTCCTCTGGATCTGCATAATCGCATGAAGGGCTTGTGCCACTCTCGATGGACTCCAGGTGAGGATACCATTGTTGGCTTTCATAGAGCGGCCATTATCACTTAATAGTTTCATATTAAATTGTGTCATCAATGGGGTCACATTCATTTTTGTCTTTACGGCTCCCTATTACTGGCTCGGCTGGAAAAAGAACCGTAGGTTCCCTCAGGCCCATAACATATTTTCACATGGAATGATATGACATGGTCATTGTGGCTAGTGTGTCCTTATAACTGATTGACAAGATTGATTGTGCAAGTCTAATTTGGAAATATACATATCTATATCTTTGCAAAACAAAAAAAAATATTTCGCAACCATTCCCTACCAGGGCGGCAGCGTCAATCAGAATTATTGAGCCCACTTCAGGCTAAATTACAATCTTCATGCAAACGTTTGCGCTGGCGCAAAAAAACATTAACACGAGGGGTAAAACCATTTGCGCCGAATCCCGTATTACATAGTCAGCGCAACAAGCGCACGCAATCGTCTACCGCGGGTGAACTTGCACGAGCTTACTGTACTTCGCGCGTCCTATACTGAACATTGTGAGCGCAAATGCGAATGTGCACTGGTTTGAGGATGGTATTACAATCTATTTCACGGTAATTACCGCATGGCCGTAGCGCGCATAATTTTAGCAACTCCTAAAAGCTGGCCAAAACCAAATACACCAGCCCATAAAAAAAATGCATCAAAGTATAGTTGCCCAGTCAACTCATACCAAACCAATAAAATGAAGAAGTTGTGTGTGCATGTATTATTGCTGCAGCATACAGTATATGCTCAGATTGGCTGTGGCAGGTGCAATTTCTTAACGTGAGATAATTGTGGTTCTTAATTATGATTGGCTGAATCGCGAAAAAAAATACAGTGCGCACACTGATTTTTGCGCGCGACGGTACTGCGCGAGCATTTGGACGCGTCCTGTTTGCACGTGTTATTGATCAGCGGATGAAAAGACACGCAAGGATTGTAATTCCAGCGGTGATTTGCGAGCGCAAAAGTTTGACGCTTGGCACAAAAAAGTTACACTTTGAGCGAGGGTTTTTGCACGAAGAATGTAATATAGCCCTTCACGTATAAAACATAACAAGAAAAAAGATATCATTTGCACTCACCCCCATAGCTCCATGTGAAACAAAACAGAGGTTTTGGTTGACTTGAATGGCCATTAAAGTATAAATCCACCCGCCCCGTCACGGCACCTCTGGTCAGGTGGGTCCCAACCTAGTGAAACCAAAATTTTGAATTATACGTACATATCGAAATCTTTAACCAGCTCAAATTTCCACTCACCTTCTCGCCAGTTGCAAGACCTCTGGTTAGAGTTTACTAGTTAATTACACTGTGAGGCAGTGGCGGCTCATAAAATTTTAACCCTCTCGCTGCTGAACCATTTCACACCTGTGTGCTGAGCTCATTTTTACCAGTTTCACTTATCATGTTTAAACGCAATTTGAAGTCACATTTTACAATAAAACCCAGATATATTATATATCATTCTTTCCGGCAGACTTGTCAGATTCATAATATATCATTATTATATGTATACGTCATGTCCTGCCTGAATATTACATCAAAAAAATGCAATAAAAATTTAATTTTCAATCCTCTACATTGTGTAAAGTGGTTTTTTTCACATTTTATCATGCAAGCCTTTGCGGTTATATTTTCTATGGGGTGCGCTTGTTAAAAAACTTTGAAATGGGGACTCTTTTTGTGGGGGAAATTACGTGTTTTTTAGCAAACGCCCCCCGTAGAAAAAAAAATCTGTAGTGCAGCATCATTCTTCACATTATAATTGAAATGAGAACAATATTGCTACATTAATAAAAATAAATAAAAAAAATATATATTTTTTTTATTATTATTATTTTTTTGTTTTTTGTTTTTTACATTTTACATGGTCATGTTTGGTATCATTGGAAAGGCCATGCTCTGGCCACCTATGTAATAGGGCCCATAATGTTTATTTAAAGCTTTCAACAGACAGTTAGGGACCTATTACAATCTTCGCACCTACGTTTGCCCGTGCGCAAAAACGCATTAACGCGAGGGGCAAAACCCTTTGCACTGAACGTCGTATTACAATGTCGGCGCAACAAATGCACGTATACGTCTACCGCGGGTGAACCTGCGCAAATTATTAAAGGGCCCTATTACATTCTTCACGCAAAAACGCATGCGCAACGCGTGAATTTTTGCGCAAAGCGTTAAACGCTAACGTGCGTAAATCAATGGTGGTATTACAATCCTTGCATATTTTTTCCATCCGTCAAAAAATAACGCGCGTAAAACGGAGGCGCAAAAACCTGCTCGCAGTAACGTTGCGTGCAGAAATCTGTGTGCGGACTGCTTTTTTCACGCGATTCAGCCAATCAGAAATAAGAACCACAATTGTCTCAAATTAAGTTTTTCCGCCTGTCAAACTCAATGTGCGCATACTGTATATGCTGTATCAAAAAAAAAATGCCCGCGCAACTTCTCAAATTTATTGGTTTGTTATGTTTAGAATGTGTAACTATACTTTGCTGCATTTTTTTTTTAGGCTGGTGTATTTGGGTTCGGCCAGGTTGATAGATTTGCCATTAACAACAGCTTTTAGGAGTTGCTAAAATTATGCGCCCAAAGGCTGTGCGTTACAAACTGCGCATAGATTGTAATACCTTCGCATACCAGCGCATTTGCGCTCACAATGTTAAGTATAGGACGCGTAAAGTACAGTAAGCGTTTGCGCAGGTTCACCCGCGGTAGATGTATATGCGCGTTTGTTGCGCTGACATTGTAATACGACGTTCAGCGCAAAGGGTTTTGCCCCTCGCGTTAATGCGTTTTTGCGCTCAAACCGTATGCGTGAAGATTGTAATAGGGCCCTAAATATTTCACCTTTTTAGAAGAAGAAAAGTGCAGAGGATGTTTATTTTGCATTGTGTGGCACAGTCTTTTGCTTCCTTTTCTGACAGAGCTCAGGCGGTGGCCATTATATTTTTGGCCTTGCATCTCCTGTCAGTAATTTCTTGTCACATTATCTATATATCTATATATCTATATACAGGGCTGCCATCAGGGCATTACCTTACAGGGGCTGCCGTAAGGGGCCCTGCTGTCGGCGGCTCCCTTTTTAACAGCTCCGGTATCGGACTCTATGAGTCCGAAACCGGAGCTGACTGTGTTTCCTGGCAGGCTGGCTGGCTGGGTAGGCCAAGCAGCGCGCGTGTGCCTCCCAACCAGGGCCCAGCCAGTCTCTAAGGCCCAGCCAGACCCCAGGGCCCAGCCAGACCCCAGGGCTCAGCCAGACCCCAGGACTCAGTGAGACCCCAAGGCCCAGCCAGACCCCAAGGGCCCAGCCAGACCCCAAGATCAAGCCAGGGCCCAGCCAGACCCCAGCCAGACCCCGGGGCCCAGCCAGACCCTAGGGCCCAGCCAGACCCTAGGGCCCACCCAGAACCCAAGGCTCAGCCAGGGCCCAAGGCCCAGCCAGGGCCCAGCCAGACTCCAAGGCCCAGCCAGACCCCAAGGCTCAGCCAGGGCCCAGCCAGACCAAAAGGCTCAGCCAGACCCCAAAAGCCATCATACAGACAGCACACTACTGTGAACTCGGAGCTCTGTGAAACACTCATACACACCGCACATTACTGTGAGTTTTATTGCTGTGGAGCTCTGTGATACGCTAATACACACTGCACATTACCTCGAGTTTTATTGCTGTGGAACTGTGTTATGTCCAGTTTTTGTTTTGGAAGGTTGAAGAAACATACATACATACATACAGCTGTGTTAGTCCAGTTTGCCAAAATCACGAGTATAGCAGTACGTAGAGATACCTTTTTTATTGGACTAACGCAACATTTAAAAGACAAGCTTTCGAGAGTATTACTCTCTTCCTCAGGTCCGGAAGCTTACTGATCAGTTCCTAGAATTAAACATTAGGACATAAAGGGTCACATGGGTGGGGGGTTAGATGTCATAAAAATCTCTCTTCCCACAATACTCCACATAAATACAGCGGTGAAATAATTACGAAGCTGATTGAATTTATTCTCACACACAACTGCTTCAGCTTCAACAATAACTGCTACCTACAAATGACTGGGAGCGTAATGGGTAGTAAAATGTCACCACAATATGCCAATTTTTTCATGGCAGATCAAGAACTGAGGTTCCTGAACATCCACCCTCACAAACCACACAAATATCTACGATACATTGATGACATTTTCGAGACTTTCACAAGGCACTCAATATGTTCCACCCATCGATCAAACTCAAGATGGATTTTTCTAAGCACAGTGTGAGCCTCCTGGACTGCACCATATCAGCTGCCAACGACACGCAGCACTCATCTGTGTACAGGAAACCCACAGACAGGCCTAACTACCTCCACAAGACCAGCTTTCATGCCAACCACCCCAAACAAGGCATCATCTACAGCCAGGCCATCAGGTACCACCGAATCTGCTCGGACACTGGGGACAGGGATGAACACCTGAACAAACTATCTGCTTCATTCCAGCGGAAGAGTTACAAGGAAAGGACAATCTCTGAAAAAATCAAATCTGCCCTGAAAACACCACGCGAACAGCTGTTACGTTACAAAGAAAAGAAAATCACCACACGGATCCCTCTAGTTCTTTCCTATAACCCGGCTCTAGAGGGAATTCGCAAAATTATCAAAGATCTGCAGCCACTGATCACAGAGGACCCTGCGCTCAAAGAAATATTCCCACAGCCCCCCTTACTGGCATTCAAGCAACCCCCAAACCTGAGGCAAAAACTGGTCTGCAGCAAACTCACTCAGGAACAGGGCGACATACAGAATGGGACCAAACGCTGCAACAAATCCCACTGCAAACTGTGCCAATGCATGTGTGACAGCAGCACTGCACGGCACAACAACGCCACACACAGCATCAAGGACTCATACCTTTGCACGTCTGCCAATGTGGTATATATGATCCAGTGCATGTGATAAGGGCTGCTATATTGGTGAAACTAGCCTTAAGCTAAATCTCAGGATGAACCAGCACAGACACTACATCAAGAACCACCAGGAAAATACATATTGTACCCCAGTGGGACATCACCTCAACAGGGCCGGATTAAGATCTCTATGGGTCTGGAGCTGATGATTTTGGTGTCTTTTTTTGGAATTTAGTGAAATGAAAGCATATTTTAGGTTATTTAATAGTGCAGATACAGATATATCTAACCAGGCAAATACTGTGTGAGGAAATTTACATTCAGGTTTCAATCATTTACAGCGTCTAAAATAATTTTTTCACATTCTATCATCCAAACCTTTGTGGTTATATATTCTATAGGGCATTCTTGTTAAAAAAAAATTGAAATGGGATCCTGTTACTGCATTTTCTAAAAATAGATACAATTTTAACCAACAAAATTAAATATTTCCCTTGTGTTTTGGAGGAAGGTGTTTTATGAATAATGTGGTTTTGTATAAAACACTGATCTTGCTCCCAGCGTGGGAAAGAGAAGGTGAGTAATGGCAGTGGTATTGCTCATTTTTATACGTGACAAATGGACAATGCCATCGCTTTGGAACTAAAAATAAGTAGATAAAAAAAGTTTTTTTGGTTTTCCTTTCTTTTAGATTTTACATGGTCATGTTTGGTATTAATGCAAAGGCCAGACACTGTCCTGTCCAATAACACCTCCCTTGACCTTGTGAGCACTGGTGTATTTTGGCCAAGGCCAACAAGGCCCAGGCCTAGGGCGGCACTTTCCAGGGGGCGGCGGCCCGCTGGGTGGCCCCACCCCTAAAAAAATAAATAAAAAAAAATATATATATATATATATATATTTTTTTTTTTACTTTTGAAAACTATTTTACCAGGAAGGAAACATTGATATGTCACTAATTTTCAAGTATGTCCTGGGTAGGCAAGGCCTAGGCTTTCACTTTCCAGGGGGCAACAATAAACCTCACCACTAATTGGGTTACTCACAGAGCACCGAAATGACGCCAACATTTTGGTGTTCTGTAGTTCCCTGCACTTCGGGGAATAAAATTTCCCCACCCTGCAGTGAATTCACCATTCACCGCAGGGTCCCTAAAGTGCATGGAGTCGGCCTCTGTATGCTGCCACCGCAAACCCATGGTCTGCTGTTTTCAAAAGAACTATTGAACGAAAATGTCTGGAATTTACATATAAGATCCTATGATTGATAATAAAAAGTTCTGTTACAGAAAAAGAAGAACCGCTATTAAAAAAAGGGGGGGAATTTAGCCCAAAAAATTCTGAAAAATCACTAAAAGGTACAAAAAAAATCAATAAATAAATAAAGACTTTTTACTGCAGATTAAAATAATAAATGGTTTATTAGATATTGCATAAAAAACGGGAATATTTTTAACATTGAAACCTATGAGGTTCGCCTGAATAAACCTGCTGATTGAAACCACCGAACATCAGGGCATTTCACTGACATTTCTCTGCTGTTTGGTGTTCTCTGAATAGATTAACCATTACTTCTCTATGGGGATTTGCAATGCCTTCAAACAGCACCGTACTTGCTGGCAGTTCGCCAAACTTGTGTGTGAGCATATCACCAGAGCAGTGGTGTACTTAGAGGAGTGGCGGAGGGCGGGCCGCCCCAGGTACCAGTGATTATTGGGTGTCATTAGGGGGTACTAGGAGGTGCCACTGTCACTGTGTGTCAGCTTTGAGCTGTGTTCTCAAGCAACGAGCAGTGGAGCAGGGCGTTTGCATATGGAATAAAATAGAATAGAATAAAAATCCCCCTCTCCTCCCTCCATAGCTCCTCCCCTGCCCCGCAGCAGCTCTAGGAGAGGGGAGGGGGATGTGATTTGTGTCCAGAGAGAGAAGATGACAGTAAACGGCAGGTAAAGGGGGGGGTTTATCAGCAGAATATGAAGCCCTGTCTGCTTACTGCTGTTTAAAGTGGACCTTTCCTTAACCAGCACTGCAGTGATAGAAATTTGACATTGAGCTGCCTGGCTCCTGGTGAGGCTGCTTGCGTGCAGGTCACACTCGGTCCGGCCAGTCAGGTGGTACTGAGTCTCAGTACCCCCTGACTGGCTGAACCACGTGACACGCATGCACGCAGCTGCCCGCCCTTTCGTTAACATGGACTGTCACTCTATTCTGGACTGGACACCCACCGGGAAGGGAATCAAAGCCACGGTGCACCCTCTGGCAGTGGCACCCCACTGCTGACAAGATGGCTCCACGCACAGGCACAGCCGTGATCCTAACGTGGCCTGGAGGGACCTCCTGCTGAGTCTGTACACAGTCCCTGCTGACTCTGCACACAGCCCTACCGCGGACAGAGGCCGGTAAATGTAGAATAAATAATTGCTGTGTGCTCATATACACTCGGTTTGCTGGGAGTTTTATTGCAGTGGATTCTGATGCACTCATACACACCACACATTGCATTGCTGGGAGTTTTATTGCTGTGGATTCTGATACGCTGACCCGCACATTGCATTACTGGGAGTTTTATTGCTGTGGATTCTGATACACTCATACACACTGCACATTGCATTGCTGGAATTTTTATTGCTGTGGATTCTGATACGCTGACACACACCAAACATTGCATTGCTGGGAGTTTTATTGCTGTGGGTTCTGTGATACACACTGCACATTACTGTGAGTTTTATTGCTGTACAGCTCTGTGATACGTTCATATGCAGTGCACGTTTCTGTGGATTTTATTGTTCAACCAATTAGAGAGGCTGTGTTCCAGTATACTTGACATGCGTGGCTGTTCTTTGTAAAAATACTTGAATTTAAACATTTCATAATTTTATTTCTCAATAGATACATTTGAAATGGTATACAAAATATACAAGTAGGCACTTGGTATCCACTTTTAATATAAAGAGAGGAAAAGGTGGAGCTTAAAGATGAAGGGTGGGGATTAACCAGGAAGAGGTGTGCCCTTGACAGGAGGGGGTGCCTCAAATTTAAATTAGGGGGTGCACGAGTTTAGTCAGGCCTAGGTCAGCACAAAACCTAAATACACCACTGCTTGTGAGGTGTAAAGATTAGTGACGCAGGGTTCCAAAGTCCCTCCCAGTGCACTTTGCTGCAGTGCGGAGGTTTAAGTTTTTGGTGTAACAATTCGTAATAACGGATCGTGCCATCACCTCCACACATGAGATGGTGAGTTAGTGCAGCATCATTGTTTACTTTATAATTGAAAAGTGAAAAATATTGCTGTGTTAGAAAGAAAAAATAAAAGAAATATTTATTATTTTATTTTTATTGTTACATAAAACCTGGTCATGTTTGGTATCACTGGAAAGGCCATGCTCTGGCCTTTCCAATGATAGCTCACATGACCCTGTAGCTGCTATGGTGTTGGAGATAATGAGGCCCAAATGTACATCAATGCAGACATTGTTATTTTTTCCTCTGGGCCTATTCTGGGGCATGGGCCTGGAGCTGCTGCTCCATCTGCCCCTATGTTAATCCGGCCCTGCACCTCAATCTAACAGGCCACTCCATCCAAAACTTCAAAATTAAAATCCTCAAAGGACGTTTTAAAGACAACCGTGAACGCAAAAAATATGAAATGAAAATGATCACATATTTTAACACTATAAATGCTGGGATCAACGTGGACTCTGGGTTTTTAGCCCATTATCATAACGTCACATAACATGCAAAATTCTGGCTGATGCTTGTTTTTTTTTTTCTTCTCTTTTTTTTTTTAATGTCTCTTTCAGCCTTCACTGTTTTATGTTTTTTGTTTTTTCATTTTCCCTTTTTTTATTTTCTCTTTTCCATTCAAGTTGTAGGATTATTTCTCTGTTGTTTTATTATGGGCCCAAGATCCCTCATGTGTTCATTTACCCATTTTGAACATACCATTTGACTCTCACTCTTTATGACATCTAACCCCCCACCCATGTGACCCTAATGTCCTAAGGTTTAATTCTAGGAACTGATCAGTAAGCTTCCAGACCTGAGGAAGAGAGTAATACTCTGTCTTTTAAATGTTACGTTAATCCAATAAAAAAAGGTATCACTATGTACTGCTATACACGTGATAGATATACAGTATATATATATATCTAACAAAACAAGAGGAGAGCACACCAAACATATTCAAACAAAACAAAAGAAACCACAACAGCAGCTAAATTCATTTAAACATAGAGATTTTCCAGATTTAACCCTTTAAATGCTTAAAGAGATTTCTTAAACCCTTCAAAAACACTGCAATTCTTAACCCTTACACAAATTCAATACTGAGCTCTGTTGAACAATGGTGGAAGTTTAGATTGCAATCCATGGCCATCCATTGCAAACTAAACTTCCACCATTGCTCAACAGAGCTCAGTATTGAATTTGTGGTTTCTTTTGTATTGTTTGAATATGTTTGGTGTGCTCTCCTCTTGTTTTGTTGTGTCGTGTTGTCTTCAGATGCACCCGCACTGAAAGCGTAGTTAAGGTTGAGTGCTGCCCCTCTCGTATATATATATATATATATATATATCAGGTAGTAATCCAGCACTCACAGGTTCCCGGTTTCATGCCCGCTGCAGCGCCAAGCTTTATGTAAAGTCCAAAATACCGGTGGCACTCTGGGTCTTTTCCAAAAATAGCAAAAACTTTATTGTTTAAAAGGTCAGCGTTTCAGCCTGCTCATCGCGAGCTTTCTTCAGGACAAAGAAGAAAGCTCGCTGTGAGCAGGCTGAAACGTTGACCTTTCAAACAATAAAGATTTTGCTATTTTTGGAAAAGACCCAGAGTGCCGCCTGTATTTTGGACTATATATATATATATATATGTATATATGTATGTATATCTGATCCCTGTACCAGCACAACTATCCTACATTTCCGATCCTTCCAATGGTCGGTACGTCTACCTATAATAGAATCGGAGGAGTACGTAGCCAGAACAAGAGACCAGGGATAACACAATTTGGAACGTCAGAGAAATGCAAGGGGTCGTATGTCAGAGCGGGATATCAGGAATGCCAGGGGTTGTATTGCCAGAGTAGAGTGTCAGTCAAGTGCCAGGGTTCGTATTGCCAAATCGGGTAGTCAAAGGAAGGCCAGGGGTTAAGATCTGGGAGAGAAGAGTCATACAAGCCAGAGTCGATAAACTGAATAAATGATAGCAGATACGCAATGAGCACTAAGAGGAGTGAAAACCACGTGAAGGCAAGGAATGCTTCTCAGGCTACTGATTTTAAACCCAGCGGGCGCAGCGGCACCACATCCAGCCCCTCCCACAGCCTTACCACATGATTGCATCCATCTGATACTTCACTTGGCAACCAGCCAGGGAGCAGCGTGGAAGGCACTGCCTGCCACTGGGCTACCCGGACAGCTTGGGACGTA
Source organism: Leptobrachium leishanense (assembly GCA_009667805.1). Lineage (NCBI taxonomy): Eukaryota > Metazoa > Chordata > Amphibia > Anura > Megophryidae > Leptobrachium > Leptobrachium leishanense. Next base: position 311,079,666 of record CM019065.1, read on the forward strand.
ACAGGTCTCCTCTTTTCCAAGCTTTGGCACTGCAGATTAGCACAAAGCCCCTTCTTTCTTCCCCTCTTCCTCCACTCCTTTTCCTCAGCATGTCTGATAGAGAGAAGCCTGATGTACAGTTGTGTTCAAAATTATTCAACCCCCAATGCTGTAAAGGGTTTTAGGGAATTTAGTGTACATTTGTAATTGTATTCAGAATGAAATCCTACAAGGACTTTTTAAAGAACCATATGCAACTAAAATGACATCAATTGGTTTTGTAATACAGTAGTAAATGTTTCTTTTGTGAATTCTTCATTGACACAATTATTCAACCCCTTAAAGACTACCACTCTGAAGAACAGAGGTTCATTCAAGTGGTTTCAATCTGGTATTGAAAACACCTGTGGGGGGGCGGAGCTAACCGCGGCAACGAGCGGACACGTTTTCAGGCAGCTCCGCTGCAGACTTGGCTGTACAGCTGAACCTACTGCTCGTTTGCCCAATTACTGCACCTGGTTGCCATCAGGGACCCGACCTGGACCCGGGGTTATCGTTTCTCCACAATTGGAGCGCCACACGGCTGTTTTTTCTGGTCAGGGGGAGATTTGGGCCTAGCACTTGCGGCCATTTTGGATGTCCTCGGGCGCCCCAGCGGAGTTTCCTTAAGCCCTGCTTCCTCATACCTGGCGACGATTGAGAATGCCCAAACGTCCAACTCAGAAGAAGGGTCCTCGACAGCAGGACATCAGAGATTCCTTGTCAGGTGGGTTGCTGAACATAGGTGCCATGGCTTCTTCCTCTCTCCCTCCGGGATATGGATCGTCTGCTGGTGACGAAGATTGCTCTTGGCCACGTGGAGGTGACTCTGGAGTGTCGTGGATTACTCCCCCATCACAATCTCAGGGTATGCGACCCCTTTCGGCTGCCGCAAAAAAAAGGGCGCAGAAAAAGCGTAAAGCTGCGTCAGCGGCTTCTGAGACGGCCCAAGCGCCCACTCGGAGGTCTTCGGAGGGGGAATCTGATGAGGACCAACAACTCTCCGCAGACGGTAGCGTGACGTCAGGTCAGCGACAGGGATCGATGCCGAAATCCAGTGTGCCAAGGAATCAGGCCGGGTCGTATGGTCCGGAAAAGGGCTTGCCTGTGATTCCCTCCCTGGGAGGAGATGATCATCTTCCCTCCACGAAGGGTGACCTTCGCAGATTAATGGAGGACATCAGGGACATGTGGAGACCTGAGGTAGCGGCGGTTCGGGAGGAGGTGGGAGAGATACGCGCACAGGTGGCAGAGGTGAAAGCGACGACCGCAGAAGTAGTTGCAGACCAAACACTCCTCCACGGTCAGTTGGCTGCTCTTCGATCTCAGGTTGAGATTTTGTCCCGCTCGGTGGAGACGCTGGAGTCCAGACACCGGCGCAGGAATATTAGGGTCAGGGGCATTCCGGATTCAGTGCCAGCTGAGGACTTACAACCCTATGTGACCCGCTTGGTACTACAAGTTGCTGGACTGTCCCCCGACACACCTGAGGTGGTGGGTTCGGTGTTTCGGATCCGGCGTCCGACGACGGCTGGTAAGGGTACGCCTAAGGATGTTGTAGTGTCTTTCCGAGACGTGTCCCTGAAGGTGAAGCTTATGACCACCCCTGGTGCCCGGGACCCTGTACAGTTTGAAGGCTCTACACTTGCCTTATACCACGACCTCCCATTCTTAACCTTAATGGCCCGTAGGCGTTTTAGAGACGTGACTGCTGCTCTCCGCAGGAAAGGAGTCCGATATAGATGGGGCCTGGCTGGCTCCCTTGTTGTGACTTTTGCTAACGTCCCGTACACGCTCACGGATCCGGCGACGGCTTGGGCCGACCTTAAAGCGGCAGGTCTCCCGCTGGATTTCCCAGAGGTGCAACCCGGTTGAACTCTTTTCTCCCCCCCCACGCTGTTTATTCTGGACTAACGACTGTTCTGGACTCTTGGCATCGTTTTTTCTTATTTACCACATGGGCCTCTTTTTGCGCTTTCCATGCTTTGTTGGACTATCTTTATGCTTTGTTTTATTTTACGCCTTACGTCTAACTCCGCGCTGTTGTCACTTGCCCATCGCAAATTACCTTCGGCCTTATTACCAGTTCTTTTGTTATTGTTATTGCTGGCACAGTATGGCCATACCTAGTTTGATTTCGTGATCTTCTTTTCATTGTATTTTTACAAATTTTCAATAAAAAAAAAAAAAAAAAAAACACCTGTGGATGTCACGGAGCAGCAATAAAGCATAATAAGCACCAATTAGCCAGCTTTAAAATGACTGTGATACTCAGCTCCTTCTAGACATTTACTGGTGTGGTTACAAACATGGTGAAGTCAAGAGAATGGTCCAGGAAGTCAAGAGAAGAGGTGATTACTCTTCACAGGAAGGGCAATGGCTATAAGAAGATTGCAAAGATGTTAAACATACCAAGAGAGACCATAGGAAGCATCATTCGCAAATTCAAGGCAAAGGGCACTGTTGAAACGCTACCTGGTCGTGGCAGAAAGAAGATGCTGACTTCGACTGCTGTGCGCTACCTGAAGCGTAGAGTGGAGAAAAGTCCCCGTGTGACTGCTGAGGAACTGAGAAAAGATTTGTCAGATGTGGGTACTGAAGTTTCAGCTCAGACAATACGGCGCACACTGCGTAATGAAGGCCTCCATGCCAGAACTCCCAGGCGCACCCCCTTGCTGTCTCCAAAGAATAAGAAGAGTCGACTGCAGTATGCCAAAAGTCATGTGGACAAACCACAGAAGGTTTGGGATATTGTTCTGTGGACTGATGAAACAAAATTAGAACTGTTTGGTCCCATGGATCAATGCTATGTTTGGAGGAGGAAGAACAAGGCCTATGAAGAAAAGAACACCTTGCCTACTGTGAAGCATGGCGGGGGGTCAATCATGCTTTGGGGCTGTTTTGCTTCTGCAGGTACAGGGAAGCTTCAGTGTGTGCAAGGTACCATGAATTCTCTTCAGTACCAGGAGATATTGGATGACAATGTGATGCAGTCCGTCACAAACCTGAGGCTTGGGAGACGTTGGACCTTTCAACAGGACAATGATCCCAAGCATACCTCCAAGTCCACTAGAGCATGGTTGCAGATTAAAGGCTGGAACATTTTGGAGTGGCCATTGCAGTCACCTGACTTAAATCCGATTGAGAACCTCTGGTGGGACTTAAAGAAAGCAGTTGCAGAGCGCAAGCCTAAGAATGTGACTGAACTGGAGGCTTTTGTCCATGACGAATGGGCAGTGGCGTAGTGTGGGTTGTCAGCGCCCGGGGCCAGCCAAGAATTGTGCGCCCCCCCCACCTGTGGACACGTTATCGATATTGCCCCAGCTCTCACATGGATATTGCCCCAGGTCACACATGGATTTGCCCCAGCTCATGGATTTGCCCTCAGCTCATGGATTTGCCCCCAGCTCATGGATTTGCCCAGCTCATGGATTTGCCCAGCTCATGGATTTGCCCCAGCTCACACATGGATTTGCCCCAGCTCACACATGGATTTGCCCCAGCTCACACATGGATTTGCCCAGCTCATGGATTTGCCCCCAGCTCATGGATTTGCCCAGCTCATGGATTTGCCCCCAGCTCATGGATTTGCCTCAGCTCATGGATTTGCCCCAGCTCACACATGGATTTGCCCCAGCTCATGGATTTGCCCAGCTCATGGATTTGCCCCCAGCTCATGGATTTGCCCAGCTCATGGATTTGCCCCAGGTCATGGATTTGCCCCCAGCTCATGGATTTGCCCCCAGCTCATGGATTTGCCCAGCTCATGGATTTGCCCCCAGCTCATGGATTTGCCCCCAGCTCATGGGTTTGCCCCCAGCTCATGGGTTTGCTCCCAGCTCATGGGTTTGCCCAGCTCATGGATTTGCCCCCAGCTCATGGATTTGCCCCCAGCTCATGGATTTGCCCCAGTTTACACATGGATTTGCCCAGCTCTCACCTGGATATTGCTCCAGCTCTGGCAGGGGTTGAGGGGACCCAGATGCCGGGCAGTGCGGGAGTGCCTGCCCGGTCCTGAAGAGTCCGTCTTGTTAAAGGGAAGCGGCTGCGTGGCGTGCGTGCGCAGGTCACGCTGTCCGGCCAGTCAGGTGGTACAGAGACTCAGTACCACCTGATTAGCCGGACCACGTGACCGGCTGCGCCTGCACGCAGCCGCTTCCCTTTAACAGGACGGACTCTAAAGGACCGGGCAGGCACTCCCGCGCTGCCCGGCATCTGGGTCCCCTCAACCCCCGGGCCAGTTTTAGGGGCGCAAATGCGCCCCTAACAAAACTGCGCCCGGGGCCACGGCCCCCCAGCCCCCCCCACGCTACGCCACTGCGAATGGGCGAAGATACCCGTAGATCGCTGCAAGACACTTGTGTCAAGCTATGCTTCACGTTTAAAAGCTGTTATAACTGTAAAAGGATGTTGTACTAAGTACTAAGATTGAATGTCACTTGGGGGTTGATTAAAACTGATAATGATGTGAGCACAGAAAAGACATTTGTGGTTATTTCATTATAAATGTTATGTTATATTTGTCTGACCTACACGTGCCTCTTTGATTTAATTGTAAGCAAGATGACTGAATGATCAAAATCAATGTCAAACTGGCCAAAACACTCAATTTCAGTGGGGGTTGAATAATTTTGAACACAACTGTATGCACAATATTTAGAAGAACTCCATGTGGCAGCAATATAAAGCAACAGGGCGATCCCCTGCACACAGCCATTCTATTCAATAAATACTATACTAATCCATGGCTGCTCTAAAGTCCCGGAAACACCAGCTACTTTGTTGGATTCATGTGGCAACAAGACCTCTAAATAGTTTAAATTTCGGAAAGTTGAAAAACTGCCAGAGCGGCCATCTAATCTCATAAATATATATATGTATATATGTATGTATATCTGATCCCTGTACCAGCACAACTATCCTACATTTCCGATCCTTCCAATGGTCGGTTAAAGCAACCTTGTAGCATTATTCCCACTAGTCTTGCAGGACTTTGTTAGCAAATGGACAACATGCTTGATATCTGATGTAGATTTGATTGCTCGCTCGAAAAGCGTAGTGAGCCAAATCTTGTGTCTCTCACAAGGCATGTAATAAACAGAGTCTAAAGAATGTTTTTTAAAGGCTCCATGCTCGACAAAAGACCTTCTTTATTCAGCATAGATTTGTTTGCCAGACAAGGACAATTTTCTCAAAATAGACTCTCGCCTAAGGGGAATTCAGAGACAGGATGCTCGGGTTGTAACAACTCCCGTTAGGAGACACGGTTATTGAGGCTGTGAGCTTATTTTATTTTGTGGTCAGTTAACTGCTGCCATGTATTTCATGGCATCCCAGTGCCAGCCTCTCAGTAATGAGTGAGTAGCTTTTCAGATATGGCTAATTTCTGCTCGCTGGATATGGCCATCCTCCAATCTTCATTGTGTGGTGTAGGAATCAGGGGCCCTCTGTAGTCTGCTGATTTAGCATTTTGCTACAGATGAAAAATAAAGCAGTCTCAAAAACAGATTGACTCTGAATGTCTCAAAAATATAGAACAATGCTCTGATAATTGGTATTTCATGAACAAGTATCAATATTAACACAGATTGTAAAAAAAACAGTTTCATCCAATTCCAATGCTAATGTTCATTGCCAACGCATTTAACCTCCTGTTATAATTGGGACGAATGACGATCAGGTTGCATGAAACAATGTAATATAGGCTGAAAAAAGACATGAGTCCATTGAGTTCAGGGTTTCCTACTATAAGCTACTGCTGTTATTCTAAAACAAGGCAAACAACACAAGGGGTTATTCACAGAGCACCGAAATGTCGCTGACATTTTGATGCTATGTCATTCACTGCACTTCGGGAAATCAAATTTCCCAGTGAATTCAGCATTCACCACACGGTCCCCGAAGTGCAGGGAATCAGCCGCTGAATTCCGCTGCAAACCCGCCAGCCGCAAACCCGTCGCCTGCTGCCGCCAACCCGCCAGATATCTACCGCAAACCCACCAGAGGGCCATCAGATGCAGCCGATGAGCCACCGAGCATAGCGCCAACCAGCCGCAAATGGAAGCCGACAAGTAGTGATGGGCCGAACACCCCCGTGTTCGGTTCGTATTTGAACACGAACATTTTGAAAAGTTCGAATTCGAACGCGAACACGATTCGAACTCAATGCAAGTCAATGGGACTTGAACGGTCGAATTTTAGAGTGCCCTCCAAGAGGGCATATATGCAAAATATTTGCCATAAAAGGTGCATGGGGGTCCGGGTAGTGCCCTGGGGGACAGGAAACACGGAAAAAAAGTTAATAAAAAAAAATGTTTTTGAAGGAACAGTGATTTTTCCATGAAATAGAGGTTAAGAATAAAAACGAAAAATTCCTTCAAATATCGTGCCTAGGAGGTCCCCATAACCTGCCTGTGTAGTGGCGGATTTGTAGGATGTATAGAAACATTTAAAAACCAAAAAATGAGATTTCAAATGACGGTAAATGGTTTTCCTTTAATCTATTCATAAACAACTGCTTGGGGCGGCAGCCTGTATGAAAAGAGGAGACCTTTTAGGACACACAGAACAAGTTTAGTGATTTTTTGGCTAATTTATAGTGAAATTTATGCAGGCTTTGGATGAAAATAACAACAGGTGCATTAAAATTGGACCTTTGGTGCCAGCTAGTGCCGTCACACCATAACCCCTCTGAGGTATTGTGGAAGAGTGCAGGGGTGGACCCTGCGGTCAAATATTAAAATGATATGAATGTGGTACACGTGTCAGTGTCAGTGCACCCATGTCGTGAAGAACTCCCAGACAGCAGAGTTCCTGGATGTGTGCGTTGAGACAACAGCGCTCTGCACCTGAGCAGCTCTGACATCTGATGCCTTGGACTGGCTACGGTTGCTCATAGAGGATGTTGTGCCCCGGTTTTGTTGTGCCTCCTCCTCCCTTGAGTCCTCTGTTCGATCAGGCACCCAGGTGGAGTCAGTGAGCTCATCATCGTCATCACCCCCTATCTCCTCGTCACTGGAGCCAACTTGGCAGTATGCTGCAGCTGCTGGGGGAACATGAGTGCCAGTTCTTTGTGTGTCTCCGGCACCCCCTCCCTCTAGGTTCATTAAACTCCCTTCCTCAACCTCAGAGTCGGAATCGGAGCATTGGTGTTGCTGCGCATCCTCAAGCAGCATGTCACTGTCATTGTAGTCAAACAATTCAGCTGACTCCTACGTGTATGATGGTGAGGCTACGGCAGGAGTAGCTCTGGACATAGAGGCTGAATTAGATGTTTTGGCATCTGAGGTGGACTGTAAAGCACTACAAGCCTGGTTGGCAGAGGACTCAGAGCATTAGGATGGCCTGGTTAGCCAATCCTGCAAATCCTCTGTATGTTGCTGCTGCTTAAGACGGCCAGCACCAGTTAGAAAGGACAATCGTGCCCCTGCAGAGGATGCACCACGTCCACGACGACCAGGGGCGCAGCCTTCTGACACAGAGGCTGCTTGCCCTCTTATCTGTGTCTGGGAGCATCTGCCTGTCCTTTTTGTTCTTTCTGACATGGTGAGTGATATATAGATTAAAGATATACAGAACTGTTATAAAGATTGGAGATATGCAGAACTCTGATTCAACTGTGTTATCTAGATTAAAGATATTCAGGACTCTGCTATAAGTCATTGATTTCACTGATATTTTCCCTGCAGGGAAGGATTCACTTCCTCTCCTGCAGGCTGCAACACCGTGATTGATAGCTGGGAAGACCCAGATTCAACTCTGAATAGATAAAGATACAGATTAAAGATACAGATGAACTCTGATTCAACTGTGGTATTCTATGGTATCTCGAATTACATTAAAGATATACAGATTTTCCAGAACTCTGCTATAACTCAGTGATACACCCTGTCCCTGATAGCTGGCAGTGCCAACACACAGATTCAAATTCCCAGAACTCTGGTATAACTTAGTGATACACCCTGATAGCTGGCAGTGCCAACACACAGATTCAAATTCCCAGAACTCTGGTATAACTCAGTGACACACCCTGATAGCTGGCAGTGCCAACACACAGATTCAAATTCCCAGAACTCTGGTATAACTCAGTGACACACCCTGATAGCTGGCAGTGCCAACACACAGATTCAAATTCCCAGAACTCTGGTATAACTCAGTGATACACCCAGATAGATGGCAGTGCCAGCACACAGATTCAAATTCCCAGAACTCTGGTATAACTCAGTGACACACCCTGATAGCTGGCAGTGCCAACACACAGATTCAAATTACCAGAACTCTGGTATAACTCAGTGATACACCCAGATAGATGGCAGTGCCAGCACACAGATTCAAATTCCCAGAACTCTGGTATAACTCAGTGATACACCCTGATAGCTGGCAGTGCCAACACACAGATTCAAATTCCCAGAAATCTGGTATAACTCAGTGATACACCCTGATAGCTGGCAGTGCCAACACACAGATTCAAATTCCCTGAACTCTGGTATAACTCAGTGATACACCCTGATAGCTGGCAGTGCCAACACACAGATTCAAATTCCCAGAACTCTGGTATAACTTAGTGATACACCCTGATAGCTGGCAGTGCCAACACACAGATTCAAATTCCCAGAACTCTGGTATAACATAGTGATACACCCTGATATGCAACAATCTCCTCTCCTCTCTGATTCACTCCTGCAACAAACACACGCTGGGGCTGCGGGGAAGCCTTATATAGTGTGCAGCGGGACTTAGCTCTGTGAGCCCATGATTGGGCAAAATTTGCCCAATCAGGACTCTGAGCCCTGATTGGCACAGTCTTGCACCTGACCTGTGGTCAGGTGCAAGGCTGTAGCCAATTACAAGCTTTAGGGCAGTGGAAAAGTGCATTGTGGTCCATTGTGGTGCATTGTGGGCGAACACGTGGCAAACACGCGGAAATGTTCACTGTTCGATGAACGGTTGAACGGCCAATGTTCGATGCAAACTCATGTTCGCATCGAACCGCCAGCCCATCCCTACCGACAAGCCGCTGGATGGGTAAAAAAAAAAAAACAATACGATTGAAAGTGCCATGATTGAAATGCTGTTTTCAAAAAAAATACTGAACGAAAATTTCTGAAATTAACATATAAGGTCCTATGAATGATAATAAAAAGCTCTGTTACAGAAAAAAGAAAAAACCTGAAAAATGCCTAAAAGATCCTAAAAATTCAATAAATAAAGAGACTTTTTAACTGAAGATTAAAATAATTAATGGTTTATTAGATATTGAATCAAAATTGGAATATTTTTAACATTGAAGCCTATAGGGTTTTACATAATGCCATCACGGTTCTTTTATAAATCTATGAAAAAATTAAGGAGCCTGGGAGAAAACCATTTGGTGCTTGACTAAAATGACTGTAAATAAATATGCCAGTGATAAGGAATATGAAATTGCTGTATAAAATACTGTCAGGACAAGCTGTAGCTCTCCAGGAAGGACTACTTTCTGCATGGAGTTTCAATTATGCAATCATAGGATACAGGTGTTAATAAGCTTATGTCTAGATGCAGGATATGAATAGGACTTTACAACTTTTGGACTTGATTGCCCTTTTTTTTGGAGCTGCATTGAATTGTTGCGGCCAGTGGCGTAGCGTGGGGGGGGCTGGGGGGGCCGTGGCCCCGGGCGCAGTTTTGTTAGGGGCGCATTTGCGCCCCTAAAACTGGCCCGGGGGTTGAGGGGACCCAGATGCCGGGCAGCGCGGGAGTGCCTGCCCGGTCCTGAAGAGTCCGTCCTGTTAAAGGGAAGCGGCTGCGTGCAGGCGCAGCCGGTCACGTGGTCCGGCTAATCAGGTGGTACTGAGTCTCTGTACCACCTGACTGGCCGGACCGCGTGACCTGCGCACGCACGCCATGCAGCTGCATCACCTTCAACAGGACGGACTCTTCAGGACCGGGCAGGCACTCCCGCGCTGCCCGGCATCTGGGTCCCCTCAACACCTGCCGGAGCTGGAGCAATATCCAGGTGAGAGCTGGGCAAATCCATGTGTAAACTGGGGCAAATCCATGAGCTGGGCAAATCCATGTGTGAGCTGGGGCAATTCCATGAGCTGGGGCAAATCCATGAGCTGGGGCAAATCCATGAGCTGGGGGCAAATCCATGTGTGAGCTGGGGCAAATCCATGAGCTGGGCCAAATCCATGAGCTGGGGGCAAATCCATGACCTGGGGGCAAATCCATGTGTGAGCTGGGGCAAATCCATGAGCTGGGGGCAAATCCATGAGCTGGGAAAATCCATGATCTGGGGGCAAATCCATGAGCTGGGCAAATCCATGAGCTGGGCCAAATCCATGAGCTGGGGGCAAATCCATGTGTGAGCTGGGGCAAATCCATGAGCTGGGGCAAATCCATGATCTGGGGGCAAATCCATGATCTGGGGGCAAATCCATGAGCTGGGGGCAAATCCATGATCTGGGGGCAAATCCATGAGCTGGGCAAATCCATGAGCTGGGGGCAAATCCATGAGCTGGGGCAAATCCATGAGCTGGGGGCAAATACATGAGCTGGGCAAATCCATGAGCTGGGGCAAATCCATGTGTGAGCCAAATCCATGTGTGAGCTGGGGCAAATCCATGAGCTGGGGCAAATCCATGAGCTGGGGGCAAATCCATGAGCTGGGCAAATCCATGAGCTGGGAAAATCCATGAGCTGGGGCAAATCCATGTGTGAGCTGGGGCAAATCCATGTGTGAGCTGGGGCAAATCCATGAGCTGGGGGCAAATCCATGTGTGAGCTGGGGCAAATCCATGAGCTGGGGCAAATCCATGAGCTGGGCAAATCCATGAGCTGGGGGCAAATCCATGAGCTGGGGCAAATCCATGTGTGAGCTGGGGCAATATCCATGTGAGAGCTGGGGCAATATCGATAACGTGTCCACAGGTGGGGGGGGCGCACAATTCTTGGCTGGCCCCGGGCGCTGACAACCCACGCTACGCCACTGGTTGCGGCCATTTACTCTTGATAAAGTTCTTGTAGGACGAAATGCATCGACTGGCCGCTACTGGGTTTTATTATATTTAATCTATATGTATATTTGATTTAATGCAATAAATCCTTTGGTTTTACCTATCTGCTTGCATCACCGCCTTTCTTTAGGACTCAATCCCTGTGGACAGTGCATCTGAAGGTGGAAGGAGAGGAATCCAAAGGAGCACGGGAAACCTGTATATGTTATTCAAGGCGCTATATCTACCTGTGTGAGGGAATATTGAATATTGGCATCATATGTGCCAAACGGAATAATATTGTGTTTGTTTATTATTTATTGCTTTTAGAATACTGGACTATTTGCTTTCTATTTTTATTAAATCTGTATCTTTACTTCTGGGATTGAGTAAATCTTCCAGGTCAGTAGGCTTTGCTTTTGTTTGTTCAGTTCTGAGTACAGTTTCTGAAACTAGTTGGATTCAATGGCTCAGCTTCAATTCCAGACGACAGATGAGCTCTTAAGAAGGGTCATCTGGGGAAAGAATTACATCAACGGATGCTAAACTGTAAGGTGCTTTTAAAGTATTAAATGTTTAAATTCATTTGTAATAGCGAATGTCGACTCAAACTAGTATTATATTAGGCATTACTTTTTAGTTATCATTTTTATCAATTTCTCCCCAATTTATGACATAAACAGATAAAAGCAATCTTACAAATGTAAAAAAAATCCTGATGATAATTATCCTAAAATGATTATGAATAATATATATAAGAAGTGATTTATAGACAATCGCTTATTTCAAATTCAAATAAGCCTGGGCGTTTTGTATGTCTTCGTTGGATCCCATCCTTTTTTTCCCTACTTTTCGTTATAGCCCCCAGCTCTCTGCTCGCTCAGTGTGTGACATATCTGAGCGGTTACAAAGGAAGGTGATGAGGAGACCAGGCACTCCATTCCCATGTGGCGTTATTGAATAATTATAACAGAGGTTTACTTTACAGCAACAATGTTTTGGCTGTCTAGCATTCTTTGTACTTAGACTTGACAAAGGGTGCTAGACCGATGAAATGTTGTTGCTGTAAACTGCTGTTGTGATTGTTCAATAAAGCCACATTGGATTGAAGTGCCTGGTCTCCTCGCCACTTTTCTGTGTAACACTGAGCTGGCAACTTTGGAGTTCATCATGAGCACCCTTTCCTATCTAGATATTTATCGGCAATATCGCAAATGCATTACTCTGCTTTGGGCCCTATGCGTTACCTAACACTAAAATGGGAATGCTCACAGAGAAAACCTGTGCCTGCAGGTTTCCCCGTAGCATCCCGATTTTAACGGGAGATTCCAGGGCAGGCACGAATACAGCACCTTGTCTCGGAACGCAGTGCTAACCACAGTGATACTCGCGATTGCAATGGTGGGATGTGGGTCCTGAGTGATCTCTCTTATGTGAGATCTCGCAGTGCCATGGACTGATCATGGAGGAAGACTGGGAACTATTTGTACCCAGTCTCACTCTGCTCCCGGTAGCAGGAAGAAGTGGATCAGGCCAATGTACACGGATCAGGCCACTGTGGGATGAGAGGTGAGTCTCTGATTTATTGGGGGGGGCTTAACTGGTGCTAAGTGATTCTGCAAAAGCGGAATCAGTTTGCACCAGCTTTTGGGTGCCTGTAAAAAGAAAATCAGTAAACTCATCGGTGTGGTGATTATCACTAGGACTTTATAATACCTTATTTATCCAAACACTAATAACAGATTGCACTCCCCATGTTAAGTATACAGTGCGCAAAGTACAGAAAGCTCATGCAAGCTAGCGCAGTCACCGAAATCCAAACAAAATTTTCACCGGTTTTGCGCTAGAAAAGTAATATGGGTGGCATGTGTTAAAGTCACTTATCCGGACGTTGTTGCTTACTCACCCAACTGGCAACTATATTGCTCCTCCATACCCCTTGATTTGTCAGTGTATGAACATCTTTTACACACTTGATGCTGCAAAGACAGTCCTACCTAGATATTGGAAAATAATCCCCTAAGTATGAGAATTGTATCGAGAAGTAGACCTCACCAGATTACTCGAAAACATTGATAGAAAAGACTGCAGGTACAATAAGAACATGACATGATGGGTATGGCTGGTCCGTTGTAAACCTCCCCTTCCTAAACAGACCAATGAAGTCAAATGTTCTTTTGTGTTAAGCAGATATACAATGATCTTTTTTGTAAATTGTTTTCATGGTCATTGAGCAAAATATGTATTTTATTGGTCTCTGATTTGTTATGCTGCAACATATAGTCGGCCTTGATTTTTTACAATTATTTACCTCTTTGTTTGTTTAGGTTTCGCTTTCTAATCACATATTCCCTATTTATCTCTGACATATATCTGTAATCAGTCTACGTAAAACCCCACCTGTAAGCCCAGTGACTGGGCAACGGACTGGTGTGCACATTCTTCTCTCTCAAGTTAGGCTTGAATATATCTAGGGTAATTTTCTTTTGAGGGGGTGAGTGTTAAGGACAAAATCACAGTTCCTTCCACTTTTTCATGTACAGTTGTTTATAAATTTATATATATATTCGGTAGGCTTTGTTAGTCCAGATGCCAACATCACATGTATAGCAGTACATAGTGATACCTTTTTTATTGTTACGTTTGTAATGTTACATTTAAAAGACAAGCTTTCGATAGTATAACTTTCTTCCTCAGGTCTGGATGCTTACTGATCAGTTCCTACTGTAGAATTGAATAAAGGTCACATGGTTGGGGGTTAGATGTCGTAATATATATATAAATATATATATTATAATGATGCACTCTGGTTTTATTAAATACCTTAAGCATTATCCATCGTGGAATAGCCAACTTTAAACCACTTGTTGCACAATTTTATTTAAAAATAGAGATGTTCAATGAGGTTTCAATTGATTAAATTTTACTATGGTAAAACATAGAGAGAAACAATTCATAATAATATTTTATAAAGCTTATGCATGAATGACTAAAATGCATTTTAACACCAAGTTACATCTAATGTGTCTGCATTGAAAATAGTTTATTAAAGTACATACTTAATGCTGTCCAATAACGATAAAATAAAGAACAGTAAATAGTCTTCACATAGATTTTTGATTAGAAATGAGCATCAGTTTCCCCTTTTAGGGGCTAAATTACGATCTCCATGCTAAAACGGGGGCGGTAAGGAGAAAAAACTGTGCTCGCAGTTTTCCCCCTACTGCCCCCGTTTTAGCGTGGAATTATAATGCAGGAGCAAAAAATACTGCCTGCATTGATACCGCGCGCTACGGGCCGGGATGCTCGCGGCAGCGCTGAGCACAGCCGTGAGCATCCACTCAACGGAATCCATAGGACTCCATTGAGTTTCGCCCCTGCCGGTCACATGACCATCCGGATCTTGCCTCGCGAGATCCGGCCGGTTGGCATAGTGATACACAGGGAGAGACTGTGGGGACTTTTTCCCCCAGTCTTTCCCTGCTCCCGCCGGATGGGGGAGGCGGTTGGAGCCGCGGTCCTCGCTGCGGGACAGAAGGTGAGTATCTGATTTATTTTTTAATTTTTTGGGCTGGTGTTAATGGATTCCACTTCTACAGAATCCGTTAACACCAAGTCCTGGCTCTGGTTAACTTTCCACTAAACCAGAGCTGGATGTTAATCAGCGTTAGGACTTTGTAATCCTAATGCTGATTAACACTTTGCGCTCCTCATGTTAAGTATAGGTAGCGAAAAGTACAGTAACCTCACACTAAAAAGCGCAAGGTACCAAACGCAAACAGGTTACTTAACCCGTTTGCGTTTGGATCGTAATATGCGGTAGACACCACAGCTAACGTTAATACTCACGCAAGTGAGCGTTAAAGTCTGTGTGTGAGGTAGCTAGATGGTCTCTGTTTTAATCTTGATAGATATGTTTACATTTTAATTGAAACCTTTCACTACATACAGGTCTATTCACTAAAGGTGAAACTCAGAGGAAGTGAAAATTCTAGGTCAAAATAGCCAAACCAGAAAAATTCTCCCATTTATCTCACTTTCCCAATTGGTTATTTGGTCTAGGTTGTTCTCCTCTCCTGCCTGCCAGTTCTCCTGAGTTTCACCTTTAGTGAATAGACCTGCAAGTGATTTTCCAAAAAATCATTGTCACAATCCAGTGGTTTTATGGAAAATCACTTTCCATTACCTACACAGTAAATATATAAAGAGGTTTCCATACTGTCGACTAGCCCTTTTTGATAGGCAAAGGGCTCCCTTAGCTGACCAAAAAGTGCTACTACATTTACATTTTAGCTTGAGTTCCATGGTTCTGTGCAGTAAAAACTTTTCAAATAATATCAATAAGTCAGCAGTCGTGTCAGATATGTTGAAATTTTAGGGGCCAGTTGTGACGCCCATTTGTATTGTAAGAATGTCGTTTGCAATAAATGAAATTCCTTTGTATTGCTCCAGAATTATACCAGATCGAGCATACTCAATGGGCCAGATTTCACCTTAGATGTTAAATGTAAGACGCAAATGGAAAAATTGGGTCTCAGCCATTTTCCATATGCAGCTCACCTTTAACTCCTGTATTTAGAGGAAACAGTTTTCTCAACAGCTTGAGTCGCAATACTTTGAGCCGCAAAACGTTAGCACCAGCGGTGTAAGATGATAACACAAGCCTTTAATAAAAACCTTATTCAAACCTGATTAACATCAGGCGGAAATGGAAAATGAGCGGGTAGGAATAGCTCTTCTTCATCTGCTATGTGCACATTAACGTTTCCCATACAAAGTACAGGAGATGTTAATGTACAGTAAGCAGTCTTTAAAGTCAAGACGAAATCTGAGTTTGTGCCTCGGATGGACTAGGACGAGTTAAAATTAAGCACAGTGCTCAAGCCTTTATGCTGTATGGCTCGAGTCTTGTGCTCAGTGTCCTAGTTGTGATCTGGCCCGATATCGATGCACCAGCGTGTGCTTTTGAGGATTGAGTATATTCGATCTTGGTAGTGATTGGGGATAACTATTGACAGATTAGATATTGAAACAAAAGGTGTCTCTTACCATGCCATAGATTATAATTAATACACATGACAGCTTGTCTAACATTTAAGATTCAATAAGGACACTTTGCTGTGATTTGATGGATTTATTTTTCCCCTCTAACCTCCGAGGACCAATTGTTGTGCTTTATTTGAATTTCTTTATTACTCTGTAAAATCTCATATCTATAACTATAAAATCGAATGTCCGCGCCGGGGACTCGCCTAAGCCTGGAGACCAGCCGAGCAGCCTGCAACAGCCAGAGGACAGACACCGCTGGAGCTCAGGGCCGAAGTTGCCTACACATACTCACCTACATTGGCCCTGAGATCCAGCAGTGACTGTCCTCCGGCTGTCGCAGGCTGCTCGGCCGGCCTCCAGGCTCAGGCGAGCCCCCAGCTTGGCTTGGGCCTACAGGCCCAGCCGAGCCAGGGACTCGCCTAAGCCTGGAGGCCGGCCGAGCAGCCTGCGACAGCCGGAGGACGGTCACCGCTGGAGCTCAGGGCCGATGTAGGAGGATGTTTCCTACACATACTCACCTACATCGGCCCTTAGCTCCTCCAGCGATGGCAGTCCTGTGCCTGCTCTGTGTCGGTCGCCGGTATGACGTCACGAAAGCCTTTGACCCAGGGTCAAAGGCTTCCGTGACGTCATACCAGCGACCAACGGAGAGAGGACACTGGAAGCAAGACTGCCATCGCTGGAGGAGCTCCGGGCCGATGTAGGTGAGTATGTGTGGAACCGGTGTGGAACCGGTGGTGGACTCAAGGCCGATGTAGGTGAGTATGTGCTCTCCACACCCACCCTGCTTGCTCGGCCAGCATCCAAGCTTAGGCGAGCCCCGGCTTGGCCTGGGCCTAGAGGCCCAGCCAAGCCAGGGACTCGCCTGAGCCTGGAGGGTGCCCGAGCAGGGAACTCGGCCAGCCTTCATGCTCAGGCGAGCCCCCAGCTCGGCTGGGGCTCTAGGCCCAAGCCAAGCCGGGGGTTCACCTGAGCCTGGATTCCTGCCATACACACACACACATATATCGGGGTTACAGGGTGTGTGTGTATATATATACATATATATATACACCCACATGGGGTTACAGGGTGTGTATATATATATACACCCACATGGGGTTACAGGGTGTGTATATATACAGTGGCAAGAAAAAGTATGTGAACCCTTTGGGATTACGTGGAGTTTTCAATGAATTGGTCATAAAATGTGCTCTGATCTTCATCTAAGTCACAACAATTTGAAAAACACAGTCTGCTTAAAATAATACAACACAAACATTATATGTTTTCATGTTTTTATTGAACAGAACATGTAAACATTCACGGTGCAGGGTGGAAAAAGTATGCGAACCTTTGGATTTAATAACTGGTTGACCCTCCTTTGGCAGCAATAACCTCAACCAAATGTTTCCTGTAGTTGCAGATCAGACCTGCGCAACGATCTGGAGTAATTTTGGACCACTCCTCTTCACAAAACTGTTTCAGTGTAGCAATATTCTTGGGATGTCTGGTGTGAATCGCTCTCTTAAGGTCATGCCACAGCATTTCAATCAGGTTGAGGTCAGGACTCTGACTGGGCCACTCCAGAAGGCGTATTTTGTTTTGTTGAAGCCATTCTTTTGTTGAATTACTTGTATGCTTTGGGTCATTGTCCTGTTGCATCACCCATCCTCTGCGGAGCTTCAGTTGGCGGACAGATGGTCTTACGTTTTCCTTCAAAATGTCTTGATAAACTCTGGAGTTCATTTTTCCATCAATGACAACAATCCGTCCAGGCCCCGAGGCAGCAAAGCAGCCCTAAACCATGATGCTCCCTCCACCATGTTTTACAGTAGGGATGAGGTTTTGATGTTGCGGTGCTGTGCCTTTTTTTCTCCACACATAGTGTTGTGTGTGTAGCGCTCACTCCCGGAGGAGCCGCTGAAATTAAACCTCGGGTCAGTCTCCCCGCACTAGGGAATAAATATACTCCAGCACCGTTGTGGATTTTATAGATTATATAGTTTACTAGAACAAATGGCATATAATGAATAACACGGTGTTCGTATATATATATTTACAGTACTTCGCAATGCGGGAAACGCGCAGCGGAAAAGAAATACGATGCTTCATAATTCGAGGAACGCGCAGCGGAAAATAAATACAATGCTTCGTAATTCGAGAAACGCGCAGCGGAAAATAAATAAAAATAAATCTTTAACCCCCTTTTGTGTTTGGGGAGTGAGTCCCGCACAGGTTATGTCCCAGAATGTAAGTGTGTGTGTTACGGTACCCGGGTACAATATTCAACTGGCCAGTGAATTGCTTATGAGGTATCTTCGACTAGTCAAGTTGGGGCCCTGTGGGTTTTGGAAACAAACAGCAGCGTGCTTTATTTTCACAACGGCCTGGAAGGCCTCTCACCCATCCGCCAGATACTTGATGCTCCGCTCGACCCAGGACGTCTCTCCGCTCGATGTTGACTGGGGTTCTCCTGGTTACTGGATCCGCTGTCTGGCTTTCTGTAGCTGCCGCAAGATATCCAGTTCACCGCCTGCTCTCCCTGTCCAATCGATCTGTGGTATTATTATTATTATTATTCTTTATTTATAAAGCGCCAGCATATTCCGCAGCGCTGTACAATAAGCACAGTATAGACAGGGTTACAATACATTGAACAACATTTGACAAACAGTACAGGAGGAGATGAGGGCCCTATTTCCGTAGGAACTCACAATCTGGGAGTGGTACTCCTAACTTGGGGTCCTCCGGCTTCCTCAATATCAGCGCGGGTAGTCCTGTGAATCACTGGGTCTTCCTCTGGTAAGGCTGAATAACCCGGTCTTTAGCTCTGTCAGGCCCCAGCTGCGCTCCGCCTAGTCACTGCTCGTTTCTGCGCTCTGCGTCTTGCTCCTCTCACTCCCTGCGCGCTCGCCAGCTCTCTCCACGAGGCTCAGGATGTAAGTCTTGTTCCCACCCACTTCCTGTTCCGCTCCCAAAGCATGCCAGGAAATGTAGTCCCAATGTTCAATGACTCTCATCGCGCTTGTCTCCCTCCGGTGGCAGCCAAAAATAGTACTGCCACGACAGGGAATTAACCCAGCGCTACATGTTTTTTTTCCAAACAACTCAAGATCTTTTTCCACAGATTCTACTCCATATTTTGCACAGTATGCCAGTGTCTGTGAACATCCAGGTCCTCTTTTGCAAACTTCAAACGATCTGCAATATTCTTTTGGACAGCAATGGCTTCCTCTGTGGTGTCCTCCCATGTACTCCATTCTTGTTTAATGTTTTCCTTATTGTAGATTAGGGATGAGCTGTTCGGGTTCGGACGGCTCGGGGTTCGACCCGAACTTAGCCTGTTCGAGCAGATCGCGAACCCCGAACATTTCCGGGTGTTCGCCGCATGTTCGACCACAATGGACCACAATGCATTTTCCCACTGCCTGAAGCTCGTAATTGGCTACAGCCTTGCACCTGACCACAGGTCTGGTGCAAGACTGGTTGAACACTATGCCAATCACCGCTCAGAGTCCTGATTGGGCAAATTTTGCCCAATCATGGGCTCACAGAGCTAAGTCCCGCAGCACACTATATATGGTTTCCACGCAGCGCTTCTGCACGCATTTCAGAGGAGATTTCAAAGGAGATAGTTGTGTGTGTTGTTACTGCCGGTCTGCCACGCTACTGGGGGGTCTGAAGGGGTCTCATTTCGACCAAATAGCAGGGAATTTAGGTGATGTGTGTCTTGTCACTGTGCCAGCAATTGTTTTGGGGGTTTACAACTTTATTTAAAACATTTGTGTATTGAGGTGATTTTCTGGGTCTTGTCACACTGTGCCAGCAAGTCTTTTTGGGTCTCATTTATACCAAATATCAGGGAATTTAGGTGACATGTATCTTGTAAATCTTTTTGGGGCTCACTAATTTCTTTAAAACACTTGTGAATTAAGGTGATCTGTGTCTCGTCATATAAACGGTACCACGCTGTATTTTGGGGCTCACTAATTTCTTTAAAACACTTGGAAATTAAGGTGATCTGTGTCTCGTCATACAAACAGTACCACGCTGTATTTTGGGGCTCACTAATTTCTTTAAAACACTTGGGAATTAAGGTGATCTTCTGTGTCTCGTCACACAGCCAGCAATTTTTTTTGGGGCTCACTAATTCCTTTAAAACACTTGGGAATTAAGGTGATCTGTGTCTCGTCATACAAACAGTACCACGCTGTATTTTGGGGCACACTAAATTCTTTAAAACACTTGGGAATTAAGGTGATCTGTGTCTCGTCATACAAAAAGTACCACGCTGTATTTTGGGGCTCACTAATTTCTTTAAAACACTTGGGAATTAAGGTGATCTGTGTCTTGTCGTACAAACAGTACCACGCTGTATTTTGGGGCTCACTAATTTCTTTAAAACACTTGGGAATTAAGGTGATCTGTGTCTCGTCATACAAAAAGTACCACGCTGTTTTTGGGGCTCACTAATTTCTTTAAAACACTTGGGAATTAAGGTGATCTTCTGTGTCTCCTCACACAGCCAGCAATTTTTTTTGGGGCTCACTAATTTCTTTAAAACACTTGGGAATTAAGGTGATCTGTGTCTCGTCATACAAACAGTACCAAGCTGTATTTTGGGGCTCACTAATTTCTTTAAAACACTTGGGAATTAAGGTGATATGTGTCTCGTCATACATACAGTACCACGCTGTATTTTGGGGCTCACTAATTTCTTTAAAACACTTGTGAATTAAGGTGATCTGTGTCTCGTCATACAAACAGTACCACGCTGTATTTTGGGGCTCACTAATTTCTTTAAAACACTTGTGAATTAAGGTGATCTGTGTATCGTCATACAAAAAGTACCGTGCTGTATTTTGGGGCTCACTAATTTCTTTAAAACACTTGGGAATTAAGGTGATCTTCTGTGTCTCGTCACACAGCCAGCAATTTTTTTTGGGGCTCACTAATTTCTTTAAAACACTTTGGAATTAAGGTGATCTGTGTCTCGTCATACAAACAGTACCACGCTGTATTTTGGGGCTCACTAATTTCTTTAAAACACTTGGGAATTAAGGTGATCTTCTGTGTCTCGTCACACAGCCAGCAATTTTTTTTGGGGCTCACTAATTTCTTTAAAACACTTGGGAATTAAGGTGATCTGTGTCTCGTCATACAAACAGTACCAAGCTGTATTTTGGGGCTCACTAATTTCTTTAAAACACTTGGGAATTAAGGTGATATGTGTCTCGTCATACATACAGTACCACGCTGTATTTTGGGGCTCACTAATTTCTTTAAAACACTTGTGAATTAAGGTGATCTGTGTCTCGTCATACAAACAGTACCACGCTGTATTTTGGGGCTCACTAATTTCTTTAAAACACTTGTGAATTAAGGTGATCTGTGTATCGTCATACAAAAAGTACCGTGCTGTATTTTGGGGCTCACTAATTTCTTTAAAACACTTGGGAATTAAGGTGATCTTCTGTGTCTCGTCACACAGCCAGCAATTTTTTTTGGGGCTCACTAATTTCTTTAAAACACTTTGGAATTAAGGTGATCTGTGTCTCGTCATACAAACAGTACCACGCTGTATTTTGGGGCTCACTAATTTCTTTAAAACACTTGGGAATTAAGGTGATCTTCTGTGTCTCGTCACACAGCCAGCAATTTTTTTTGGGGCTCACTAATTTCTTTAAAACACTTGGGAATTAAGGTGATCTGTGTCTCGTCATACAAACAGTACCACGCTGTATTTTGGAGCTCACTAATTTCTTTAAAACACTTGTGAATTAAGGTGATCTGTGTATCGTCATACAAACAGTACCACGCTGTATTTTGGGGCTCACTAATTTCTTTAAAACACTTGGGAATTAAGGTGATCTGTGTCTCGTCATACAAAAAGTACCACGCTGTATTTTGGGGCTCACTAATTTCTTTAAAACACTTGGGTATTAAGGTGATCTTCTGTGTCTCGTCACACAGCCAGCAATTCTTTTTGGGGCTCACTAATTTCTTTAAAACACTTGTGAATTAAGGTGATCTGTGTCTCGTCATACAAACAGTACCACGCTGTATTTTGGGGCTCACTAATTTCTTTAAAACACTTGTGAATTAAGGTGATCTGTGTCTCGTCATACAAAAAGTACCATGCTGTATTTTGGGGCTCACTAATTTCTTTAAAACATTTGGGAATTAAGGTGATCTTCTGTGTCTCGTCACACAGCCAGCAATTTTTTTTGGGGCTCACTAATTTCTTTAAAACACTTTGGAATTAAGGTGATCTGTGTCTCGTCATACAAACAGTACCACGCTGTATTTTGGGGCTCACTAATTTCTTTAAAACACTTGGGAATTAAGGTAATCTTCTGTGTCTCGTCACACAGCCAGCAATTTTTTTTGGGGCTCACTAATTTCTTTAAAACACTTGGGAATTAAGGTGATCTGTGTCTCGTCATACAAACAGTACCACGCTGTATTTTGGAGCTCACTAATTTCTTTAAAACACTTGGGAATTAAGGTGATCTGTGTCTCGTCATACAAAAAGTACCACTCTGTATTTTAGGGCTCACTAATTTCTTTAAAACACTTGGGAATTAAGGTGATCTGTGTCTCATCATACATACAGTACCATGCTGTATTTTGGGGCTCACTAATTTATATAAAACATTTGTGAATTAAGGTGATCTGTCTCTTGTCACTGGCTGCCAGCTATCAGTGTGTCTCACTGAGTTATACCAGAGTTCTTTAAATCTTTATACCGGAGTTGAATGAGAGTTCTGTATATATTAATCTATATATCACTCACCATGTCTGAAAGAACAAAAAGGACAGGCAGACGCTCCCAGACACAGATAAGAGGGCAAGCAGCCCCTGTGTCGGGAGGCTGTGTCTCTGGTTGTGGTGGACGTGGTGCATCCTCTGCAGGGGCACGCTTGTCCTTTCTAACTGGTGCTGGCCATCTTAAGCAGCAGCAGCAACATACAGAGGACTTGGTGGTTTGGCTAACCAGGCCATCCTCATCCTCCGAGTCCTCTGCCAGCCAGGCTTCTAGTGCTTTACAGTCCACCTCAGCTGCCAAAGCCTCTAATGCAGCCTCCATGTCCACAGCTACTCCTGCCGTAGCCTCGCTATCACACACTGAGGAGTCAGCTGAATTGTTTGACTACAATGAGAGTGACATGCTGCTTGAGGATGCGCAGCAAGTACAGTGCTCTGATTCAATCTCTGAGGTTGAGCAAGGGAGTATAATCAACCTAGAAGAAGGGGTGCCAGTGATGACACACAAATAACTGGCACTCATGTTGCCCCAGCAGCTGCAGCATACTGCCAAGTTGGCTCCAGTGACGAGGAGATAGGGGGTGAAGATGACATTGATGATGATGAGGTCACTGACTCCACCTGGGTGCCAGATCGAACTGAGGAATCAAGTGAGGAGGGGGAGGAGGAGGAGGCACAGCAAACACGAGGCACAACATCCTCTGTGACCAACCGTAGCACTAGCCAGTCCAAGGCATCACATGTCAGAGCTGCTCCGGTGCAGAGCGCTGTTGTCTCAAATAACACATGCAGGAACTCTGCTGTCTGGGAGTTCTTTAAGAAATGTGCAGCAGACCCCACCGTTGCTATTTGTAATCTATGTCAGAGGAGGCTGAAGCGTGGGATAAACACCGGACACTTGGGTACCACGTGCTTGAGGCGACATATGAACAAGTGCCACACATCCCGTTGGGGCAAAACTTTGCGTAGGTCCTCCTCCTCCTCATCTGTCTCTACCCACAGTGTATGTCCTGCCATGCAATTGCCTACAACCTCCACCGACAGGGATGATGCTACATTAATGGATGTACCAGCAGGTCCTTCCTCACAATGTGACATCATCCCAGTAGCTGAAGATTTACGCAGTCAGATTACGTTGCCGCAGCTGCTGCAGCGAAAGAAAAAATATAGTCCCAACCATCCCCAAGCACAGTGTCTAGATGCCAGCTTAGCAAAATTACTCGCATTGCAGCTCCTGCCTTTCCAGCTGGTGGACTCTGCACCCTTCTGTGAATTTGCTGAATGTGCTGTACCACAGTGGCAGGTTCCAAAACGCCATTACTTTTCACGCAAGGCCATTCCAGCACTATACCAGAACGTGGAAGACAATGTTATCCAGTCATTGGGAAAGGCAGTCAGCAGCAAAGTGCATGTCACTTTAGACACGTGGTCCAGCAAGCATGGACAGGGTCGTTACATTTCCTTCACGGCACACTGGGTAACTCTGATTGCAGCTGGGAGGGATCCAAGACGGGGCTCTGTGCTGGAGCTTGTTCATCCACCACGCCTCCAGAAAGCTGCTTGTATGAGGTCTGTCTGTTACACCACCTCTTCCTCCTCCTCCTCCTCCTCCTTCTCTGTCTCTGGCGAAGTGGCAGTTAAACCCACGCCTGACAGGGTCTACGCAATGGCTCAAGCAAAAAGATGCCATACTGTGCTTGAGCTGGTTTGTTTAGGGGACAGGAGCCACACCGGGTCAGAAATTTTGTCAGCTCTGCAGGGGCAGGTGCAGAGATGGTTAACACCATGCCAGCTTGAGCTGGGAATGATCGTTTGCAATAATGGCAGCAACCTTCTCTCCGCCCTACGCAAGGGTAAATTGACGCATGTACCATGCCTAGCACATGTCCTAAATCTGGTGGTACAGCGTTTCCTAACCAAGTACCCAGGGCTGCCAGAGCTTCTCATCCAGGCCAGAAAAGTCTGCAGCCACTTCAGACGGTCATTCCCAGCAAGCGTTCGCCTGGCAGAAATTCAAAGATAATTCCACCTTATCACAAACCTTCTGATCTGTGACATGCCCACCAGGGGGAATTCTACATTAGCAATGCTGCAGCGTCTGCACAAGCAGCAGAGGGCCATCAACGAGTACCTGTGTGAGTATGGCACAAGGACAGGTTCAGGTCAACTTGTTTTTTTTCTCCCCGCAGTGACTGATGATCAAGGATGCATGCACTGTACTGTCACCATTTGAGGAGGCAACGAGGATGGTGAGCAGGGACAGTGCATGCATCAGTGACACAATTCCTTTAGTGTTCCTGCTGGAGCACACTCTGCAGGGAATTATAGATGTGGCTCTAGAGGCAGAGCAGCGGGAGGAAGAGGAGGCCTTCCCTAGCTCTCAAGGCCCCAGTCTTTCCGCAGACAGCATTCCAGCGGGTCCTACTCAGATCAGACAGGAGGAGGATGAGGAGGAGGAGGAATATTTAAGTAGTGGGGGCATTGAAGGTGGGGATTCCTCAAGGCAGGGTTTTGTGTTCCCAGAAACAGAAGGGCTTGTGCGTGGCTGGGAGGAGGAAGTGCACAATACGGTCATCCTCATTGACCAGGAAGACTCGGCAGCTAATGCCACCTCCAACCTACGCTGCATGGGCTCCCTAATGATGCAAAGCCTGCTAAAGGACCCCAGGATTCGTGCTATCAAGGAGAGGGTTCATTACTGGTTGACAACCCTTCTTGATCCACGATACAAGGGGAAAGTTGCAGAGCTCATCCTGCCCACACAGAGGGAGCACAGGATGACAAAACTTGAGGACGCTCTAAAGCAAAACTTGTGTAACACCTTTCCAGGCACTGTTAGATTACCAAGTGCTGACACACGTGCTTCTGAGGCTGCAGGTGATCAGAGGAATAGCGGTGAAGAACAGGGCTGCTTGACTGATGCATTTTTAAATTTTTTTTAGTCCTCGACGCCCAGGGACGTCAAATGTAGGCACCCATTGCCAGCGTCTTCACCATATGGTGCAGGACGACCTAGGGGCAAGATGATCCACTGGCTTACTGGGTGTTGAGATTGGATCACTGGCCAGAACTTAGCCAATATGCTATGCAGCTACTAGGTTGCCCTTCATCTAGCGTGCTTTCCGAAAGGACGTTCAGTGCCGCTGGAGGTTTTGTCACAGACAAAAGAGTGCGTCTGTCCACCGACTCTGTAGACCGGCTGACATTTATAAAAATGAATCAGTCCTGGATCAGCAGCTATCAATCCCCTGATTCTGAAGTAATGGAATAGATAGGGGATGTCCTCTTCTGCATTCACAAAACCTCCAGCACTGAACTCTTCCACAATACCACAAAAGGGTTACGGTGTGAAGGCACTTGCTGCCATGAAAGGCACAATATCTGGCTGCACTGACGCCCATTAAAAAAACGAAAAACTTTTCAATATAGGACCACATGGTCCACCCCTGCACTCTTCCACAATACCACATAGGGGTTACTGTATGATGATACTTGATGGCCTGGCATTAAAGGCACAATATCTGGGTGCACTGACGCCCATTCCCAGATTCATATCTTTTTAATATAGGACCGCATGGTCCACCCCTGCACTCTTCCACAATACCATAGAGGGGTTACTGTATGATAGTACTTGCATGCCTGGCACTAAAGGCACAATATCTGGGTGCACTGCCATTGACGCCTGTATCAGATTCATATCCTCAGAGGGGTTACGGTGTGACGGCACTGTTGCCGACGCTAAAAGCCCAATTTTAAAGCACCTATTGTTACTTTCATCCAAAGCCTGCATAAGTTTCACAATAATTTAGCCAAAAAAAACACTAAACTTTTTCTGCGCGTCCTAAAATGTCTTTTCATGCAGGCTGCCTCCCCAAGCAGTTGTTTATGGATAGATTAAAGGAAAAGCATTTACCGTCATTTGAAATGTCATTTTTTGGTTTTTACATATTTCTATACATCCTAGAAATCCGCCACTTCACGGGCAGGTTATGGGGACCTCCTAGGCACGATATTTGAAGGAATTTTTTGTTTTTATTTTTAACCCTTATTTCATGGAAAACTTACTGTCCCTTTAAAAACGTTTTTTTTAAAACTTTTTGTCCTTGTTTCCTGTCCACCAGGGCACTACCCGGACCCCCATACACCTTTTATGGCAAATATGTAGCATATATGCCCTCTTGGAGGGCACTCTAAAAAAAACGAATTTTCATCCCCATTGACTTGCATGGGGGTTCGGGTTCGGTCCAGAACAAATGGGAAGTTCGGGCTCGAACCGAACTCGGGGAGTGTTCAGCTCATCCCTATTGTAGATGTGTCAACAAAAATGTTAGCATGTGCCAGGGATTTCTGTAAGTCTTTAGCTGACACTCTAGGATTCTTCTTTACCTCATTACGCATTCTGCGCTGTGCTTTTGCAGTCATCTTTACAGGACGACCATGTCTAGGGAGAGTAGCAACAGTGCTGAACTTTCTCCATTTGTAGACAGTCTGTCTTACCGTGGACACATGAACATCAAGGCTTTTGGAGATAATTTTGTAACCCTTTCCAGCTTCATGCAAGTCAACAATTTTTCATCGTAGGTCTTCTGAGAGCTCTTTTCTGCGAGGCATGGTTCACATCAGGCAGTGCTTCTTAAAACCAGTAAACCCAAAACTGGTGTCTGTTTTTAAAGGGCAGGACAGCTTTCAGTAACACATCCAATAATATCACACTGATTGGACTCAAGGTTGGCTCACTCCTGGCTCCAATTAGCTCTTGGAGAAGTAATTAGGCTAGGGGTTCACATAATTTTTCAACCCTGCACTGTGAATGTTTACATGTTCTGTTCAATAAACACATGAAAACATATAATGTTTGTGTTGTATTATTTTAAGCAGACTGTGTTTTTCGAATTGTTGTGACTTAGATGAAGATCAGAGCACATTTTATGACCAATTCATGCAAAACTCCACGTAATCCCAAAGGGTTCACATACTTTTTCTTGCCACTGTATATATATATACACCCACATGGGGTTACAGGGTGTGTATGTGTATATTTATATATATACACCCACATGGGGTTACAGGGTGTGTGTATATATATATATATATACAACCCACATGGGGTTACAGGGTGTGTATGTGTATATATATATATATATGACTGCCCTCAGGGCAGGCTTTATACCTAGTATGTTGAATTAAAAAAAGTAAGTGCTTTTTGGAACATGTTCTACAGCATGTAAACAGCTTGGGCTTGTGTGTGGCTACACATAGTTGAATCGGGTCAAGAAAGGTTTGATAGATTAATGGCATTTCATTTAGTCCCATGTATTTTACTTCTTTCAATAATACACCATATGCATAGGTTAATAAATCAAAATCTTCATGCTGTGTCATGCCAAAACATCATTTGGATTATAAAATCACGGTGGCCGAAAATAAATATAATTTTCACATGACATTTTCTTAGATGGACATAAATAATGTTTGTTTCAGCGCTAATTGAATTGCTCGCAAAGGTCGCCATTTGTCAGATGTTCATTATTACTAGAATGCTGGCACCTGATTGTTACATTGCACAAGGAAAGTTCCATTCAGAAATACAGATTCTCTAGAGTCAGGAGCGTTTTTGCTTTTCATCATCTCTTGATTATGTTATGCTTTTTTACCATTCAGTCTGTTATTCATTATTGGTATATGAAAAAAAACATGAATAGGGTAAAGCTCTGCCAAAAGAACCAGGTGTAGCCTACATCTTATTTTAATGTGTTTTATCACATAAGTGTGGGTGGACAAACACAGATTAAGATTTCAGGAGAAAGCCTTGTCTCCTCTAAAATGCATAAGTCTTTATGTAGTCCCGGGATTCTTGCTGTCACACACAATAAATCTTATCTGCATTTCATCTATGCACTTTTTTTTCCACTATAAGGATTCTGTCGGATGGGATACGCTGAGCTTTTTTTAATATATATATTAATGGTACCTGGCTTTTTAATTCTTGTATTTTGCACGTGTGACCACATATCCTTTGCATTAGTTCCACAGCGCAAGCACAGTGTTTATTTTTTATATCTAAGAAAACCGTCGGTATAACTAAGTCTAACTGTGCCAACAGCCAAGGGTAGGGCTGGGATATTTCTCTACCTATTTAACATATCTGCAGACCCAGAGAAGCCAGAAGCGTTTAGAAATGAGGGGTCCTATCACCTCCTTAATGCTAGCAATCACATAAATGAGCGTTAGTGCTAGGTTAATTGTGGTGATAGAGTGCCACACAGATCACAACTCCATCGCTAACAGGTTATTTAAGCACATCGGGATTAGCGCTTTTTAGCGTGAGCTTACTGTACTTTGTGCTCTCTATGCTTAACATGGGGAGCGCAAAGTGTAAGCAGAGAGTAATTAGCGTTCGGATCACATAGTCCTAACGCTAATTATGCCCCCTTTGTCGCTAACTAATTCTGCTTCTGATGTAACCACGTGATCACATAGCACCCAGAACCTGACAGTGAGTGCGGATCACTCTGGAACGAGTGCCAGAACCCCTTGGAAGGGCTGGTTTGTGCTCTAGACTAGGGATGAGCCGAACACTCCCTGAGTTCGGTTCGAGCCCGAACCCGAACTTCCCATTTGTTCGGGTCCGAACCCGAACTCGAACCCAATGCAAGTCAATGGGGCTGAAAATTCGGTTTTTAGAGTGCCCTCCAAGAGGGCATATGCTACATATTTGCCATAAAAGGTGTATGGGGGTCCGGGTAGTGCCCTGGGGGACAGGAAACAAGAACAAAAAGTTTTAAAAAAAACGTTTTTAAAGGGACAGTGAGTTTTCCATGAAATAAGGATTAAAAATAAAAACAAAAAATTCCTTCAAATATCGTGCCTAGGAGGTCCCATAACCTGCCCGTGAAGTGGCGGATTTCTAGGATGTATAGAAACACTTAAAAACAAAAAAATGACGTTTCATATGACGGTAAATGCTTTTCCTTTAATCTATCCATAAACAACTGCTTGGGGCGGCAGTCTGTATGAAAAGAGGAGACATTTTCGTACACGCAGAAAAAGTTTACTGATATTTTTGGCTAAATTATTGTGAAATATATGCAGGCTTTGGATGAAAGTAACAATAGGTGCTTTAAAATTGGTCCTTTAGCGTCCCCAACAGTGCCGTCACACCGTAACCCCTCTGAGGATATGAATCTGATACAGGCATCAGTGGCAGTGCACCCAAATATTGTGCTTTTGGTGCCAGGCCTGCAAGTACTATCATACAGTAACCCCTCTGTGGTATTGTGGAAGAATGCAGGGGTGGACCATGTGGTCCTATATTGAAAAGATATGATTCTGGTCAAGGCGTCAGTGCACCCAGATATTGTGCCTTTAATGCCAGGCCAGCAAGTATCATCATACAGTAACCCCTCTGTGGTATTGTGGAAGAGTGCAGGGGTGGACCATGTGGTCCTATATTGAATTTTTTTTTATCTGTTAATGGGCGTCAGTGCACCCAGATATTGTGCCTTTAATGCCAGGCCAGCAAGTATCATCATACAGTAACCCCTCTGTGCTTTTGTGGAAGAATGCAGGGGTGGACCTTGCGGTCCTATATTGATTTTTTTTTATCTGTTAATGGGTGTCAGTGCACCCAGATATTGTGCCTTTAATGCCAGGCCAGCAAGTATCATCATACAGTAACCCCTCTGTGGTATTGTGGAAGAATGCAGGGGTGGACCATGTGGTCCTATATTGAAAAGATATGATTCTGGTCAAGGCATCAGTGCACCCAGATATTGTGCCTTTAATGCCAGGCCAGCAAGTATCATCATACAGTAACCCCTCTGTGGTATTGTGGAAGAGTGCAGGGGTGGACCATGTGGTCCTATATTGAAAAGATATGATTCTGGTCAAGGCGTCAGTGCACCCAGATATTGTGCCTTATTGCCAGGCCAGCAAGTATCATCATACAGTAACCCCTCTGTGGTATTGTGGAAGAGTGCAGGGGTGGACCATGTGGTCCTATATTGAAAAGATATGATTCTGGTCAAGGCGTCAGTGCACCCAGATATTGTGCCTTTGGTGCAAGACTGCCAGGCCAGCAAGTATCATCATACAGTAACCCCTCTGTGGTATTGTGGAAGAATGCAGAGGTGGACCTTGCGGTCCTATATTGAAAAGTTTTTGATCAGGTAATGGGCGTCAGTGCACCCAGATATTGTGCCTTTAATGCCAGGCCAGCAAGTATCATCATACAGTAACCCCTCTGTGGTATTGTGGAAGAGTGCAGGGTTGGACCCTGATGTTCAAAAAATTAAAATGATATAAATCTGGCACAGGCGTCAGTGCAGCCAAATATTGTGCCTTTCATGGCAGCAAGTGCATTCACACCGTAACCCTTTTGTGGTATTGTGGAAGAGTTCAGTGCTGGAGGTTTTGTGCATGCAGAAGACATACCCGATCTATTCCGTTACTTCGGCATCAGGGGATTGATAGCTGCTGATCCAGGACTGATTCATTTTTATACATGTCAGCCGGTCTACAGAGTCGGTGGACAGACGCACTCTTTTGTCTGTGACAAAACCTCCAGCGGCACTGAACGTCCTTTCGGAAAGCACGCTATATGAAGGGCAACCTAGTAGCTGCATAGCATATTGGCTACGTTCTGGCCAGTGATCCAATCTCAACACCCAGTAAGCCAGTGGATCATCTGCTGGAAAGGTATCCAGTTCTGCCCTTGCCCCTAGGTAGTCCTGCACCATATGGTGAAGACGCTGGCAATGGGTGCCTACATTTGACGTCCCTGGGCGACGAGGACTAAAAAAAATTAAAAAAGCATCAGTCAAGCGGCCCTGGCCTTCACCACTATTCCTCTGATCACCCGCAGCCTCAAAAGCACGTGTGTCAGCACTTGGTAATCTACCAGTGCCTGGAAAGGTGTTACACAAGTGTCGCTTTAGAGCGTCCTCAAGTTTTTTCATCCTGTGCTCCCTCTGTGCGGGCAGGATGAGCTCTGCAACTTTCCCCTTGTATCATGGATCAAGAAGGGTTGCCAACCAGTAATGAACCCTCTCCTTGATAGCACGAATCCTGGGGTCCTTTAGCAGGCTTTGCATCATTAGGGAGCCCATGCAGCGTAGGTTGGAGGTGGCATTAGCTTCCGAGTCTTCCTGGTCAATGAGGATGACCGTATCGTGCACTTCCTCCTCCCAACCACACACTAGCCCTTCTGTTTCTGGGCACACAAAACCCTCCCTTGAGGAATCCCCACCTTCAATGCCCCCACTACTTAAATATTCCTCCTCCTCCTCATCCTCCTCCTGTCTGATTTGAGTAGGACCCGCTGGAATGCTGTCTGCGGAAAGACTGGGGCCTTGAGAGCTAGGGAAGGCCTCCTCTTCCTCCCGCTGCTCTGCCTCTAGAGCCACATCTATAATTCCCCGCAGAGTGTGCTCCAGCAGGAACACTAAAGGAATTGTGTCACTGATGCATGCACTGTCCCTGCTCACCATCCTCGTTGCCTCCTCAAATGGTGACAGTACAGTACATGCATCCTTGATCATCAGCCACTGCGGGGGGGGGGGAACCAAGTTGACCTGAACCTGTCTTTGTGCCATACTCACACAGGTACTCGTTGATGGCCCTCTGCTGCTTGTGCAGACGCTGCAGCATTGCTAATGTCGAGTTCCACCTGGTGGGCATGTCACAGATCAGACGGTTTGTGGGAAGGTGGAATTCTCTTTGAATTTCTGCCAGGCGAACGCTTGCTGGGAATGACCGTCTGAAGTGGCTGCAGACTTTTCTGGCCTGGATGAGAAGCTCTGGCAGCCCTGGGTACTTGGTTAGGAAACGCTGTACCACCAGATTTAGGACGTGTGCTAGGCATGGTACATGCATCAATTTACCCTTGCGTAGGGCGGAGAGAAGGTTGCTGCCATTATCGCAGATGATCATTCCCAGCTCAAGCTGGCATGGTGTTAACCATCTCTGTACCTGTCCCTGCAGAGCTGACAAAATTTCTGACCTGGTGTGGCTCCTGTCCCCTAAACAAACCAGCTCAAGCACAGTATGGCATCTTTTTGCTTGAGCCATTGCGTACACCCTGTCAGGCATCGGTTTAACTGCCACTTCGCCAGAGACAGAGAAGGAGGAGGAGGAAGAGGTGGGGTGGTGGAGCAGACAGACCTCATACAAGCAGCTTTCTGGAGGCGTGGTGGATGAACAAGCTCCAGCACAGAGCCCCATCTTGTATCACTCCCAGCTGCAATCAGAGTTACCCAGTGTGCCGTGAAGGAAATGTTACGACCCTGTCCATGCTTGCTGGACCACGTGTCTAAAGTGACATGCACCTTGCTGCTGACTGCCTTTCCCAATAACTGGATAACATTGTCTTCCACGTGCTGGTATAGTGCTGGAATGGCCTTGCGTGAAAAGTAATGGCGTTTTGGAAGCTGCCACTGTGGTACAGCACATTCAGCAAATTCACGGAAGGGAGCTGAGTCCACCAGCTGGAAAGGCAGCAGCTGCAATGCGAGTAATTTTGCTAAGCTGGCATTTAGACGCTGTGCTTGGGGATGGTTGGGACTATATTTTTTCTTTTTCGCTGCAGCAGCTGCGGCAACGTAATCTGACTGCGTAAATCTTCAGCTACTGGGATGATGTCACATTGTGATGAAGGACCTGGTACATCCATTACTGTAGCATCATCCCTGTCGGTGGAGGTTGTAGGCAATGACATGGCAGGACATACAGTGGGGGTAGAGACAGATGAGGAGGAGGAGGACCTACGCAAAGTTTTGCGCCAAAGGGATGTGTGGCACTTGTTCATATGTCGCCTCAAGCACGTGGTACCCAAGTGTCCGTTATCTTTCCCACGCTTAAGCCTCATCTGACATAGTTTACAAATAGCAGCGCTGCGCTCTACTGCACATTTCTTAAAGAACTCCAAGACAACAGACTTCCTGCATGTGTTCTTTGAGACAACAGCGCTCTTCACCGGAGCAGCTCTGACATGTGATGCCTTGGACTGGCTAGTGCTACGGTTGGTCACAGAGGATGCTGTGCCTCGTGTTTGCTGTGCCTCCTCCTCCCCCTCCTCCTCACTTGATTCCTCTGTTCGATCTGGCACCCAGATGGAGTCAGTGACCTCATCATCATTGTCATCTTCACCCCCTATCTCCTCGTCACTGGAGCCAACTTGGCAGTATGCTGCAGCTGCTGGGGCAACATGAGTGCCAGTTATTTGTGTGTCATCACTGCACCCCCTTCCTCTGGGTTGATTATACTCCCTTGCTCAACCTCAGAGATTGAATCAGAGCACTGTACTTGCTGCGCATCCTCAAGCAGCATGTCACTCTCATTGTAGTCAAACAATTCAGCTGACTCCTCCGTGTGTGATAGCGAGGCTACGGCAGGAGTAGCTGTGGACATGGAGGCTGCATTAGATGCTTTGGCAGCTGAGGTGGACTGTAAAGCACTAGAAGCCTGGCTGGCAGAGGACTCGGAGGATGAGGATGGCCTGGTTAGCCAATCCACAAAGTCCTCTGTATGTTGCTGCTCTTTAAGACGGCCAGCACCAGTTAGAAAGGACAAGCGCGCCCCTGCAGAGGATGCACCACGTCCACCACAACCAGAGGCACAGCCTCTCGACACAGGAGCTGCTTGCCCTCTTATCTGTGTCTGGGAGCGTCTGCCTGTCCTTTTTGTTCTTTCAGACATGGTGAGTGTTATATAGATTAATATATACAGAACTCTGATTCAAATCTGGTATAAAGATTTAAAGAACTCTGGTATAACTCAGTGAGACACACTGAAAGCTGGCAGCCAGTGACAAGAGACAGATCACCTCAATTCACAAATGTTTTGTAGAAATTAGTGAGCCCCGAAATACAGCATTGTACTGGATGTGTAACGAGACACAGATCACCTCAATTCACAAATGTTTTGTAGAAATTTGTGAGCCCCAAAATACTTGCTGGCAGTGACAAGAGACAGATCACCTCAATTCACAAATGTTTTAAAGAAATTAGTGAGCCCCAAAATACAGCGTGGTACTGGATGTGTGACGAGACACAGATCACCTCAATTCCCAAATGTTTTGTAGAAATTAGTGAGCCCCAAAATAATGCGTGGTACTGGATGTGTGACAAGAGACAGATCACCTCAATTCACAAATGTTTTGTAGAAATTAGTGAGCCCCAAAATAATGCGTGTTACTGGATGTGTGACGAGACACAGATCACCTCAATTCACAAATGTTTTGTAGAAATTAGTGAGCCCCAAAATACTGCGTGGTACTGGATGTGTGACGAGACACAGATCACCTCAATTCCCAAATGTTTTGAAGAAATTTGTGACCCCCCAAAATACTTGATGGCAGTGACGAAACAGATCACCTCAATTCACAAATGTTTTGTAGAAATTAGTGAGCCCCAAAATAATGCGTGGTACTGGATGTGTGACAAGAGACAGATCACCTCAATTCACAAATGTTTTGTAGAAATTAGTGAGCCCCAAAATAATGCGTGGTACTGGATGTGTGACGAGACACAGATCACCTCAATTCACAAATGTTTTGTAGAAATTAGTGAGCCCCAAAATACTGCGTGGTACTGGATGTGTGACGAGACACAGATCACCTCAATTCCCAAATGTTTTGTAGAAATTTGTGACCCCCCAAAATACTTGCTGGCAGTGACGAAACAGATCACCTCAATTCACAAATGTTTTGTAGAAATTAGTGAGCCCCAAAATAATGCGTGGTACTGGTTGTGTGACAAGAGACAGATCACCTCAATTCCCAAATGTTTTGTAGAAATTAGTGAGCCCCAAAATAATGTGTGGTACTGGTTGTGTGACAAGAGACAGATCACCTCAATTCCCAAATGTTTTGTAGAAATTTGTGACCCCCAAAATACTTGCTAGCAGTGACAAGAGACAGATCACCTCAATTCACAAATGTTTTGTAGAAATTAGTGAGCCCCAAAATACTGCGTGGTACTGGATGTGTGACGAGACACAGATCACCTCAATTCCCAAATGTTTTGTAGAAATTTGTGACCCCCCAAAATACTTGCTGGCAGTGACGAAACAGATCACCTCAATTCACAAATGTTTTGTAGAAATTAGTGAGCCCCGAAATACAGCGTGGTACTGGATGTGTGACGAGACAAAGATCACCTCAATTCACAAATGTTTTGTAGAAATTAGTGAGCCCCGAAATACAGCGTGGTACTGGATGTGTGACGAGACACAGATCACCTCAATTCACAAATGTTTTGTAGAAATTAGTGAGCCCAAAATAATGCGTTGTACTGGTTGTGTGACAAGAGACAGATCACCTCAATTCACAAATGTTTTGTAGAAATTAGTGAGCCCTAAAATACTTCGTGGTACTGGATGTGTGACAAGTCACAGATCACCTCAATTCACAAATGTTTTAAAGAAATTAGTGAGCCCCAAAATACTGCATGGTACTGGATGTGTGACGAGACACAGATCACCTCAATTCCCAAATGTTTTTTAGAAATTTGTGACCCCCAAAATACTTGCTGGCAGTGACAAGACACAGATCACCTCAATTCCCAAATGTTTTGTAGAAATTAGTGAGCCCCAAAAAGATTTGCTGGCACAGTGACAAGACCCAGAAGATCACCTCAATTCACAAATGTTTTA
Organism: Leptobrachium leishanense; assembly: GCA_009667805.1. Lineage (NCBI taxonomy): Eukaryota > Metazoa > Chordata > Amphibia > Anura > Megophryidae > Leptobrachium > Leptobrachium leishanense. The sequence continues at coordinate 311,116,109 of CM019065.1, forward strand.
AAGAAAGTTGTAAACCCCAAAAAAACTTGCTGGCACAGTACAAGACACACATCACCTAAATTCCCTGATATTTGGTAGAAATGAGACCCCCCCAGAACCCCCCAGTAGCGTGTCAGACCGGCAGTAACAAGACACAACTATCTCCTTTGAAATCTCCTCTGAAATGCGTGCAGAATCGGCGCGTGGAAACGTTATATAGTGTGCTGCGGGACTTAGCTCTGTGAGCCCATGATTGGGCAAAATTTGCCCAATCAGGACTCTGAGCGGTGATTGGCATAGTGTTGAACCAGTCTTGCACCAGACCTGTGGTCAGGTGCAAGGCTGTAGCCAATTACGAGCTTCAGGCCAGTGGGAAAATGCATTGTGGTCCATTGTGGTCGAACAATCCCTACTCTAGACATGAATACCGGCCCAGGCACCATGGGGACCCTTTTTTATTTTCCAAATTGACTGATGAAGGCCTATTCTTTTTTGCCGAAAAGCGTCTCAGTACTGTTCTTTATATTTATTTATTTCTGTGCAATACTGGATGCTGCCAGTTGTTTTTTAATATAACGTATACTCACCCAATAAAATTAAGCCAGGAACAGGATTCTTCTATTTGTTCCTGTCAGTTTACAGTTGTGACCAACAGGACATCCACTAGACGTATTCCCCTACACCCAGTATTGCACTGGGAGACAACTCTGACATGGAGATTCATACACCAGTAGGTCTAGGCATTGACTGGGAAGTAAAGCCAAATTGAGATTTCTGAGCCGTAAAACGATAGGTCTCCATCTCTGGTGAGTGCAATCCTGTACATCTACACACACATGCCTTTGGTCTATGCATAATATCACACCATGGAGGCGCTGTCACAACTAGATAGATAGATATAAGTATATATAGATATTAATCCGTGTCTGTACAGCTATATATCTATCTCCATCTATATCTATCTATATATCTGTATATACAGTTGTGTTCAAAATTATTCAACCCCCACTGAAATTGACTGTTTTGGCCAGTTTGACATAGATTTTGATCATTCAGTCATCTTGCTTACAATTAAATCAAAGAGGCACGTGTAGGTCAGACAAATATAACATAACATTTATAATGAAATAACCACAAATGTCTTTTCTGTGCTCACATCATTATCAGTTTTATTCAACCCCCAAGTGACATTCAATCTTAGTACTTAGTACAACATCCTTTTACAGTTATAACAGCTTTTAAACGTGAAGCATAGCTTGACACAAGTGTCTTGCAGCGATCTACGGGTATCTTCGCCCATTCTTCATGGGCAAAAGCCTCCAGTTCATTCACATTCTTAGGCTTGCGCACTGCAACTGCTTTCTTTAAGTCCCACCAGAGGTTCTCAATCGAATTTAAGTCAGGTGACTGCGATGGCCACTCCAAAATGTTCCAGCCTTTAATCTGCAACCATGCTCTAGTGGACTTGGAGGTATGCTTGGGATCAGTGTCCTGTTGAAAGGTCCAACGTCTCCCAAGCCTCAGGTTTGTGACGGACTGCATCACATTGTCATCCAATATCTCCTGGTACTGAAGAGAATTCATGGTACCTTGCACACGCTGAAGCTTCCCTGTACCTGCAGAAGCAAAACAGCCCCAAAGCATGATTGACCCCCGCCATGCTTCACAGTAGGCAAGGTGTTCTTTTCTTCATAGGCCTTGTTCTTCCTCCTCCAAACATAGCGTTGATCTATGGGCCCAAACAGTTCTAATTTTGTTTCATCAGTCCACAGAACACTATCCCAAAACTTCTGTGGTTTGTCCACATGACTTTTGGCATACTGCAGTCGACTCTTCTTCTTCTTTGGAGACAGCAAGGGGGTGCACCTGGGAGTTCTGTCATGGAGGCCTTCATTACGCAGTGTGCGCCGTATTGTCTGAGCTGAAACTTCAGTACCCACATCTGACAAATCTTTTCTCAGTTCCTCAGCAGTCACACGGGGACTTTTCTCCACTCTACGCTTCAGGTAGCGCACAGCAGTCGAAGTCAGCATCTTCTTTCTGCCACGACCAGGTAGCGTTTCAACAGTGCCCTTTGCCTTGAATTTGCAAATGATGCTTCCTATGGTCTCTCTTGGTATGTTTAACATCTTTGCAATCTTCTTATAGCCATTGCCCTTCCTGTGAAGAGTAATCACCTCTTCTCTTGTCTTCCTGGACCATTCTCTTGACTTCACCATGTTTGTAACCACACCAGTAAATGTCTAGAAGGAGCTGAGTATCACAGTCATTTTAAAGCTGCCTAATTGGTGCTTATTATGCTTTATTGCTGCTCCGTGACATCCACAGGTGTTTTCAATACCTGATTGAAAACACTTGAATGAACCTCTGTTCTTCAGAGTGGTAGTCTTTAAGGGGTTGAATAATTGTGTCAATGAAGAATTCACAAAAGAAACATTTACTACTGTATTACAAAACCAATTGATGTCATTTTAGTTGCATATGGTTCTTTAAAAAGTCCTTGTAGGATTTCATTCTGAATACAATTACAAATGTACACTAAATTTCCTAAAACCCTTTACAGCATTGGTGGTTGAATAATTTTGAACACAACTGTATATGCCCCAGTGGCCATTTTGCACAGCGGTAGTAGTAAAAGCCTCAGTTTCTAGCGTGTTCTAGAAAGTAATTAAAATATTAATGAGCCAAATCCTGTGAAGTCAAAGAAAGGTGTGAATGGAAAAAATTTCCCCATTTGTTCTGCTCAACAGGTGGGAGGTGCAATTGCTCATGGAAGGGAAAAAGGGTCAGCCTGAGCGGCACCACAAGTGCATATCAAAGAAGCAATCATATCCTTTGATCATAGAATGGCATTACAGCTGTGCATTAAAATTAATGAAGAAGTGCACTGAGCATGCCCAGGAGTGGAGAATTCTGGGAACTGTACGAGGTGGGCTGTACCCTCTATGGGATGTATTTTGAATGAGCTGGAAACTCTATATATTCTGAAACACGCCATGTGGCTGGGCGTTTGTCCACTTGGGGCTCACGTCAGAAGAAGTGAGGATTTTGGCCCGTGGTTCTAATCTCCAGCCCCAGGAGTCACAGATGTCTGGTTAGCTTACTGGCGCGTGAGTAAGGGTCTGTGTTTTAATCTGTTTATTTTCTTGCTATTTGTGTGTGTAATTATTGCTTATCATATCCATTTTTCTGTAACAATTGCACTGTGATAGATATAACTTTTTAATCTAAAACTTATTAAGCTCTGCTTCTGCCTGATATTCGATCCACGCTAACCGAAGGACTGGATTATCATAGAGAGTTGCCTTTGTTTAAACTCAAATCTACTAAACCATGAGTTGTGGTGAGGTGCAGGACCAGAGTTTCAAACCGTCTCTGGGTCAAGCAGTAAGCCTCTTGAATAAAAAAGGTCGGTTTGTGGTGGCAGTGTGACGAATAGAATAAGAAAATTGGTTACAGGGATTATTGGGCAACGTAGTCAGGATTCCGGGTCGAGTGTAGACGGATACTGCGTTGCAACCCTGTGATCATTTCATCACATTTTCGTGAACTTCTGGTGCGAAGGCCTTGCCGGAATAGTTAGGCAAGCATGCGCGGGAGATTGTGGGCCACGTAGTCATTATTTTGAGTCTAGGATAGACGGATAGTGATTTGCTTAACCCTGCGTCCTTCGTTGCGGCGCGTGTTTTTTGTGACAGGCGCCGTCCACTTTGTGCCTTCTGTTTTGAAGTATATGTCCTGGAAAAGAATGGCAATGCCACCATGTAATTGGCAGACTGCGCAATAAACTAAAAAGAGTCGTGTGTCTTTCCAAGTGTTTTAGGCCAATTGTGTATGCCCCAATCTCTAAGTAAGTTTCACTGCTCCATGTGTCTTTATTTTGCTTTTGTTTTTGAGATGAAAAAAAGGACCAATTGAAGTCACAATGCTCTTTACCTTGTTGAAAATATAATTTTTCATTTTTGTTTCACTGAGCACAACAATATTTATACCACTGGAACACTGGTATATACTGTATATACTGTATATATTTTTTATTGTTTGAAATCGTTTATGTGTTTTTAGAAATAGTATTTTGTATTCACGTCAACATTTTGGAAATATCTGCATGTTCCACACAAGCGCTTGTCACTTTATATAATAATATTTTGATTTACTGTATAGGTGTACATGTACCATAGGGGTTGTTTGTTATTTGAAGGTTGAGCAGTGGCTGTTGTTTGAGTTCTCTGTGGCTACTTTTTACATCCTGGGTACCTTGATAATTTTTTTTCTGTCGCACACACTGTTTTTTTTGCTGAGGTTGGAATGTAGAGCGACATCATTGTTGCCTTTTTATGGTTAATAAGGGATCATACTTTCACTACGCATGCAGTTAAACGTGACCTAGAGACTTGAAAGTACAATAACATCGGCTACTCTGTGTTTTAAAATGTGGCATGAAGAATATCTTTCTCTAACAATGTAAAATAAGTGTTGGCTGTTTTCTGACTATGTACATTTTCAAATTTAAAAAAAGTGTATAATCAGAACAATACCACGACAAATCCTCCTTTGACTGAAATTTTACTAGGCTGAAGATTTATATAAGGAACACCTTAATCATATATAAAGCAAATTTGATATTAGCAAATTTCTATATCAGTGTGATCGTGTGTCAGATAAAAGAACAGAAAGGCCTCTGTTTCTATTTTAATTAAACATGAGTCAGAAATAGGCGTTGATTAATTCCAGTACAGTATCACATCTTAGAATAACTATGGAAACATACGTAGGTGGGAACACAATTTTAAAGACACCAATAGACTTATGACTGGAATTCACAGTCACACAAATAAATATGGGTGCAATTATGGACTAAAATAATTTGTTGAGCCAGGTTTGCCATAGAAAATACATTTTTACTCAATGAAAACAATTACAATTAATCTTTCTTTAATAACAGGTGAATATTTTGAATTAAGGACTAAACAAAAGTATGTAAATTGCTTACAGACACTTTAAAACAGTGTTTCTCAACTCTGGTCCTCAGGACCCACTAATGGGCCAGGTTATCCAGATATCTGAAGCACAGCACAGGTGATATGATTTGCTGCTCAATGTTTGCAGGATTCAGTCTGTATTTCCCCAAGGTAATCCTTAAAACCTGGCCTGTTAGGGGTACTTGAGGACTGTAGTTGAGAAACACCGCTTTAAAACCTTCACGCAAATGAGGTGGCAAGACCATCTTAAAAAAACTGTCCCAATCAGAAAAGCGCCTGTCATGGCACGTCATGTGTGGAAGAGGTTATACTTGCCTCGGGACGCTAGTTTTTACTCTGACATCACTGAAGCGGGCTGTTTCTGGTACAAGACAGGTGCCAATCAGTATCTCCACGCATTTAGTAAAACCAGTTTAAACCAATCCCTCAAACTATTAAAGTATTAATAACCAGAGCAAAGAATCTCTTTCAGATGTGAGAGTAAACATGTGGCCTTTGAGATAGATACAACTTCAGGCCCTTTAACAAAGTTTTATGCTTCATCGTATTGATATGAGCTTGGAAACCAAATACAGCATCCCTGCAAGCCCTTTTCCACAGATTTTAAGTACATAACATACACTATATTGCCAAAAGTATTCGCTCACCCATCCAAATAATCAGAATCCAGTGTTCCAATCACATCCATGGCCACAGGTATATAAAATCAAGCACCTAGGCATGCAGACTGTTTTTACAAACATTTGTGAAAGAATGGGTCACTCTCAGGAGCTCAGTGAATTCCAGTGTGGAACTGTGATAGGATGCCACCTGTGCAACAAATCCAGTCGTGAAATTTCCTCGCTCCTAAATATTCCACCGTCAAATGTCAGCTGTATTATAAGAACGTGTTGTCAGGGTTTCCTACCGCGACCCCTGGATGGTGCTCCGGTCCCGGGCGTTGGCGGGCATACGGCGCTCGTGGCGTCCATCGTTCCTCCTCCCTCGTGGCCAGGATGCGGAGTGGACCGCGCATGCGCGCGCCTTTCCGGGCTAACAGTGAACGCCAGACGCCGGAATGCTTAGAACAGCTGACGGCGGCGCACACGTCATCAGAGACTGCCCCGGAGGTTCCCCATAAAGAGTCGCTTGTCCAAGAGTTCGGTACTAGTTTATTCTAGTCTGTTGCGAGAGAATCTTTGTTTACTATTGATCGTGATCCTGACTTTTGCCTGTAATACGACTACGCTGCCTGCTTTAATCCTTCGACCTCTGCCCGGAATAACGATTACGCTGCCTGCTTTAATCCTCTGACCTCTGCCTGGAATAACGACTACGCTGCCTGCGGTGCACCTGCAATTCCTGTCTGGCAGATATCGCTCAGCTCTCCTGCCGCTTCATGACAAGGTACGTCTTGCATATTGGTTCCAACACTACCTTCGTTACGTGCAACCCTGACATAATAAACTAGTCGATCATGGAACCAGCAAGTGTACCAGAGACTTTAGCCGCCATCGCTCAACAGCTCCATATACTGACTCAATCCGTACAGGCCTTGGAAGCTAATCAAACAGCGATGCAGGTACATCAAGAGCGTCTGGAACAAGGACTGACAAGCAGCGGTACCTCACGGTCTATGGTCGAGCCTCCAACACCCCCGTTGGATAACGCTGCTACAGGTCCAGAACCCTACGTATCACCACCCGAGAAATTCGACGGTGATAGAAAACAATTCCGTTGCTTTATAACGTCTTGTCAGATAATGTTCTCCCTCCAAAGACGGACCTATAATACTGACTTCGCACGAGTCAGATCCGTGATATCGTTACTGACCGGTCGGCCTCAACGATGGGCTCATCATCTGTTACGAACCCACAATCCCGTGTTAAACAGTTGGAGCACTTTCTATGAAGCCATGGAGGAAATGTATGACGACCCTCACCGGACAACAAACGCGGCTCAGGCTCTTGACAACCTGAAACAAGGGAGAAATGATGTGGAAGAATACATCACTGATTTCAAACACTTGGCTCTTGAGTCAGAATGGAATGAACCGGCTCTCATAGCTCAATTCAGGAAAGGACTGTCCGAAGCACTAAAAGACGAGCTCGCGAGAACCGGGCTCCCTTCATCATTGGACAAAACTATGTCCTTATGCATTGATATAGACCGAAGAATAAGAGAAAGGCGCGCTGAACGCGCTAGCACCCATCCAGCCACACCTACAAGAAAACCGACCATTCCACCTCCTTACATGTCGTCACAGCCAACCGATAGTGGCGACGAACCCATGCAAGTCGGAGCAGCTAGAGGGCCTTTGACGGAAGCAGAGAGATCCAGAAGGCGCTCTTTGGGCCTCTGTATGTATTGTGGCCGTGCAGGGCATCAAGTACGGGAATGCCGCGAAAAACCCAACGCCCGGATCGGTAAGCCTCTAGCCCTTCCTGCTTTTGCATCCATCAAAGGCATCTGTACTCCCATGTCCACCCACCTCATAGTTCCCTTGTCATTGCAGTGGGACGACCATACAACCACGATCAACGCCATGATTGATTCCGGGGCCAGCAGCTGTTTCCTGGATACTGAGGTAATACAGACCCTTGGAATCCCTACTTCTCCGAAAAAACAGCCTTATCCCATCCAGTTGTTGGACGGGAGCACTCCCCAATCCGGTCCCGTGACCAAAGAGACTATACCTCTACTAGTCACCATAGGAGAGCAATTTCAAGACACACTCCTCTTCGATATCGTGCCCTCCCCAGTGTTTCCAGCCGTCCTTGGTCTTAATTGGCTGAGAAGACACAATCCTACTATTGATTGGACTAGGAGCACCGTTACCTTCAATCAGACGGATTGCTCTACAACCTCCGAAGGCCTTCAACTACAGACACATACCGCAGCCATGTGTGCAGACATACCTAAAGCTTATCAGGACTTACATAGTGTGTTCGAAAAGAAAGGAGCAGACGACCTACCACCTTCTAGAGCTTATGATTGTCCGATAGATCTTTTACCCGGTGCTCCCATTCCTCACGGAAGAATATACCCATTGTCCGAACCAGAATTAGAGACCCTCAAAGAATATATTTCGGAAAACTTAAAGAAAGGTTTTATACGTCCCTCAACGTCTCCAGCAGGAGCTCCCATATTCTTCGTAGGAAAGAAAGACGGAGGGCTCCGCCCTTGTGTGGACTATCGTGCCTTAAATAATATCACGATCAAAAACAAATATCCTTTGCCTTTAATATCAGAACTCATGGACCGATTAAGAACCTCATCTATATTTACGAAACTTGATTTACGTGGTGCGTACAATTTATTGAGAATACGAGACGGAGACGAGTGGAAGACAGCCTTCAGGTCCAGGTACGGACACTTCGAGTATCTAGTAATGCCATATGGTCTCTGCAATGCTCCTGCCACGTTTCAGAGATTTCTTAACGATATCTTCCAGGACATACTGGATTGTTATGTAATAATATACTTAGACGATATATTGATTTATTCTGATACCGCCGAAATACATAAGACACATGTGAGAACGGTACTGTTACGTCTATTGAAACACAAACTGTATGTCAAGTTAGAAAAATGTTTATTTGATACGCAACGTATTGATTTTCTTGGATTCATTATCACCCCCGGGCATATACAGATGGATCCCGCCAAGATAGAGGCAGTTACCGATTGGCCAGCTCCTGCTAACAGAAAAGGGGTCCAGTGTTTTTTGGGTTTTTGCAATTTTTATAGGAAATTCGTAAAAAACTTCTCCAAGATAGTTAAACCCTTGACTGACCTAACTCGTATCCATACTCGTTTTTCTTGGTCTACAGCGGCTCAAGATGCTTTCAATTTGTTAAAAAGAACTATCACTTCAGCACCTATCCTCTCGATTCCAGATCCCTCTCAACCATATACTCTAGAGGTAGATGCCTCGGCCTTCGCTGTTGGAGCAGTGTTATCGCAAAGACAGAAAGAAACAGAAATAATGCATCCCGTATCTTTTTTTTCTAAAACCCTTTCCGCAGCAGAACAGAATTATGACGTTGGAGAGAAAGAATTGCTGGCAATCAAACTGTCTCTGGAAGAATGGCGTCATCTACTTGAAGGCGCTCGCCATCCCGTATCCATCCTCACCGATCATAGGAATTTGGAGTACCTACAGCAAGCACGCAGATTAAAACCAAGGCAGGCAAGATGGGCTCTTTTTTTCAGCAGGTTCGACATGCACATCACCTACCGACCTGGTAACAAAAACGGGAAGGCCGATGCCTTATCAAGAGCTAATGATAACATACAAGTAATCAATAACGACTTCATACTACCCAGAACCTGTTTTGCCACGATCAAGCTAACGCTCTGGGATGTCATAAAGAAAGACTCGCCTCCCCTCGACCAAATGGTTCCTTCAATGGCACTGACCGCACAGGACGGTTTCTTGTTTCATCACCAGAAAGTATTCGTACCGTCCACCGCAGTGCTCTCTGTCCTACAATATTGTCATGACTCCCCCCTAGGAGGTCACGGGGGCAAACACAAGACACTGGATTTGATACATCGTTTTTTCTGGTGGCCCAGTCTGCGGAAGGATACCATATCATATGTAACGAATTGCCCAGTATGCATCAGAGCCAAAGTCTCTCATCAACGTCCACAAGGTTTGCTCCAACCATTGCCTGTTCCTCATATTCCATGGGAGGATATATCTATGGACTTCATAGTTGAGTTACCCCTCTCCGCCGGGTATAACACTGTAATGGTAGTGATTGACAGATTTTCCAAGATGGCTCATTTTTTACCCCATACGGGGATACCTACAGCAGCACAAACCGCGACTTTATTTATAAAAGAAATATTCCGTTTACATGGTTTGCCCTCTACCATTATATCCGATAGAGGGTCTCAATTTACTTCCCTTTTTTGGAAGTCTTTTTGTAAAACACTCCATATGCAGCAGAGTCTATCAACGGCCTATCATCCTCAGACCAACGGTCAGACTGAACGAACCAATGGTACCCTGGAACAGTATCTACGCTGTTTCACCTCTCATCTCCAGGACGACTGGGCGGATCTCTTACCCATTGCTGAATTCGCATACAACAATCAGATCCATCGTTCTATCAAATGTTCTCCGTTCTTCGCCAACTACGGTCAGCATCCGGTAATGTTTCCTGGTTCGCCTTTAGTTAGCCATATTCCTTCCTTGGATCAACGTATGGCTTATATACACGACGGCTTCAAACAAGTGAGAGCTGCTCTTCTGTCCGCTCAACGTTCATACAAACGTTATGCGGATCGCCGCCGGGTCCCTGCTCCCCTATACAAAATAGGCGATTTGGTATGGCTGTCCTCCAAGCATGTGACGCTAAATTGTCCTTCACGAAAATTGGGGCCTCGCTTTTTGGGTCCCTTTCCGATTGACAGAGTTGTGTCATCTTCGGCAGTAAGACTACGTCTGCCCGTTGAGTACAAAGTCCACCCGGTGTTCCATGTATCTCTCCTTCATCCGTCGAATCCGGATCCGTTCCCTGGTCGCACCCCTTCTCGTCCAGGTCCTGTGGTGGCTGTGTCCGAGGATGAGTATGAAGTACAAGAGATATTGGATTCTCGTTTTCGACGTCGTCGCCTGGAATATCTAGTTCACTGGACTGGCTATGGTCCTGAGGAGGACTCCTGGGTTTCTGCCGCTGACGTCCACGCTCCTGATCTTGTTGAAGCTTTTCACGTGGCTCATCCGACGCGCCCCCGGAGGGGTCGCCTTGTTGGGGGGCTCTGTCAGGGTTTCCTACCGCGACCCCTGGATGGTGCTCCGGTCCGGGCGTTGGCGGGCATTACGGCGCTCGTGGCGTCCATCGTTCCTCCTCCCTCGTGGCCAGGATGCGGAGTGGACCGCGCATGCGCGCGCCTTTCCGGGCTAACAGTGAACGCCAGACGCCGGAATGCTTAGAACAGCTGACGGCGGCGCACACGTCATCAGAGACTGCCCCGGAGGTTCCCCATAAAGAGTCGCTTGTCCAAGAGTTCGGTACTAGTTTATTCTAGTCTGTTGCGAGAGAATCTTTGTTTACTATTGATCGTGATCCTGACTTTTGCCTGTAATACGACTACGCTGCCTGCTTTAATCCTTCGACCTCTGCCCGGAATAACGATTACGCTGCCTGCTTTAATCCTCTGACCTCTGCCTGGAATAACGACTACGCTGCCTGCGGTGCACCTGCAATTCCTGTCTGGCAGATATCGCTCAGCTCTCCTGCCGCTTCATGACAAGGTACGTCTTGCATATTGGTTCCAACACTACCTTCGTTACGTGCAACCCTGACATAATAAACTAGTCGATCATGGAACCAGCAAGTGTACCAGAGACTTTAGCCGCCATCGCTCAACAGCTCCATATACTGACTCAATCCGTACAGGCCTTGGAAGCTAATCAAACAGCGATGCAGGTACATCAAGAGCGTCTGGAACAAGGACTGACAAGCAGCGGTACCTCACGGTCTATGGTCGAGCCTCCAACACCCCCGTTGGATAACGCTGCTACAGGTCCAGAACCCTACGTATCACCACCCGAGAAATTCGACGGTGATAGAAAACAATTCCGTTGCTTTATAACGTCTTGTCAGATAATGTTCTCCCTCCAAAGACGGACCTATAATACTGACTTCGCACGAGTCAGATCCGTGATATCGTTACTGACCGGTCGGCCTCAACGATGGGCTCATCATCTGTTACGAACCCACAATCCCGTGTTAAACAGTTGGAGCACTTTCTATGAAGCCATGGAGGAAATGTATGACGACCCTCACCGGACAACAAACGCGGCTCAGGCTCTTGACAACCTGAAACAAGGGAGAAATGATGTGGAAGAATACATCACTGATTTCAAACACTTGGCTCTTGAGTCAGAATGGAATGAACCGGCTCTCATAGCTCAATTCAGGAAAGGACTGTCCGAAGCACTAAAAGACGAGCTCGCGAGAACCGGGCTCCCTTCATCATTGGACAAAACTATGTCCTTATGCATTGATATAGACCGAAGAATAAGAGAAAGGCGCGCTGAACGCGCTAGCACCCATCCAGCCACACCTACAAGAAAACCGACCATTCCACCTCCTTACATGTCGTCACAGCCAACCGATAGTGGCGACGAACCCATGCAAGTCGGAGCAGCTAGAGGGCCTTTGACGGAAGCAGAGAGATCCAGAAGGCGCTCTTTGGGCCTCTGTATGTATTGTGGCCGTGCAGGGCATCAAGTACGGGAATGCCGCGAAAAACCCAACGCCCGGATCGGTAAGCCTCTAGCCCTTCCTGCTTTTGCATCCATCAAAGGCATCTGTACTCCCATGTCCACCCACCTCATAGTTCCCTTGTCATTGCAGTGGGACGACCATACAACCACGATCAACGCCATGATTGATTCCGGGGCCAGCAGCTGTTTCCTGGATACTGAGGTAATACAGACCCTTGGAATCCCTACTTCTCCGAAAAAACAGCCTTATCCCATCCAGTTGTTGGACGGGAGCACTCCCCAATCCGGTCCCGTGACCAAAGAGACTATACCTCTACTAGTCACCATAGGAGAGCAATTTCAAGACACACTCCTCTTCGATATCGTGCCCTCCCCAGTGTTTCCAGCCGTCCTTGGTCTTAATTGGCTGAGAAGACACAATCCTACTATTGATTGGACTAGGAGCACCGTTACCTTCAATCAGACGGATTGCTCTACAACCTCCGAAGGCCTTCAACTACAGACACATACCGCAGCCATGTGTGCAGACATACCTAAAGCTTATCAGGACTTACATAGTGTGTTCGAAAAGAAAGGAGCAGACGACCTACCACCTTCTAGAGCTTATGATTGTCCGATAGATCTTTTACCCGGTGCTCCCATTCCTCACGGAAGAATATACCCATTGTCCGAACCAGAATTAGAGACCCTCAAAGAATATATTTCGGAAAACTTAAAGAAAGGTTTTATACGTCCCTCAACGTCTCCAGCAGGAGCTCCCATATTCTTCGTAGGAAAGAAAGACGGAGGGCTCCGCCCTTGTGTGGACTATCGTGCCTTAAATAATATCACGATCAAAAACAAATATCCTTTGCCTTTAATATCAGAACTCATGGACCGATTAAGAACCTCATCTATATTTACGAAACTTGATTTACGTGGTGCGTACAATTTATTGAGAATACGAGACGGAGACGAGTGGAAGACAGCCTTCAGGTCCAGGTACGGACACTTCGAGTATCTAGTAATGCCATATGGTCTCTGCAATGCTCCTGCCACGTTTCAGAGATTTCTTAACGATATCTTCCAGGACATACTGGATTGTTATGTAATAATATACTTAGACGATATATTGATTTATTCTGATACCGCCGAAATACATAAGACACATGTGAGAACGGTACTGTTACGTCTATTGAAACACAAACTGTATGTCAAGTTAGAAAAATGTTTATTTGATACGCAACGTATTGATTTTCTTGGATTCATTATCACCCCCGGGCATATACAGATGGATCCCGCCAAGATAGAGGCAGTTACCGATTGGCCAGCTCCTGCTAACAGAAAAGGGGTCCAGTGTTTTTTGGGTTTTTGCAATTTTTATAGGAAATTCGTAAAAAAACTTCTCCAAGATAGTTAAACCCTTGACTGACCTAACTCGTATCCATACTCGTTTTTCTTGGTCTACAGCGGCTCAAGATGCTTTCAATTTGTTAAAAAGAACTATCACTTCAGCACCTATCCTCTCGATTCCAGATCCCTCTCAACCATATACTCTAGAGGTAGATGCCTCGGCCTTCGCTGTTGGAGCAGTGTTATCGCAAAGACAGAAAGAAACAGAAATAATGCATCCCGTATCTTTTTTTTCTAAAACCCTTTCCGCAGCAGAACAGAATTATGACGTTGGAGAGAAAGAATTGCTGGCAATCAAACTGTCTCTGGAAGAATGGCGTCATCTACTTGAAGGCGCTCGCCATCCCGTATCCATCCTCACCGATCATAGGAATTTGGAGTACCTACAGCAAGCACGCAGATTAAAACCAAGGCAGGCAAGATGGGCTCTTTTTTTCAGCAGGTTCGACATGCACATCACCTACCGACCTGGTAACAAAAACGGGAAGGCCGATGCCTTATCAAGAGCTAATGATAACATACAAGTAATCAATAACGACTTCATACTACCCAGAACCTGTTTTGCCACGATCAAGCTAACGCTCTGGGATGTCATAAAGAAAGACTCGCCTCCCCTCGACCAAATGGTTCCTTCAATGGCACTGACCGCACAGGACGGTTTCTTGTTTCATCACCAGAAAGTATTCGTACCGTCCACCGCAGTGCTCTCTGTCCTACAATATTGTCATGACTCCCCCCTAGGAGGTCACGGGGGCAAACACAAGACACTGGATTTGATACATCGTTTTTTCTGGTGGCCCAGTCTGCGGAAGGATACCATATCATATGTAACGAATTGCCCAGTATGCATCAGAGCCAAAGTCTCTCATCAACGTCCACAAGGTTTGCTCCAACCATTGCCTGTTCCTCATATTCCATGGGAGGATATATCTATGGACTTCATAGTTGAGTTACCCCTCTCCGCCGGGTATAACACTGTAATGGTAGTGATTGACAGATTTTCCAAGATGGCTCATTTTTTACCCCATACGGGGATACCTACAGCAGCACAAACCGCGACTTTATTTATAAAAGAAATATTCCGTTTACATGGTTTGCCCTCTACCATTATATCCGATAGAGGGTCTCAATTTACTTCCCTTTTTTGGAAGTCTTTTTGTAAAACACTCCATATGCAGCAGAGTCTATCAACGGCCTATCATCCTCAGACCAACGGTCAGACTGAACGAACCAATGGTACCCTGGAACAGTATCTACGCTGTTTCACCTCTCATCTCCAGGACGACTGGGCGGATCTCTTACCCATTGCTGAATTCGCATACAACAATCAGATCCATCGTTCTATCAAATGTTCTCCGTTCTTCGCCAACTACGGTCAGCATCCGGTAATGTTTCCTGGTTCGCCTTTAGTTAGCCATATTCCTTCCTTGGATCAACGTATGGCTTATATACACGACGGCTTCAAACAAGTGAGAGCTGCTCTTCTGTCCGCTCAACGTTCATACAAACGTTATGCGGATCGCCGCCGGGTCCCTGCTCCCCTATACAAAATAGGCGATTTGGTATGGCTGTCCTCCAAGCATGTGACGCTAAATTGTCCTTCACGAAAATTGGGGCCTCGCTTTTTGGGTCCCTTTCCGATTGACAGAGTTGTGTCATCTTCGGCAGTAAGACTACGTCTGCCCGTTGAGTACAAAGTCCACCCGGTGTTCCATGTATCTCTCCTTCATCCGTCGAATCCGGATCCGTTCCCTGGTCGCACCCCTTCTCGTCCAGGTCCTGTGGTGGCTGTGTCCGAGGATGAGTATGAAGTACAAGAGATATTGGATTCTCGTTTTCGACGTCGTCGCCTGGAATATCTAGTTCACTGGACTGGCTATGGTCCTGAGGAGGACTCCTGGGTTTCTGCCGCTGACGTCCACGCTCCTGATCTTGTTGAAGCTTTTCACGTGGCTCATCCGACGCGCCCCCGGAGGGGTCGCCTTGTTGGGGGGCTCTGTCAGGGTTTCCTACCGCGACCCCTGGATGGTGCTCCGGTCCCGGGCGTTGGCGGGCATACGGCGCTCGTGGCGTCCATCGTTCCTCCTCCCTCGTGGCCAGGATGCGGAGTGGACCGCGCATGCGCGCGCCTTTCCGGGCTAACAGTGAACGCCAGACGCCGGAATGCTTAGAACAGCTGACGGCGGCGCACACGTCATCAGAGACTGCCCCGGAGGTTCCCCATAAAGAGTCGCTTGTCCAAGAGTTCGGTACTAGTTTATTCTAGTCTGTTGCGAGAGAATCTTTGTTTACTATTGATCGTGATCCTGACTTTTGCCTGTAATACGACTACGCTGCCTGCTTTAATCCTTCGACCTCTGCCCGGAATAACGATTACGCTGCCTGCTTTAATCCTCTGACCTCTGCCTGGAATAACGACTACGCTGCCTGCGGTGCACCTGCAATTCCTGTCTGGCAGATATCGCTCAGCTCTCCTGCCGCTTCATGACAAGGTACGTCTTGCATATTGGTTCCAACACTACCTTCGTTACGTGCAACCCTGACACGTGTAAACTGATGGAGCGGGGTCAGCGGATGTGGAGGCGCATAGTGCGAAGAGGTCGCCAACTTTCTGCAGAGTCAATCGCTACAGACCTCATACAAACTTCATGTGGCCTTCAGATTAGCTCAAGAACAGTGCGCAGAGAGCTTCATGGAATGGGGTTCCATGGCCGATGCATCCAAGCCATACATCATCAAGTGCAATGCAAAGCGTCGGATGCAGTGGTGTAAAGCATGCCGCCACTGGACTCTAGAGCAGTGGAGACACGTTCTCTGGAGTGACGAATCGCGCTTCTCCATCTGGCAATCTGAAGGACAAGTCTGGGTTTGGCGGTTGCCAGGAGAACGGTACTTGTCTGACTGCATTGTGCCAAGTGTAAAGTTTGCTGGAGGGGGGATTATGGTGTGGGGTTGTTTTTCAGGAGCTGGGCTTGGCCCCTTAGTTCCAGTGAAAGGAAATCTGAATGCTTCAGCATACCAAGACAATTTGGACAATTCCATGCTCCCAAGTTTGTGGGAACAGTTTGGAGCTGTCTCCTTCCTCTTCCAGCATGACTGTGCACCAGTGCACAAAGAAAGGTCCATAAAGACATGGATGACAGAGTCTGGTGTAGATGAACTTGACTGGCCTGCACAGAGACCTGACCTCAACCCGATAGAACACCTTTGGGATGAATTAGAGCGGAGACTGAGAGCCAGACCTTCTCATCCAACATCAGTGTGCGACCTCACAAATGCGCATAAACACACTCCTAAACCTTGTGGACAGCCTTCCCAGAAGAGTTGAAGCTGTTATAGCTGCAAAGGGTGGACCAACGTCATATTGAACCCTATGGATTAAGAATGGGATGTCACTTAAATTCATATGCGAGTCAAGGCACGTTAGCGAATACTTTTGGCAATATAGTGTATGTATCAAATTAAATATCTGCTTACATTCACCTATGGTGAGCTTGAATGTATTATTGCATTGGTCAATTACGTCTGAGCCGAAGATTGCAGATTACAGAGGGGGGACAGCATTTTTTAAGGACTACAAGGAGCGAGGGGAACCCAGCTCGAGCTCTGCACGTGCTTAGGGCCATATTACATTCTTCAAGCAATTTAGTTCGCGCAACGCAATTTTTTTTGCACGCATCGTCCAGCATTATTGCGCAAAAATTAACATGATATTCCAATAGGAACGTATTTTCTCATCCGTCAAAAAATAACGTTTGTAAAAAAGGCGCGCAAAACGAAATGTAATATGCGCGCAGTAACGTTGCACACTGTTGTGGAAATTTTATTATGTGGACATTTTATTCTAGGATGTGTGTGTTTTATAGGTTGTCATCTGTCTCCCTGTTTCAGATTTAACCGAGAACGCTCTAGCAGAGGGTTCTTGGGTTTAATCAGAACCAGCGGCAAAACCGTCAGTATGAAAACCTTCTCATGGGTTTAGAGACGTGTTCTCCGTGTGTGGGGCATTTGGCGGTTTGTGAGCACTAAGTGCAATGCGCTGGGTTTCTTACCCCCCAATGTCTATGCACATTGGATAAGTGAAGTCTGCACAACGAGAGATACGTATTATATCTCTGTTGCGGCTACGCTATCCCTTTCTGGATACATACCTGCTTTTAAGACATGCCTGCCTTGTCTGTACACTCGTACCGTGTACTGACAATAGCTGGAATGTCTCCGCAGATATATCTTAAAACTATAAGAACAAGTAGACTGATCTTCACTAGCTACTGATCAAATCTGAGCAGTGTTGAATGGGGTCCATGCTGACAGTGATGGGGGATGGTCGGCCAAACATGGCTGACGGGGACAATGGACATGACTCATCCTTATACAGGGATGAGGTGTGTACAGTGGACTAGTCAGCCATCCTAGTGCACTCCCCTGTCCTTTTGATATGTAAATGTACTTACTGGGCTGACTGGTTTATGTTGTAAAGCCATCACCCACTGGGCGTTGTCCTATTGGTCTAATAAATTAAGGAGTCCAGAGGCAAAGAGGTCTCTCTGTAGATGGACTCCAACTAGAACCAGCGTTTGTGTCTGACTCTTTCTGGGCTAGAAGTACTTCATCCCTTATACAGAAAGACTGAATATAGCGTGTTTTTAAAGTGACGGATTTGTTTTGTACTGCGCGCCCTTTATTACTGAAGTGTACCTTTTAGTGCACCGGGACTTTGTGTGCGAAGTCCAAAATTTCCATATCAACATGTAAATCAGTGTGCGGACTGTTTTTTTTCGCGGGATTCAGCCAATCAGAATTAAGAACCTTAATTGACATAAATTTACCTTAATCGACTCACTTACGTTTTTGTGCCTGTCAAAATAAATCTGAGTATACATGCTGCAGCAATAAAAAAAATATGCACGAATTCACAATATTTTTGTTTGGGTATGTGTAGAATGTGTAACTATACTATGCTGTATTATTTTTTTGGTGTCAGTGTATTTGGTTTCGGCTAGAACGTTCAGATTTGCAGTTACCACCAGCTTTTCAAAGACGTTAAAATTATGCGTGCAAACGTCGTTCGTAAAAAGATGCGCATTGATTGAAATACCATCCGCGTACCAGCGCACGAACGAATTTGCGCCCACATTGTTAAGTATAGGACGCTCACAGTTCATCACGCTCGTGCAGGTAACGATAACGCACATCGTTTGCGCGAACGTTGAAATACGACGTTCAGCGCATAGGCTTTTGCCCCTCGTGCAAATGCGCGAAGAATGTAATAGGGCCCTTAATCGGGTAACATAGGATCCAAGAAGGAGCAGTGGAGGGACCCTGAGAATTACTGGTCTCCAGTCTTCTGCTGCTTGTAGCCAGCAAACATGGCAGTACGTGCCACCCTGTCACCGCGGGATCTAAGGTAAGTTTGGGAGTCTTTGCTGGTTTTAAATTGTAGTGTTAAGTGATTTTTAAAAAGCGGATGTGATAGTAACTGGAGCCCTTACACTAACAGCTCGAGTCTTTGTGTATGAAGGCTGGAGTCTTTAGCTTGATATCTTGGTTGGAATTGGTCCCTAGAATCCATACATCAGCCTGTTGACACTTAACGCTGGAATCATGCTGAAGCTCATAGACAAAACATGTCAGGTTTCTATGTTCCTGCTGGTATTGCTGTGTGGTAGATTTAAACCATAGGGGCCACATTACAATCTTAACACTAAAATCCTCGCGCAAAGTGAATTTTTTTTTACGGTAAGCGCGTGCAAATCGCCATTGGAATTACAATCTTTGCGTGTGTTTTCATCCGCCGATCAATAGCGCACGCAAACAGGACACGCTCAAATACACGCGCAGTACCGTCTCGCACACAAATCTTTACGCGCAGTTTTTTTTCGCGCTCCAGCCAATCAGAATTAAGAACCACACCTATCTCATGTTAATAAATTGCATCTGCCACAGTCAATCTGTGACTGTGTCTGTTCTATTTTTAGGCAGATACAGCGTCACGGGCGATTGGTGGTTTCAGTGAGTATCCAGAGAGAGAGAGGAGATATTAGTGCAGGAGCAGGTTCGGTTGCACACATACATCACATAGATCCACATTACACATAATCAAACGCACACCTATACATTACTAAGCAGCACACATCACTACACATTAATACACATTACAAATAGTCACACATACACCCATACACCACCAAAAAGCACATACATACATAATAAAATAAAAATCCAGAAAAATGCTTAAAATGTCCAAACAAATCTATAAATAAAGAGACTTTACTGCAGAATTGTATAATGAATGTTTTTTTAGATATTGAATTGAAAAACAGGAATATTTTTAAAATTGAAGCCTATGGGATACTCCTGAATAAACCTGTCGAATGAAACCACCGAATGACAGGGCATTTCGGGAACCTTTCACTGCTGGTTTGTGTTCTCTGAATAGACGAAGCATTGCTTCTCTATGGGGATTTCACGCCCTCGAACAGGCACCGAATGTGCAGGCAATTCGCCAGGATTTTCAGCGTTCGGTTCCCTTTCTCCAGCCATTCGGATCTCTTTGAATTCCCCTGTTAGTGTGGATGAATGGGGCCACACCTGGGCACAGTATGACTGCAAGGAAGCATTTGACTTGTTGGTGGCATCATAGAGTTACCGAGGAGGGGGATGCATTTAGCATTACACACATGTATCCACTTGATACCTATGATTAGCTAAGCTTGTGATCGTAACAAACCTTTCAGACATGAGATTTATTTTGCTGGTAGTGCCAACAGTGGTGTATTTAGGTTTTGTGCTGCCCTAGGCCTGACTAAACTCGTGCACCCCCTAATTTAAATTTGAGGCACCCCCTCCTGTCAAGGGCACACCTCTTCCTGGTTAATCCCCACCCTTCCTCTTTAAGCTCCGCCTTTTCCTCTCTTTATATTAAAAGTGGATACCAAGTGCCTACTTGTATATTTTGTATACCATTTCAAATGTATCTATTGAGAAATAAAATTATGAAATGTTTAAATTCAAGCATTTTTACAAAGAACAGCCACGCATGTCAAGTATACTGGAACACAGCCTCTCTAATTGGTTGAACAATAAAATCCACAGAAACGTGCACTGCATATGAACGTATCACAGAGCTGTACAGCAACAAAACTCACAGTAATGTGCAGTGTGTATGAGTGTATCCCAGAGCTCTAGGGCAATAAAACTCACAGTACTATGCAGTGTGTATCACAGAACCCACAGCAATAAAACTCCCAGCAATGCAATGTTTGGTGTGTGTCAGCGTATCAGAATCCACAGCAATAAAAATTCCAGCAATGCAATGTGCAGTGTGTATGAGTGTATCAGAATCCACAGCAATAAAACTCCCAGTAATGCAATGTGCGGGTCAGCGTATCAGAATCCACAGCAATAAAACTCCCAGCAATGCAATGTGCGGTGTGTATGAGTGCATCAGAATCCACTGCAATAAAACTCCCAGCAATGCAATGTGTGGTGTGTGTCAGCGTATCAGAGTCCACAGCAATAAAACTCCCAGCAATGCAATGTGTGGTGTGTATGAGTGCATCAGAATCCACTGCAATAAAACTCCCAGCAAACCGAGTGTATATGAGCACACAGCAATTATTTATTCTACATTTACCGGCCTCTGTCCGTGGTAGGGCTGTGTGCAGAGTCAGCAGGGACTGTGTACAGACTCAGCAGGAGGTCCCTCCAGGCCACGTTAGGATCACGGCTGTGCCTGTGCGTGGAGCCATCTTGTCAGCAGTGGGGTGCCACTGCCAGAGGGTGCACCATGGCTTTGATTCCCTTCCCGGTGGGTGTTCAGTCCAGAATAGAGTGACAGTCCATGTTAACGAAAGGGCGGGCAGCTGCGTGCATGCGCATCACGTGGTTCAGCCAGTCAGGTGGTACTGAGACTCGGTACCACCTGACTGGCCGGACCGAGTGTGACCTGCATGCAAACAGCCTCACCAGGAGCCAGGCAGCTCAATGACAAATTTCTGATAACCCCCCCTTTACCTGCCGTTTACTGTCATCTTCTCTCTCTGGACACAAATCACATCCCCCTCCCCTCTCCTAGAGCTGCTGCGGGGCAGGGGAGGAGCTATGGAGGGAGGAGAGGGGGATTTTTATTCTATTTGATTTTATTCCGTATGCAAACGCCGTGCTCCGCTGCTCGTTGTTTGAGAACACAGCTCAAAGCTGACACACAGTGACAGTGGCACCTCCTAGTACCCCCTAATGACACCCCAATAATCACTGGTACCTGGGGCGGCCCGCCCTCCGCCACTCCTCTAAGTACACCACTGCTCTGGTGATATGCTCACACACAAGTTTGGTGAACTGCCAGCAAGTACGGTGCTGTTTGAAGGCAGTGCAAATCCCCATAGAGAAGTAATGGTTAATCTATTCAGAGAACACCAAACAGCAGAGAAATGTCAGTGAAATGCCCTGATGTTCGGTGGTTTCAATCAGCAGGTTTATTCAGGCGAACCCCATAGGTTTCAATGTTAAAAATATTCCCTTTTTTTATGCAATATCTAATAAACCATTTATTATTTTAATCTGCAGTAAAAAGTCTTTATTTATTTATTGATTTTTTTTGTACCTTTTAGTGATTTTTCAGAATTTTTTGGGCTAAATTCCCCCCCTTTTTTTTAATAGCGGTTCTTCTTTTTCTGTAACAGAACTTTTTATTATCAATCATAGGATCTTATATGTAAATTCCAGACATTTTCGTTCAGTAGTTCTTTTGAAAACAACAGGCCATGGGTTTGCGGTGGCAGCATACAGCGGCCGACTCCATGCACTTTAGGGACCCTGCGGTGAATGGTGAATTCACTGCAGGGTGGGGAAATTTTATTCCCCGAAGTGCAGGGAACTACAGAACACCAAAATGTCGGCGTCATTTCGGTGCTCTGTGAGTAACCCAATTAGTGGTGAGGTTTTTTGTTGCCCCCTGGAAAGTAAAAGCCTAGGCCTTGCCTACCCAGGACATACTTGAAAATTAGTGACATCTCAATGTTTCCTTCCTGGTAAAATAGTTTTCAAAAGTAAAAAAAAAAAAAAAAAAAATTTTTTTTTTTAGGGGTGGGGCCACCCAGCGGGCCGCCGCCCCCTGGAAAGTGCCGCCCTAGGCCTGGGCCTTGTTGGCCTAGGCCAAGATACAACAGTGAGTGCCAACATCTATTTCTCCATGTTTATTATGTTGTATGAAGAGTAGGATTGCCAGGCCGGGCATGTTTTCCTGGATACATATTATTTATTCATACTGTTGGGCAGTGCATTTACAAATCCATGACGCAGCATATATTATCCATATGCTGCAGGTAGGAAATCCTTAAGGAACACCAGGTGATCAGCCAGGTTTTCCTATCTGCAGTTTATGACTTATACATGTTGCAGGGTGGCATGTTGCATTCATTGCCCTTGGAAATTGACTTGTGTACATGCACACATATTGTATCAGCAAACACATTCATTGCAAATCAATTTAACAGTTGCCTACATGTGCCTGTAAATGGAGACACATTTATAGAGGATGAGGAAAAAACATTTTTTATAGATATATTGAAACCCTGTTATCTCTGCAGCCCTACAAGATGTATGGACAAATGAGGTATGAGAGAAATGGTCCTAGTCAGGACATTTTATCACAAACAAATATGAGCAGGTCATCTAATTAGGGCACATGAGGTTATTCACTCTGTCACTAGCAAAGGCATGCAGTTTAATTGAATGAATGGTGACACAGAGGAGAATGACTAGAGCAGTGGAAAGTGGAGATGAAGAGAACCACACTGGAGCAATTCTCCCGTTCAGAGCTATTTGTTCTGGATAGTTCTCTTCTCCTGCCAGTTTTCCTGATTGTCACCTTTCTGTGAATGAGCCAGGTGATGTTCTCTTTCAGCTTACCTGCAAAGTAGTGCCGGATGATGCACTGTCTGACCTCAGTACCCACATCCTCTACAGAAGCTGGGGCCTATATTGGGACAAAATCAGGATCCACAGCAGGCTCCAGATCCTTATCTATGGCGGTGCCATCCCAATCGCCATATTATGCAGCATGCCAGGACTATTAAGGCCACTTTGGGGGGCTGATACTGCAAGGCCCCACCAGATCTGTCAATACACCTGAAGAACATTTTCAGCAGTCCAAAGGTCCTCTCAATGGCGCTGTGGGATCTCTGGTGTGCTGAATTGTAGGTCTCCTGCTCTGGCATTTGCGGTCTCCTAATGGGGGTCATTAACCATGGCCTGAGCGGGTATACAGCGCTGCGGAATATGCTGGCGCTTTATGAATAAAGAATAATAATGCAGCATCACCTAATACATGACACATGACACACAGTGATATTCTGTTAGATGAGGCAATACATTAAGGGACATGTATAGTTTATGCAGCAGATATGTGCACTCACTACAAAGCCAGCCTTCAGGGAACAGCCCGTCCTGGAAGTCCTGTGCCACTGAGGAGTTCTGCACAATGTAGGAGTCGTGGGTACTTCCAGGGAAGGAGGCATATAGGTGCATAATGCGCATGTTTGCATCACACACCATTTGCACATTGATTGAATGGAAAGGTTTTCTATTGATATAGACTGCAGGTTCCACCCAAGGTGCACGGATCGCTACGTGGGTGCAATCAACAGCCCCATGGACATTGGGGAAGCCTCCAAGTGCAAAAAAGCCCTGTTTGACTCTTTGGAATCCCTCATGGGTGGTAGGGAATCCTATATAGTGGTGCCAGTTGCGCTTCATTGCTAGGAGGAAGCGATGGAGCATGATGGAGAAGGTGCACTGGCTGACATCACCTAATTCAGCTAGAGGCTGCTGGAAGGTGCCAGTGGCAAGGAACCTCAGGCAACACAGCAACTTCGTCATCCCTGGGACAGATATCCGTGTCCATGACCTGGACTCCAGATGGGACCACAGCTGTAGGTAGAGCCTGTTCATCTGTGCCCGGGTCAGCCGGTAGCGGAGACGACACTCAGCATCAGTCAAATGCTCCAATGTCGATCATGTCCTTTGGACACAAGGTGCCCGTGGTACAGCACGCTCCCTCTCCAACTCCTGCTGCCATTGGAGATGAGATCTGTGTCTGTGACGCAAAATGAGCATATATGCTGCTGCAATAATACATGCACACACAACTTCATCCAATGTATTGGTTTGGTATGAGTTGAATGGGCCACTGTGCTTTGGTGCATTCCATTTTATGGGCTTGGATATTTGGGTTAGCCAGGCTGTTCAGATTTGCCATTAGCACCAGCTTTTAGGAGTTGCTAAAATTATGCGCGATAAGTCAATGCAGTAATTACCGCAAATAGTTTGTAATACCTTACTTGTCCCAGCGCACATTCGCATTTGCGCTCACAATGTTAAGTATAAGATGCGCAAAGTCCAGTAATCTCACGCATGGTTCGCGTAGGTTCATACGCGGTAGACGATTGTGCGTGGTTGTTGCGCTTAATATGTCATACGGAATTCGGTGCAAATGATTTTACCCCACGCATTAATAATTACTTCTGCTGGCGCAAACGTTTGCGTCAAGATTGTAATGTGGCCCTAGGTGTTCTAGAAGTCTCATAGATACACTGGGGCCATCTATTCGGTAGTGCACACAGCTAGAAATTTATATATTTTTCCTTTATTACTCTGGTGAAGATATACAGGGTTATTCAGAGAGCGTGAAAAGCAGGAGAATGATTGGAGAATGAAAAATTCTAGGTCAAAATAGCCAAACCAGAAAAATTCTCCCTTTCATCTCACTTTCTAAATCGGCTATTTTGACCTAGAATTTTTCATTCTCCAGCCATTCTCCTGTTTTTCACGCTCTCTGAATAACCCTGTAAGTCTAAAGTATACCTTTTATATGGTTAAATTCAACAAAACAGACTCAATGTTTTTGTAAAACTGGCTTTCTGCTCAGTATATACAACATATATTATTGTAATGAACCCTTTACTAGAGCTGTAGTTTTGTTTGCTTTCTTAGCTTCAAAATCTTTCCAAGCACACTATAAGATCAAAATGCAATTGGCAGATTTACTTTATGGCTTGCCTTGCGGCCATTTTGAAGCTTGAATTGTTGGCTCGGAACATTTTCCTGTGCTCACCTTACATTACAAATTTTCTGGGATTGTTGGTAAAGTAGACTTCACATAACCTAATTTTCATTTGCTGTTCTTGAAGCCTTCTTACTGCATACTAATTTATTTTCTGAGGTTCTGTCAAGATTAATCTGCTCGCATTCCATCCAGTAATTCATTGCATATGTTTAAATAAGGCTCACTGGAAAACAAAACTGTAGGTCCACCGTACCCTGTGTTAATTAAATTCTGTGTGAGTTATTACTTAAACTGCAATAATAACAGCTGGGGTTCTTGTTCTAAACATAAATCTTTGTATCTGCCCTTATCTGATACTTGGTCAAAGCTGTAATAGATTATCTGTCGCAGATATAATTAATAATCAGTAATAAGAAGGTATGGCTTCAAAGTGACTTCATTTCAACATGCATAGAACATTGCTGGATCAAGGGCCTCAGGTCTATTATCTTTTTCAGTATGAATAGAAAAGGTCAAGAATTGGGTGAGGGTCAGAGGACTGTGATTTGGAAGAGACCTTTTCCAGTGTTATTCATAGTAAGATAACATTTACTTTAAATTAACATTTGCAGCAAAATAACTGAGCTGTAAATACAGTTGTGTTCTTGACCCGATTCAACTATGTGTAGCCACACACAATCCCAAGCTGTTTACATGCTGTAGAACATGTTCCAACAAGCACTTACTTTTTTTTTATTCAACATACTAGGTATAAAGCCTGCCCTGAGGGCAGTCATATATATATATATTTATACACATACACACCCTGTAACCCCATGTGGGTGTACATATATATACAGTTGTGTTAAAAATTATTCAACCCCCAATGCTGTAAAGGGTTTTAGGGAATTTAGTGTACATTTGTAATTGTATTCAGAATGAAATCCTACAAGGACTTTTTAAAGAACCATATGCAACTAAAATGACATCAATTGGTTTTGTAATACAGTAGTAAATGTTTATTTTGTGAATTCTTCATTGACACAATTATTCAACCCCTTAAAGACTACCACTCTGAAGAACAGAGGTTCATTCAAGTGTTTTCAATCAGGTATTGAAAACACCTGTGGATGTCACTGAGCAGCAATAAAGCATAATAAGCACCAATTAGGCAGCTTTAAAATGACTGTGATACTCAGCTCCTTCTAGACATTTACTGGTGTGGTTACAAACATGGTGAAGTCAAGAGAATGGTCCAGGAAGACAAGAGAAGAGGTGATTACTCTTCACAGGAAGGGCAATGGCTATAAGAAGATTGCAAAGATGTTAAACATACCAAGAGAGACCATAGGAAGCATCATTCGCAAATTCAAGGCAAAGGGCACTGTTGAAACGCTACCTGGTCGTGGCAGAAAGAAGATGCTGACTTCGACTGCTGTGCGCTACCTGAAGCGTAGAGTGGAGAAAAGTCCCCGTGTGACTGCTGAGGAACTGAGAAAAGATTTGTCAGATGTGGGTACTGAAGTTTCAGCTCAGACAATACGGTGCACACTACGTAATGAAGGCCTCCATGCCAGAACTCCCAGGCGCACCCCCTTGCTGTCTCCAAAGAATAAGAAGAGTCGACTGCAGTATGCCAAAAGTCATGTGGACAAACCACAGAAGTTTTGGGATGGTGTTCTGTGGACTGATGAAACAAAATTAGAACTGTTTGGGCCCATGGATCAACGCTATGTTTGGAGGAGGAAGAACAAGGCCTATGAAGAAAAGAACACCTTGCCTACTGTGAAGCATGGCGGGGTCAATCATGCTTTGGGGCTGTTTTGCTTCTGCAGGTACAGGGAAGCTTCAGCGTGTGCAAGGTACCATGAATTCTCTTCAGTACCAGGAGATATTGGATGACAATGTGATGCAGTCCGTCACAAACCTGAGGCTTGGGAGACATTGGACCTTTCAACAGGACAATGATCCCAAGCATACCTCCAAGTCCACTAGAGCATGGTTGCAGATTAAAGGCTGGAACATTTTGGAGTGGCCATCGCAGTCACCTGACTTAAATCCGATTGAGAACCTCTGGTGGGACTTAGGCTGGGGTCAGACCAGCGCACTTTTAACGTGCGTTCTGGCGCACATAATTACGGCCGCACTAGCAGCAGATGACGGGCAATGACGGACAATATACGATGTACGGCCGCACAAAAGTCCGGCCGTGCAACGCAAGTGGAATTTGAACGCATTTTTCTGAGAACGCTGAACCGCTAGTACTGACGTACTGAGTGTTCAGCTGCGGCATAGCGGCGTCTTTGCGTGATTAGGAGATGTCAGACACTGCTAATGTCCAGCCTACATAACGTCCAGACGCAACAAGAGTTTTATTGACGATCCGTACAAAATCACGCCCGAAAATGCGTGTCGTCTGACCGTTTTTGCGCATTCCGTGAAAAAATACGTCAATGCGTTCGGACGCACTTTTTCACGTTCGCGGGGAAAAATGCTTTCGTCTGACCCTAGCCTTAAAGAAAGCAGTTGCAGTGCGCAAGCCTAAGAATGTGACTGAACTGGAGGCTTTTGCCCATGACGAATGGGCGAAGATACCCGTAGATAGCTGCAAGACACTTGTGTCAAGCTATGCTTCACGTTTAAAAGCTGTTATAACTGTAAAAGGATGTTGTACTAAGTACTAAGATTGAATGTCACTTGGGGGTTGAATAAAACTGATAATGATGTGAGCACAGAAAAGACATTTGTGGTTATTTCATTATAAATGTTATGTTATATTTGTCTGACCTACACGTGCCTCTTTGATTTAATTGTAAGCAAGATGACTGAATGATCAAAATCAATGTCAAACTGGCCAAAACACTCAATTTCAGTGGGGGTTGAATAATTTTGAACACAACTGTAGTTGTCACATTATTTCCCCCAGATTTGCCAGAACAATTCTTAATAATTTATTAATTGATGTTATTGTTCTTTTAGCTATATATATATATGTTTTTTTTAGGATATCCTTTTGCTACATATCGGGGGAATATTGTGACACAGTGGGTTAATATGCACATCGGAATATAATTTTCATATATGTAAGTGTAAAATTGCAAGGTGGAACGCAAACTGACAAGTTGTAACTTCTGTATCTGTAAGTGGAACGCAAGCTGGAGGTGGAACGCAGATGAGTAAAACATCTGCATTTGTAATCAGAGCGATGCATGAAAGGATAATCACCTTGCCAGAATTCCGCAGATGACCTTTGACATATTGGCATTATCCGGATGATAGAGAGACACCGAGTGAAGAGCATGTATGAAGAATATCACGGCGTGTAACCGGAGCCATTGACAGTAGGTTTAGACTGTACATGGGAATTGTGGGAAGGTATGGATTACTGGGATTTTTTTTCTCTTGTATGTGTAAGACATTGAAGCTTTTGAGAAAGTCTGATTGACGAAATGCGTCGGGCATTTTTATAGCTCTTTAGATATTTTTTATTTCTACTTTAATAAAGTCCTGTTACTGCTTTACCATACCGCCTTTTGGAAGTCTTTTCTGGTTACATTCCATCCAAAGAAGAAGGATGTATGGGAGAGGTAAAGTATATACTTATATTACTGACTGCTATCTTGTGCGTTTTATCCGATTGCACTTGTCTATATGCTACACAGTGTTGTGCTATTGCTTGAATTCTCAACAATACAGTTTCTTGAATTATTCCGTATGTCTGAAAATAGTTTCTTTGTGAGACATATAGAGGGTGATAGAAAAATTGAGATAGGTTTCATTACAAGACAAGTTGAATCTAGAACCGTGGCAGTGCATTGGGTAGGCCTGGGGTAATCCCTATTGGACCACATGAGTCACTCCTAACTTTCAGTTACATTCAAGTGCAGGGCCGGTCTTAGACCTATAGGTGCCCTGTGCGAATTTCTGTGCATCTCTGTCCACATCTATCACCGAACACATCCATCACCGACCACAGCTACAACTCCTCACTCAAATAACTCCCATCCTATAAAACCTCACATTCATTGTAAACTCAAAGAGATTGGAATGTTTTATATGTAATAAATAAGTATACTTAAAAAAGCAGTACTAGAATGGTAAAAATTATTATCAAATTAATATACCAACACGTTACAAATTGGCAGGAACAGCCAGATCTTTGCAGACCAACAGCATAACTGAGAAAGGGCTGGTTAGGAATATCTTTAGAACTTCAAGCTGCAGAGACACAGATCAGGCCTCGCATCCACTTCTGTTGTAACTACAATTAACTATTAGCCCTGTTTGCCTGTCCAGACACTACATTTCATATGTACCGGTATATTACTAATGGACCCCGAAATTAGTTAACAGAATATATTTAATGTTCTTACCATTTATTATTTTATTATAGAGTCCATTCTAATCTTTAGCATCTCTCCACGTAACAAAATAAAATGGGGTACAAAGTTAGATTGCATGAACCTCATATATTGGCAGTAGAAATTACTAATTAAAATTGTGAATAAGAACTATACATTTATATTTGATTTTAGTTTAAAGCTTTTACCGGTCAATTATATTTAATATGATATTATATGTAATATATAACAATAGAATATATTTCATACACTTGTATGAAATAGGACAATCTTCCATTGTTTTTATAAATTGTTATTTTATTTAAAATTTTATTATATTGACACTCATCAGAAATACATTTCTTTAATAAAATGATATGCCACATGTCCTAATTTGGCTGCATCGTTGCTAAAATGAATTTGAAACAATGCAGACTAAAATATTAATAATAAATATGTACATATCTATTGATCGATCAATCGATCTATCATCTATGTACTATAATGTATCTATTTATCTATCTATCATAAATCATTTTGTTCGAATGTAAAAAAGACAATTTTATTTTACAATAACAACCAGATGTAAAGAGGAGGTTTTGATGGAACATTTTATTGACATCCCACTCTTAATGAATACCCGATGTTTTCTTTGTGCCTTTTCACATCTCAGATGCTGGAACTTGCTTATTTCAAGTCCTTTACAAAGGCATGGCGTGCTTACCTGCTGAAATTTATGGGGCATAACTAGTAACATTCTGAAGAAGCTATCTTATTATTACATTGCACGTTTTAGCTGCTCTTCCCACATACTGTTCTTTGGTATGTGATGAGATACCTCACAGAAAGCACAGTCGATCTGGCTTTTTAAATTGTACATTCTTTGATTAAACAGAGACAGAATGAATCAATTTGTAAAAATCAAGCTAATGTTTAAAAAGCCGAACAGAAAATCTCCTATGGCAATAGTTTTATATTAACAGTGTTTTAGTTAATAAAAGCAAAAAAGTGGTTATTGAAAAAGAAATTCTAAAGACTGCAAATAGTTTTGTTAGTATTCTCTTACCATTTATTCTGTGTCTGCTGGTGACACTTGACTAGAAAACGTCCATCACAGTCCAGGGCTGAAATGAAGCCTCTTCTGATGGCCAATGACATTCAGTGGTATTGTTGAATCTCAGAGACATGTCAAGCACAGCAACAGACAGTCTCAGGAAAATAGTGGCCTTACTTTTTGTCAGCTGTTCTCGTTGGCTACCAATAGGCAGCCCTGGCCTACTTAGAAGTTAGTTGGAAGTCGGTTTCTAAAATGTTCTATACCCTGATATTACCATACTGCTGCAGTCTCCCCTAAACAAAGAGAAGTGGGCAGATGCAGTCTAAATGAACAAGAGATTGTTGCTTTCCTTTGTGCAGCTGTGAGGTCAGAAATACATAAACACTGCACTTAATGAACAGTTACACAGTTCCTGGTACTCCTGGCAATTTGCAAATCTGGACCATTTCCACTCTACCAGATGAAAAAAATGCAATTCTTTAACATATATGCATGTACATAACATATAAGAAATACATAACTGTGAGTTTTATTTCTATGGAACACTTTGATGCAATCATCATATACACTGCTCATAGCTGTGAGTTTTATTGCTGTGAAGCTCTGTGATACATTCATACACATTGCACATTATTGAGTGTTTTATTGCTGTGGAGCTCTCTGTGGAACACTCATACACACTGGAAATTACTGTGGGTTTTAGTGCTGTGGAGCTCTGTGAAACGTTCATGCGCACTGCACATTATTGTGTGTTTTATTGCTGTGGAGCTCTGTGTGGAACACTCATACACACTGCAAATTACTGTGAGTTTTAGTGCTGTGGAGCTCTGTGAAACGTTCAAGCGCACTACACATTAATATGGGTTTTATTGCTGTGAAGCTCTGTGAAATGTTCATGCGCACTGCACATTATTTTGGGTTTTATTGCTGTGGAGCTCTGTGTGGAACACTCATACACACTGCAAATTACTATGGGCGTTATTCAGAGCGATCCGAAATGTGGCCGAAATATAACCGGACACTGAATTTCAGCTAACGGGGACATTTCTGGGCCCTTCGGCTATTCAGAGAGCAGGCAGTTCGCCAAATTCTGGCGAATTGCCTGCACGTACGGTGCCTGTTTGAGGGCAGTGAAATCCCCCATAGAGAAGCAATGGTTCGTCTATTCAGAGACACCAAACAGCAGGGAAAAGTTTCCGAAATCACCTTTTTTATTATCATTCAATGCATCTTATATTTATTTATTTATTTATTTATTTATTTATAAAGGATTTTACCAGGAAGGATACATTGAGATTTCTCTCCTTTTCAAGTATGTCCTGGGTTCAAGAACATTGAAGAGTTACAGTTACAGAAATACAAAGTAATACAATGCAAGATATTAAAAAACAACACAATTATACAGATTAACAGAAAATAAATATGTAGGAAATAGTCATTATGTTACATGTTTACAGGTGCATTCTGTATTGAGGTATGTTAGTAAGGAGCTCTTGAGTGACATACAACTGGAAGATTTGATGGTATCTGGAAGGTTATTCCATAATTGTGGTGCTCTGTAGGAAAATGAGGATCGAGCCACTGTCTTTTTGTATTGTGGTATTGCAAGTAAGGTGCTGGTCCTGGATCGGAGGTTATAGGATGAGGGAACTGCTGGGGGAAGCAGTCTATTCAGGTAGGGTGGTAGCTTCCCAGAAAAGCTCTTAAACATCAGGCTGGAAAGGTGAAGGGTGCGTCTAGATTTTTTATTTTTATTATTCTTTATTTATAAAGCGCCAGCATATTCCGCAGCGCTGTACAATAGGCACAGTATAGACAGGGTTACAATACATTGAACAACATTTGACAAACAGAACAGGAGGAGATGAGGGCCCTATTCCCATAGGAACTCACAATCTAGGAGGGTTGGGGTTGGAAACAGGAGGAGAGGACTGTAAGGTGAGAGTGATTGATGGTTGCGTCAGTGAGTTGGGCGGTAGGCTTCCCTAAATAGGAACGTTTTAAGGGAGCGTTTGAAGGAAGAGAAGTTAGGGGAAAGTCTGACAGTACGAGGGAGAGCGTTCCAGAGAGTGGGGGCTGTGCGTGAGAAGTCCTGCAGTCTATCATGGGAAGAGGTGATGCAGGGAGAAGCTAGGCGCAGGTCACTGTTTGACCTTAGGGAGCGGGCTGGGGTGTATTTGGTGATTAGTGAGGACAGGTAGTGGGGCGTTGAGTTAGTGAGGGTTTTGTAGGTAAGGAAAAGGATTTTGAACTTAATTCTGCAGTGGATGGGGAGCCAGTGAAGGGACTCGCAGAGGGGAGCGGCAGAGACAGAGCGGCGGGTGAGGTGAATTAGCCTGGCGGAGGCGTTCAGGATGGATTGTAGGGGGAGAGGCGGGACAGAGGGAGGCCAGATAAGAGATTATTGCAATAGTCGAGTCGGGAGATTACCAGGGCGTGTATGAGTTGTTTTGTGGTGACAGCGGTAAGAAATGGCCGAATTCTGGAAATATTACGCAGTTGGTATCGGCAGGAGGAGGAAAGAGACTTGATGTGGGGGATGAAGGAAAGAGCAGAGTCAAGTGTAACTCCAAGACAGCGAACTTGGTTTGATGGGGAGATGGTGATACCCTCCACCGTGATAGAGAAGTCAGGAGGTGGGGAGGCATTGGAGGGAGGAATAAGTAGGAGCTCAGTCTTTGACATGTTGAGCTGTAGGTGGTGGGAGGCCATCCAGGAGGAGATGCCAGATAAACAGTCACTGACTTTTGAAAGGACAGGGGGAGAGAGATCAGGGGTAGAGAGGTAGATCTGAGTGTCATCAGCATAGAGGTGGTAATTATAGCCAAAGCTGTTGATGATTTTGCCCAGGGAGGAGGTGTAGATGGAAAAGAGCAGAGGACCAAGGACAGAGCCTTGAGGTACACCAACAGATAGAGGCAATGATTCCAGCGATGGCCAGTTTAGCTCTTTTAACATGTCACAATGGTGGGTCATGTAGTTACATTGTAATGCAAAGCGGCAGAATGAGTTATACAATGTAGTAAGTTTCTGAAGATGTGTTTGCGGGGCGGCTGCGTACACTACATCTCCGTAATCAATAGCCGGCATAAGCATTTGTTGTACAATCTGCTTTCTTACCGCGGGGCTCAGGCAGGATTTGTTTCTGTACAGGGCGCCTAGTTTGGGGTAAAGTTTAGATGAGAGTTTTTCAATGTGAGGGCCAAAGGATAGATTAGGGTCCAACCACATACCTAGATATTTGAGAGAAGTGACTGTGGTCAGCGTGCCATTTGATTTTGTCCCAACACATAGATAGGGTGTTTGCAATTTGTGTAGTTTAGGATTTGTTCCAAAGAGCATCGTTACAGTTTTGTCATCATTTAAAAAAAGTTTGTTGTGTTTGATCCACTTTTCTACCTCTGTGAATTGTTCTTGCAGCACGGTCTCCAGCTGCAGGAGATTTGGTTTGCTGGTATAGATTACGGTGTCGTCTGCATACATATGTACAGTTGAGGCTTTGCAGACGTTGGGCAGATCATTTATGAATATTGTGAATAGCAGGGGGTCGAGTATTGAGCCTTGGGGTACACCGCAAGTGACAGGCAGGGGGAGGGAGGAGCTGCCAGAAATTGACACATATTGTGATCGGTCGGATACATATGATTGAAACCAGGTTAACGTGCGATCACCAATGCCAGAGTTTTTAAGTTTTTCTAACAAGATGCCATGGTCTACTGTGTCAAAGGCCTTGGAAAATCAAGGAAGATGGCTCCAGTTAGGTTTCCTTGTTCCATCCCAGCTTGGATATCATTGCAGACTTTTAAAAGGGCGGTTGTAGTTGAGTGATTTGGACGAAAGCCGGATTGATCTGGGGTTAAGTAGTTCCAATATATGATAATAATCATGTAATTGTGTGTAGACGCATTTTTCCAAAATTTTTGACATTACAGGGAGCAACGATATTGGACGGTAGTTGGATACCAAAGTACTGTCACCACTTTTATGGATAGGTACCACTCTCGCAGTCTTCCAGAGTTTGGGTATGTATCCAGTCGCCAGTGATTCATTGATTAGGATTGCGACAGGATTTGCAATTGCCGGTGCACTGATTTTCAGCAGCATTGCTGGTATTTGATCAGGTCCAGACTGGAATTTCATTTTTTTTTATATGTAAATTGCAGACATTTTGGTTGTGTAGTTTTTTTGCAAAAAGCATTTTAAATGTCAATCTTTCAAACGTACTTTTTTTTTTCTTTTCCCCTTGTATGACTGCGTGTTGGGTTTTTCCGGCGGCTGCTCTGCGCTGTGATTGGCGGCTAGTCAGGTTTATTGGGCGTGTTCGGTGGGGTTTTTGCAGCGGTTCCTGCAGGTTTTTGATGTGTGTTCAGTGAGTGTTCTACGGGTTTTTCCTGCACTACGGGGGCCCTACAGTGCTTGTTGAATACACCGCAGGGTCGGCGAACTAGAATCGCCCTGAAGTGCAGGGAACGAAAGGTCACCGAATGTGCGGTGACTTTTTGGGTTTCTCTGAATAACTCTGTATGGGTTTTACTGCTGTGGAACACTGTGATGCAATCATCATATACAGTACACAGAGGTTTTGGCTATACCGTCATGTGAGTAAGATCCAATTCATAAATATCTCACTTTTAGCCAATTATCCCTATACTATTTATATTTTTTGCCTTTTTGAGGATAAGAAGAAGAGACCACGCTTGGGACATATACTTTATTTACCCAAAGAACAACCTTACGAGCTGATGCTGATGAACTGATGCTGGATATTTTATTGAAGCTTGGCAATATTCTCATAAGGACTGTATATAAAGACTATCAGTAACCACACGGTGGTCCATGGATAATACTTTACCCATAGCCCCTTTATGGCGCCTACTCCATCTATATTGAAATATCTGTAAATAAGAGTGTTGTGTGCCTGGGATTGTGACATTGTGACATGTGTCAGGGGATTGGCTGCGGTTATCCTGGTACCCTTATTTCAAAGGAAGCGCTACTATTCCACATTGTATTGTACCACTCATCATATACACTGCTCATTTCTGTGATTTTTTTTATTGCTGTGGAGCTCTCTGTGATACTCCTACACACTGCAAATTACTGTGGGTTTTATTGCTGTGGAGCTCTGTGAAACGCTCATGCACACTGCACATTGTGTGTTTTATTGCTGTGGAGCTTTGTGATATTAAGCATGGGTGTGTATTGTGGGAATACTTATAACGTTTGAGGGGGGACAGCAGCATTTTATCTTTCGACCCAGGCAAACAAACTGCAAATTATTATGGGTTTTATTGTTGTGGAGCTCTGATACGCTCATACACACAGCACATTGCTGTGAGTTTTATTGCTGTGGAGCTCTGTGATACAATCATGCACACTGAACATTGCTGCAGCCATGAATGGATTGGGCATATACTGTGTACATACTATTTCACTTCTTCTTGAATTTAATGCAACAATGCGCAAGGATCGTCAATACCACATTAATGGAAACATTTTATACAGTCCTGTTGCTTCATTCTAAAGTTTAAAAAAGCAGCATATGTGGACAATTTGTAAAGATGTGCCACAGTTAAAAAATGTGATTAGACGATGGTAACAATTTGACCTCTACATCCTTCTGTTAAATCAGCAAAAATATAATCCCTAAAAAAAACAATTACATGAATTACAAAACCGATCACCCCCACCTCCTCCAGCTTGGGCAGAGCTCCAACATATTCTGTAAATGTTTTTATCATTATGCATGAATAAATCTGACATTATCGGGAATTTCTATTCGTTTTAAGACACCCAGTCTGCTTGTAACATCATTCTCTTCTTTCCCAAGTCCTAGATTACACACACATGTTCTCATTTCTCTTCAACTACTTCAGTCAGGGTAGCCAAACACATGGACCTTCTTGTAAAGATTTTAACTGGGGGAGGAGTTATTGCCAAAAATGGAATTCTAATATGCCAAGTGTGAAAGCCAAAGTGTTTTGGTTTCAGTTAAAATTGGCACGGCTCCTGTGAAACATTCATACACATATCCACCTACAGAAACATATTCTCTCTCTCCCTTGTAAGTTTATGGTAACTGAGTCTCTCACTCGTATATCCATTACTTTATGCACATATATCATTTCCTACAAATACATACACGCACTGTTTCACACAATAAACACATTTTATACACACAATTAGATACACATGCATAATCATGCTCTCATACACATTACTGTAACAGTTACGCATGAAGTCACACATTATTTAACTTCTCTGGCTTTACGATTCTTGCATCTTTTAGATGTCAGAATTGATACGATTTGTGTATTTTGTATTCCCCTAGCGGTATATCGAGTGTGGCTTGGGGTTAAATTCCTATGCTGGAAGAAGTAACCCCGAGCAACACTCGGGATGCTGCTGGATACATTACCTGTCCCTGCGCTCCCTCGCTGTCCCCGCAGCCTCCTCAGGCAAACGCGACCTCATACTTCCTGGTTCCCTCCTCGTGAGATGGGAACCAGGCAGCAAAATGCCGCGAACGCTGGAGGAGACTGTGGGGACAGCGAGGGAGGGCAGCGACAGGTAATGTATGTCTATCCAGCCCGAGTGTGCCTCGGAGTTACCGTTATCAGTGGTGAAATTGAACCCCGAGCCACAATCGGGATAACCACCACGGAGGTTAAACTAAACACATACTTATACTCCCTACCTTCTTCATCTATATAACCCTATACATTGGAACACAACTTTATGCAAAACATAGCTCAAAAAGAATATACATATATATTACAGAAATGTCACATTGCCTTTAATAATCCCATTGCCATATCCCATTGCCTTTTAGCAATCGATAAATGAACAAAAAGCTGGTCGCAAATTAAAACATAGTCCAGCTCTTGCCACAAGATTTTGGATGAACGCATAATTGATCTTGTGGCCTGGAAACCAACAGAATGCATGTTATATTGGTGTTGAGTTTATTGCTGTGGTTTAACCTTGTGCGGCAGGCATCTATCAATTGTCTTGTATCCATTGTTTCATGCTCTGGGTGTTTTGTTCCCGATTGGAGATGTGGGATCGTTGTCCTCATTGAACTGTTGATAGATGGACCTAGCCATATTGTGGGAGTTCCTCAGTTTACCTGCAGCAGATGAAGGAATGGTATGGACATTCACTGAAGTGTGTCGTCCTAAAAGGCCGACCTCACACTCAAGACTCAGCACATTGAAGTTGGAGATTTCGGCTTTTTTTAAATTATATTTTCTTATGCACATTTGACTTTTTGTGTATCTTTGCAAATGTATTGGAGACATATTGAGCTCTATTCCATAGTTGGCGTAAACGTTAGCGCCTCGATATGTAAGCATTAGCACCAGGATAAGTGTATTTATCGCCTGCCAACTATATTACATTCCTGACGCTACCCCTGCCAGTAATCCATTTGCGTATCATTTTTTGCACTAGCTTCCGCGAGCTTACTGTACTTTGCACATCCCATAATTAACATGGGGAGCGCAAACGTCCATTGGTGTTTCAATTAAGTAAGGTATTCCATAGTGCTAGCGCCAATTAACACAGGGATGTGGACAGCCATATTTTAGCACCTTCTAAAAGCAGGTGCTAAATGATTCTGTATTTGTAGAGTCATGTAGCACACCCTAAAAAAAACAATAAATCCGATACTCACCTCTTATCCCTCGTCGAGACCGGAGGCCCGATCCGCTGCTTCTTGTTGCCGGGAGCAGTGAGACTAGATAGTTCCTAATCTCCCTCCATAATCACTCTGTAGTGTTACGCGATCTCGCAATTGCGAACACCCAGGGCTCACGTCCCAGAAGCGCAACTCTCCATGGAGTCCTACGGACTCCAGGAGGTCATACTTGCGGCGCGCTTATCCCAGTGGTTAGAGATACTGGAGCGAGGTGCCGAGGTAATGCCTGCCTTGGAATGTCTTGCTAAAATGGGGACGCTAAAGGCAAATCTGCAGGTGCAGATTTTCTCTGTTAATGTGCACTATTCCCTAGTTCATGCTGTCTTTTTTTAAAAAAAATCATGTTTTATTTGCTTTTATTTCGTCCCCCACTAAGCTGATATTATTTGCAGGGTTTAAAGGAGACTCTATCTTGGGAAGAGTGTAGGACAAGTCACTGCATGTCCCAGGTGGGGGTTCCTATACATGCAATGGTGAGGAGATTGCGGCTTGGCTGAGTGGTCTTTGTTTTTTGTGATTTTTTTCCTGGTTTCCCCATCGAATTCACCCACAAGAAGCCTCAGCTCGCACAATTTTTAAAATCTGAGGAATAGCGAACGTACGGCTTACAATAACAGGCTGAAAGGTCAACAGATACAATTGTCGTCTGGGCCAAATTCTAAAAACGTAGAAATCAGCAAGAATGTTCCATTGGTTTCTATGGTGACTGCTCCGTTTTTAGACAAGAAAAAAGATTCTGGGAACACAGCATGATGCAAGACAAATGTATATGATCCAAATAATATACAGATAAATTATCTGAAGTGCTGTTTAAATGCAAAGCATTAAGTGGCCAAATGTTACATCTGAACGCAGCGTGAGAGTACGAACATCTTCCTAATGAGAAAGCTGATGTGATAAAAGCTGTAATAATTGCCACTTCAGTATCTGCACTGGCTTCATAGCATCTAGTGGTGACAGAAGCTATATGTCACTGGTTGACAAATCATGTCACTTCTCCAGCCTTTATATAAGATAATCAGACTTCATCATTACCAAGGGATTTGATGGAAATGGATGGCTGACATGAAGGGGTTTATTCATTAAAAACTGTGGTTAAATAGGGACAAACCTAAATTTAGGAAGAACTGTGAGATGCAGAGATTGTTACATATGTGTGAACTCAACTGCAGCTTTTTTGACAATTCGGTTATTTCAGTCACTTTGCGTCTCTTGCTAAATTTAAATCATAAATCAT
The DNA here is from genome assembly GCA_009667805.1 of Leptobrachium leishanense. Taxonomy (NCBI): domain Eukaryota; kingdom Metazoa; phylum Chordata; class Amphibia; order Anura; family Megophryidae; genus Leptobrachium; species Leptobrachium leishanense. The sequence continues at coordinate 311,156,066 of CM019065.1, forward strand.
ATTTTACTACATTTAGAAATTTTCTTTTTATCTTTTATTACCTACTAGATGATCTCTTCAGGCTCCTGGCATAGTGCTCCTTGGTTTCAGGAAAAAAAATATGGTACAGACACTTGAAGCTGAAAAAATATAGTGTAGGAGGTTATTCAGCATGTTGCAATGACAACCAGCAAGTCCTGGTACAGAACAGATGCTTGGAGCAACTGCGCTTAATTTTCTGTGTGCATTATGCCCACACACATCAATTTGTAAAACATCAATTCGTCTCACAACAGTTCAAAAGCATTTTTAAATTATGCAATTCCAGCACTGATGAAAGGTTCATTACAGTTTGGCCTAAATAAATATATTATAAAGATTATGTGGTGCCGATTATATTTCTACTTACTTTTTTAGTTATAATTCTCTTTAAAATAAAAAAAATTCAAGATCATTAACAGCATGTATTATTTTATGCCCCAATAAAAAAGGTGTTAATGAAAATTTTTAGGATTTTGTAGCCACATAAATTAATCTGCGTGTAGAACGGATGATTTATCCTATGTTTATGTAATGGATTGCATTTTGTTTGTAAGATAAATCTCATACTTTCCCAAGAACAGATCTTTATAGTGACACTGACGATAATAAACTTCAACCTTCCTCAGTTGCAAATTGAAAGATGTAATGGACCATCATCATCGTCATTCTCGGTACCTGATGCCACTAATTTAAAGGGTTATTCAGAGAGTTCCCCTCTATTCTCTATCGTTCCCCGCGCTTCCCTGCACTACGGGAAATCAAAGTTTCCCACCCTGCAGTAAATTCAGCATTCACCACAGGGTCCCCAGCATACACAGCTGAAGTGCAGGAAACCAGTCACAAACCAGCCGAACACCTGCCAAACACCCGCCGAAAACTCACCGAACATTCACCGAAAACATGCCAGAGCCGCAACAAAAAAACACACCGAACACGTCGGAAAATGTCAACCAGCTGCCGAACCAGCGCAGACCAGTCACCGGAAAAAGCCGACAACCTGACGAACAGGGTTAAAATTTTTTTCGAAATTGTCGAAATTGAAACGCTGTTTGCAAAAAATATACTCAACGAAAATGCCTGGAATTTACATATAAGGTTCTATGAATGATAATAAAAAGTAGGGTTGCACCGATACCGATACTAGTATCGATATCGGTGCCAATACCGGGTACTGCAGGAGCACTTGGTACTCGGGCAGTACCCCCGATATTTTTTTCCGATACCGGAAGCCGGCATTGAGCCGGCTTGCCGGCATCCGAGGGGCTGCGGCGGCTGTCCGAATGCTCTATCGGCATTCGGACAGGCCCTGCAGCTGCTCTCCGCATTGTTTAATACTTACCTTCCTGGGCGCCGCCGGGAAAGTCTTCGCGCACGCGCGCTCCTTGGAAGGTCCCCAGCCGTGACCACGTGGGACCATGTGATCGCGGCTGGGGTCCTTCCAACGAGCACACGCACGGGAACTTTCCCGGCGTCGCTCAGGAAGGTAAGTATAAACAAAGTGAGGAGAGCAGCTGCAGGGCCTGTCCGAATGCCGATAGAGCATTAGGACAGGCCCTGCAGCTGCTCTCCGCTCATACTTACCTTCCTGAGCAACGCCGGGAAAGTTTCCGCACGCGGGCTCGTTGGAAGGACCCCAGCCGCGATCACATGGTCCCACGTGGTCGCGGCTGGGGACCTTCCAAGGAGCACGCAAAGACTTTCCCGGCGTCGCTAAAGGAAGGTAAGTATGAGCGGAGGGGGGAGGGGGCAAATCCATGTGCTGGGGGCAGTATCCATGAGCTGGGGGCATTATCCATGCCGGGGGGCCATATCCACGAGCTGGGGCAGATCCAGGAGCTGGGGGGCATTATCCACGAGCTGGGGGCAATATCCATGAGCTGGGGGCAATATCCATGAGCTGGGGGGCAATATCCATGAGCTGGGGCAATATCCATGAGCTGGGGGGCAAATCCATGAGCTGGGGCAGTATCCATGAGCTGGGGGGCAATATCCATGAGCTGGGGGGCAATATCCATGAGCTGGGGGCAATATCCATGAGCTGGGGCAGTATCCATGAGCTGGGGGCAATATCCATGAGCTGGGGGGCAAATCCATGAGCTGGGGGGCATATCCATGAGCTGGGGGGCATATCCATGAGCTGGGGGACAAATCCATGAGCTGGGGGGCATATCCATGAGCTGGGGGGCATATCCATGAGCTGGGGGGCAAATCCATGAGCTGGGGGGCATATCCATGAGCTGGGGGACAATATCCATGAGCTGGGGGCAATATCCATGAGCTGGGGGGTATATCCATGAGCTGGGGGCAATATCCATGAGCTGGGGGGCAAATCCATGAGCTGGGGGGCATATCCATGAGCTGGGGGGCAAATCCATGAGCTGGGGGGCATATCCATGAGCTGGGGGGCATATCTATGAGACCTGGGGGCTTTATATGAGGTCTGTTCTTATTGGAAAGCGTCACGTGACATAAAATAAAAGTATCGGTACTTGGTATCGGTGAGTACTTGAACAAAAGTATCGGTACTCGAACTCGGTCTTAAAAAAGTGGTATCGGTGCATCCCTAATAAAAAGGTCTGTTACAGGAAAAAATGCTTAAAAAAACCCCCTGAAAAAATAATTTGCCCAAAAAATTCAGAAAAATGCCTAAATGATTCTAAAAAAAAATAGTAATCAATAAATAGACGGTTTGCCGCAGATTAAAACAATAAACGGTTTATTAGATATTAAATTAAGCCACCACCCCTACCCTGTTTCGCACTAAATGGGCAGACTCATTCCAAATAGGCTTAACCCAGTGTTTCCCAAACCTCTCCTTGGGACCCTCAACCAGGCCAGATTTTGCAGATCACCTTGGGGAAAAGCAGACTGAATCCTGCAATCACTGAGCAGCAAATCATATCACCTGTGCTGTGCTTCAGCTATCCTGCAAACCTGGCGAGGCGGAGGGTCCTGAGGACAGGTTTGGGAAACACTGGCTTAACCGATGCGGAATGGAATAAGATTTACTCCCTTGCTCATTGTTGCACTCCATTCACTAGGATCCAAGAAGTCAACTATAAAATACTATACAGATGGTATCGCACCCCAGACAGACTGAGGCATTTTCCTGATGGAGGGGGGTGAATGCTGGTGCCGAGCGCCTAGTGCTGACCACTTACATATTTGGTGGTCGTGCCCCCGAGTGCAACCATTCTGGGAAAGCGTCCACGAGTTTGTTTGCAGGTTTGTAGAGCCTCACTCGTCTTACACACCTGAATTTTATTTGTTACACCACAAACCTTACAGCATCTCTGCCTACAAAAAGTCGATAATCCCCTGCTTGCTCCATGCCGCTAGGCTCACAATCCCTAGAATTTGGAAACAAGAGGATACTCCCCCAGTTTTTGTCTGGCTGACGAGGTGAAACGCAGGAGAATGACTGAAGAGAAAATTCTAGGTCAAAATAGCCAAACCAGAAAAATTCTCCCATTTATCTCTCTTTCCAAATCGGCTATTTGGTCTAGCATTTTCCATTCTCCAGTCATTCCCCTGCTTTTCACCGCCAAAAAATCACTAAACTTTTTCTGCGTGTCCGAAAATGTCTCCTCTTTTCATACAGACTGCCGCCCCAAGCAGTTGTTTATGGATAGATCAAAGGAAAAGCATTTACCGTCTTTTGAAATGTCATTTTTTTGTTTTTACATATTTCTATACATCCTAGAAATCCGCCACTTCACGGGCAGGTTATGGGGACCTCCTAGGCACGATATTTGAAGGAATTTTTCATTTTTATTTTTAACCCTTATTTCATGGAAAAATCACTGTCCCTTTAAAAACGTTTTTTTTTAGAACTTGTTTCCTGTCCCCTTGGGCACTACCCGGACCCCCATACACCTTTTATGGCAAATATCTAGCATATATGCCCTCTTAGAGGGCACTCTAAAAACCAAATTTTCAGCCCCATTGACTTGTATTGAGTTCGGGTTCGGGTTCGGATCCGAACATTTGGAAAGTTCGGGTTCGGGTCCGAACCGAACTCGGGGGGTGTTCGGCTCATCCCTATTAGCAACAATCTGCTGTTTTTCTGCAGCTTTAAATCAAGCAGGGGATAATATCTATTATATGTGAAGCATGATATTGTACCTGTTTCATATAAACATTACTTAACGACAGGCTGTTGCTATAGAGACCCATAAGAAACGTGGGCTGAATCTAGGAGTGATGTGCTGTATGCTAATATGAATATTGTTATCACTCTGTATTCCAGGAACCTCATAGAAATAACATAACACAAGTAATACTGACTCGAGAATTCACTTGAAAAATGCTGGGAATAGGTCGAAATTAGAAAAAAAATTATTTATTTTTTTCATTCCAAAGACAAAGTTGATTGCCTATTTACAGGAGAAATGGAAAATATGCAAATATGGATTGCTGATAAACTGAATTATACATGCATACCAAACATTGTCTTTCACCTCTTATCCTCAAATAGAGATAAGTACTGTAATACTACATATTTATCTGAAATGTAATGTAAGTTAAATATTTAGTAAATGATAAATGTTCAAGAAGCATATAGAACCAGGCGCGCGCTCTATTCCAATCACTATGGTGGTGTGCATTATTAGTATTCAGACATTTTACATACAAAGATCGCATCCCAAACCAGCGCTTTTTTTCTAGGAAAAAAGGAGGGGGTACTCACCATGAAGTGTCATAAAGTGTCAGGCAAAGAGCAGCCAATGAAAAGATGGCGTACGCTCGTATGAACTAGTAAATAGAGGGCGCACACCAGCATGCAGCTAATGTATACAGCCAGGGACAGGCAAAGACATTGTGTTGCTTGGGTCCAAAGATAAAATGCTGCTGCCATCCTCAAACTAGTTCCACAATACACACCCATGCTTATCACAGAGCTCCACAGCGATAAAACTCACAGTAATGTGCGATGTGTAGGAGTATAACACAGAGCTTCACAGCAATAAAACTCACATTAATGTGCGGTGTGTATGTGTGTAACACAGAGCTCCACAGCAATAATACTCACATTAATGTGAAGTGTGTATGTGTGTAACACAGAGCTCCACATCAATAAAACTCACATTAATGTGCAGTGTGTATGAGCTTATCACAGTAACTCCATTTGGCCAGCAGATGGCAACATAGTCTGCCTGACACGGCCCTGATAGGAATGCATTGGGAATATTCCCAAATATTTCTTACTGTGTAATTCATAAAGAAAATTATTGGTCATCTGGAAAATTCCCTGGTAGTGAAGGGAAACTGCTGTTAAAGTTTTAAGCTCACCTGTCTACACCAATGCAAACCTCATTAGAAGGGATTCCCCCCCCCCATTTCTGTCAAACAGTATGACAGTGAACGCATGTATGTTTGCATGGAAAAAGTCTGTTTATACACAAATGTCGATTCAATCATTTTGTTACACAAATAAAGTTAGCAATTTAACACCTTCGCTGCGGATGACGTGTGGGAGATGTCCTGGGGATTCACTGCAGAGACCCCATGACCTTTGGGGGGACGTCCTCCGCAGCAAATCCACAGGACATCCCGCACGTCATCCGCAGTAAAGTCAGACCATCCCTTTCGGCTAGCGTCAGACAAACGCAGTCATCACGTCCGAGTTGCCGCACAGTTTAACGTCTGTCGTAGCATTGTTTTGTGATCAATAGAGACCAACATACGAAGTACGTGCTCATTGAAGTGCGCATGCACCACGCAGGTGGCAACAGACACCATTTAAGCCTTGATGTAAAAGCATTACGACGGACGCCCAGAGTGCGCCGCGTCTGCGTAGGGGCCTGTGTGAGTGATGACGCGACGTCAGACGCAGTGCATGTGCAACGTCCATCACGTTGAAACTCAGAAGTTATTTTGGTCTGGCTGACTGTACCTGTCATTTAATTTTAATAAATTTTGATTCCCATATTTCCCTTTTTTTTTTCTACATCCGTCAAAAAAAACGGACCGTGTGGTGTCTACAGTATCTCCCGTCAGTACGTCCGACCATTATGCATGCACGCAGAGTGCGCTCAGACTGCGTTTGTCTGACATTAGCCTTGACCACTCCTGGCGTGATGACGACAGTTTCAGGCGTCCCCCGACAGAGGCCCCTATTACATTCTACGCGCAATTTTGTTCGTGCAGCGCTAATTTTTTTTGCGCACTTCGTCCAGCGTTATCGCGCAAACATTAAGGTGATATTCCGATCTGAACGCATTTTCTCATCCGTCAAAAAATAACGTTCGTAAAAAAGACGCGCAAAACGAAGTGTAATACGCGTGCAGTAACGTTGCGCATGTAAATCCATGTGCGGACTGTTTTTTTTCATGGGATTCAGCCATCAGAATAAAGAACCTTAATTGACATCAATTTACCTTAATTGACTCACATACGTTGTTGCGCCTGTCAAAGTAAGTCTGAGTATACATGCTGCAGCAATAAAAAAAATATGCACGAATTCACAATTTTATTGTTTGGGTATGTGTAGAATGTGTAACTATACTGTGCTGTATTTTTTTTTTTGGTGCTGGTGTATTTGGTTTCGGCCAGAACGTTCAGATTTGCAGTTAGCACCAACTTTTCAAAGACGTTAAAATTATGCGCGCAAACGTCGTTCGTAAAAAGATGCGCATCGATTGAAATACCATCCGCGTACCAGCGCACAAACGAATTTGCACTCACAATGTTAAGTATAGGACGCGCACAGTTCATCACGTTCGCGCAAGTCCATCCGCGTTAAACGAGAATGAGCATCATTTGTGCGAACGTTGAAATACGACGTTCAGCGCAAAGTGTTTTGCCATTCGCGCAAATGCGCATTTGCGCACGCAAAACACAACGCGTGAAAAATGTAATAGGGCCCAGAGCCGGGAGAGTGCCTAAAAGGGGGAGGGGCCTCTCTCCCTCCTAATCAGTAAAAGTTACAACATTAAGAGAGGCATCACTGGAAAGGTCACAGTCTTGCCTTTCCAGCAAGGTCACAGTCTGGCCTTTCCAGCAATGGTTCTCTTAACCCTTTAGGTGCCAGATCACAGACTTCTCAGAGGTTGCTGACATCGTGAATGTCAGGCCAGCCTCCAGGGCCTCCCCTGTCCACTGATGCCTTTTGCATGGGCACGATGACATCAGTGAAGGAATTAACCCCTAGCTGCCCAGAGATTTCTCCATGATGTAGGTCCTTCGGACCCCCGATCACCCAGTCAGTGACGACTAGAGGATCGTGTTTGTTATCGTTACAAAGGCCAGAGCATGGTTATGTGTAAAAATAAAATAAATAAAAATGTATTGTTTTAATGGAGCACTATTCTTTACTTTTTTATTATAAAGTGAACAATGATGCTGCGCTAACTCACCTTCTCATTTCCCATGATGAAAACTTTTGCCTTTCAGTTTTAGCTAAAATCACGTATTTATCTCAGAAAAATACAGTAACAGGTTCCCAGCTCTAATTTTTTTAACAAGTGTACCCCATAGAATATATGGAACCGCAAAGGCTCGCAGGATAAAATGTTAAAAAAATTATGTTATAAAGTGTAAATGAATGAAATCTGAATGGAAATTCAATTTTTTTTTTATATAAAATTGTAATAGCATTCTTGCAGGACATGATGTACAGGGCCGGTGCAAGCATTTTTGTCTAGTCAGGCGAAGGTGTGTTTTGGTGCCCCCCCATCCGTGTCATGTCAAGCCAATCAGGATAGAGGTGCCATAATAATCTCTATATATGCACACATACATATATACACACTCTAGTGTCGCACCGATACCACTTTAAGACCGAGTACAAGTACCAATACGTTTTTTCAGGTATTCACCAATATCATGCCCACTCAGATACATATATACAGACCAGAACATGTCCAGATAAATATATATATACACACAGAGACCTCAGACCAGAACATCTCCAGATATATATATATATTGCCCCCAGCTCACATGGATATATTTGCCCCAGCTCACAAGGGTATATATATTGCCCCCAGCTCACATGGATATATATATCTATAGCCCCAGCTCACAAGGGTATATTTGCCCCCATCTCACATATGGGTATATTTACCACAGCTCACACATGGGTATATTTGTCCCCAGAGCTCACACATGGGTATATTTGCCCCAGCTCACATATGGATATATTTGCCCCAACTCACATATGGGTATATTTGCCCCAACTCACATATGGGTATATTTGTCCCAGCTCACACATGGGTATATTTGCCCCCTGCTCACATATGGGTATATTTGCCCCCAGAGCTCACACATGGATATATTTGCCCCCAGAGCTCACACATGGATATATTTGCCCCCAGAGCTCACACATGGGTATATTTGCCCCCTGCTCACATATGGTATATTTGCCCCCAGAGCTCACACATGGATATATTGCCCCCAGAGCTCACACATGGATATATTTGCCCCCAGAGCTCACACATGGGTAAATTTGCCCCCAGCTCACATCATTCTTCCCCTCAATTAATTTCACCCCCTCAATTCATTCTCCCCCTTCAATTCATTCTCCCCTTTAATTCATTTCATACCCCTGCTCACACGTGCACATCACCCCTGATCACACATCACCCCTGATCACACATCACCCCTGCTCACACACACACACACACACACACACATCACCCCGCTCACACGCGCACATCACCCCTGATCAGACATCACCCCTGCTCACACACACATCACCCCTGCTCACACACATCACCCCTGCTCACACACACACACACACATCACCCCTGCTCACACACACACACATCACCCCTGCTCACACACACACACATCACCCCTGCTCACACACATCACCCCTGCTCACACACATCACCCCTGCTCACACACATCACCCCTGCTCACACGCACACATCACCCCTGCTCACACACACACATCACCCCTGCTCACACATCACCCCTGCTCACACGCACACATCACCCCTGCTCACACGCGCACATCACCCCTGCTCACACACATCACCCCTGCTCACACACATCACCCCTGCTCACACACACACATCACCCCTGCTCACACACACACATCACCCCTGCTCACACATCACCCCTGCTCACACGCACACATCACCCCTGCTCACACGCGCACATCACCCCTGCTCACACACATCACCCCTGCTCACACATCACCCCTGCTCACACACACACACACATCACCCCTGCTCACACACATCACCCCTGCTCACACATCACCCCTGCTCACACACACACACACATCACCCCTGCTCACACACATCACCCCTGCTCACACACCACCCCTGCTCACACACACATCACCCCTGCTCACACACACATCACCCCTGCTCACACACATCACCCCTGCTCACACATCACCCCTGCTCACACACACACACATCACCCCTGCTCACACAAACAAACATCACCCCTGCTCACACACATCACCCCTGCTCACACATCACCCCTGCTCACACACACATCACCCCTGCTCACACATCACCCCTGCTCACACACACACACATCACCCCTGCTCACACAAACAAACATCACCCCTGCTCACACACATCACCCCTGCTCACACACATCACCCCTGCTCACACATCACCCCTGCTCACACACACACACATCACCCCTGCTCACACAAACAAACATCACCCCTGCTCACACATCACCCCTGCTCACACACACATACATCACCCCTGCTCACACACACATACATCACCCCTGCTCACACACACATACATCACCCCTGCACACACACACCCACCCCCATACTCACACCCACCCACCCCCATACTCACACCCACCTCCCCATGCTCACACCCACCTCCCCATGCTCACACCCACCTCCCCATGCTCACACACACCTCCACATGCTCACACACACCCAATGCTCTCATTCACCCATGCTCACACACACAGACACACACTCCATGCTTACACACCCACCTCCCCCATGCTCACCTCCATACTCACACCCCCTGCTTGCTACTTACCCTAGGATTCAAATCCCTGGCTGCCTCCATGGTTACAGCTCAGCTGGTCTCTCTCCACTCCCCCCACCCTGCACGTGCTGGACACTTCCTGCACAGGAGCAGGGGAGGGAGGCTCTGCTAGCTGCTGTGAGGAGGAAGGGGGTGGATGGGCGGGGCCAGCATCTTCCCATGTGAGCTGTGGTCTGGCAGCCTCGTCTTCCTCCTCCTCTGCACCCCCCCCCCCCCGCAGGGCCTTTACTTCCGGTGCAGCGTGTGGGAGTGGGATCCCACACGCTGCCGAGTAAATGGGAAACCTTGTGCCCGATCCTTGCAAGGCCTCCGCTCGCTGGGTGGTCCAGATTTTTCCGCCCCTCAACTGGCAGAAAGCCAGAATAGTAAGGCAGCCGCCTGTGCTGCCTTACACTAGCGCCGGCCCTGATGATGTATACATATAATAACCCCCCGTTTTCCTCAATTATAAATTATGAATCTGCCGGGTCTGCTGGCAAGGCAAGCAATAAGGTTATAGAATTTGTTTGGGTCCTACAATAAAACATGACTTCAAATCGCGTTTAAGCACGATGAGCACAGAACGGTCAAAATGAGCTCAGCACACAGAGTTGAAATGGCCCAGCAGAACAGGGGTTAACAGTGTACATTTACATGACTGTCTGAGTAAGATAGGAAATCAGGGGAAGCAAAAAAATTTCTACAGTTCCTGCTTTAAGTGGTCTAATATATTTGAGGTAAAACAAACACTATAGAGATAGCACAACACAGGATTTAACAGGAGATATTTTTTATTCCACCCAAGTGGACCAGTCAACGTTTCTACTCGGTATGAGTCTTTTTCAAGCCTGTAGGTTCCAAGTAACATAACCACATATAAACACCAAGCCGGCTGGGTGGAGTAGAGGTAACATCACTGCTCTGCGTGGAGAGAGCCTGTGGAGTCATGGGTTAGATTCCAGCGTGGAGCACCTCTCCAGTAAATGTCCCTGGGAAAGACACCTAACGGTACATACCCGCCACTCAGGACATACTTGAAAACGAGAGAAATCTCAATGTATCCTTCCTGGTAAAATCCTTTCTCAAAAAAAAAAAATGAATAATCATTCCATTATATATTAATGACAAAAGTTACTACTGCATCAATGATATACACATACAGGGTTATTCAGAGAGCACCAAAATGTCACCAACATTTCAGTGCTCTCTGATTCAACACACTTCAATGTTTCTACTTCGCTAACCCAAGGTCCCCGAAGTGCTGCGAATCGGCCACCAACCTGCCACAAACCCATTGGCTGCCGCCACCAGCCCACTGGATGGCTGCCGAACGCAGCCGACAGGCCACCGCGCACAGCGCCGACCAGCCACAGGAAAAAAGCCCACAAGCTGCCGAACGGGTAAAAAAAAAAGGAACAAAACGATTGAAAGTGCCAAATTTGAAATGTTGTTTGCAAAAAATGAATGAATGAAAATTTCTGGAAATAACATATAAGATCCTATGAATAATAATAGAAAGGTCTGTTACATTAAAAAAAAATCAGAAAATGTTTTTTCCCCAAAAAATTCCCAAAAATTTAAAAAATAATCTTTAAAAGAAAATAAAGAGACTTTCTACTGCAGAACAAAAGAATAAACGGTTTATTAGATATTGGATAAAAATGGGAATATTTTTAACATTGAAGCCTATGGGATTCGCCTGATTAAACCTGCTGAATGAAAGTACCGAACAGCAGGGCTTTTCAACAACTTTTCACTGCTTTACGGTGTTCTCTGAATAGATTAACCATTGCTTCTCTATGGGAGATTTCACTGCCGTCGAACAGGCACCATACTTGCTGACAATTCGCCAAAATTTGGTGAACTGTCTGTTCTTTGAATAGCCGACTCAAAAATCATCATAGATCAACGCATATTAGCTGTGTGCCTCTTTCATCAGCCACATAGGTCATTACGATAGTCCAAAAATTAAACCTAGCACATAGAGGAGGGAAGCAGGAGTAAAGGAAAGATTAGCACGTCCGGCGAGCGTTTTGCATAAGTCTGCTCATCAAGGATGCGTCACGACGTGAAGGGGGAACTGGGTTATTCACTATTACCTGTCAAACTATGGGTTTTTAGTAATGAATTACTATATCTAGCTGGATATGTGTTGACTTTATCCACGGTTCTGTTCAATGTTACTGCATTTGCCTTTTTGTTTCACAATTGACAATCGGCCTCATCCTCCGAGTCCTCTGCCAGCCAGGCTTGTAGTGCTTTACAGTCCACCTCCGCTGCCAAAGCATCTAATGCAGCCTCCATGCCCACAGCTACTCCTGCCGTAGCCTCGCTATCACACACGGAGGAGTCAGCTGAATTGCTTGACTACAATGACAGTAACATGCTGCTTGAGGATGCGCAGCAACTACAGTGCTCTGATTCAATCTCTGAGGTTGAGGAAGGGAGTATAATCAACCTAGAGGAAGGGGGTGCCAGTGATGACACACAAATAACTGGCACTCATGTTGCCCCAGCAGCTGCAGCATACTGCCAAGTTGGCTCCAGTGACGAGGAGATAGGGAGTGATGACAATGATGATGAGGTCACTGACTCCACCTGGGTGCCTGATCGAACAGAGGAGTCAAGGGAGGAGGAGGTACAACAAACACGAGGCACAACACCCTCTATGACCCCAGGATTCGTGCTATCAAGGAGAGGGATCATTACTGGTTGGCAAGCCTTCTTGATCCACGATACAAGGGTAAAGTTGCAGAGCTCATCCTGCCCTCACAGAGGGAGGACAGGATCAAAAAACTTGAGGACGCTCTAAAGCGACACTTGTGTAACACCTTTCCAGGCACTGGTAGGTTACCAAGTGATGACACAGGTGCTTCTGAGGCTGCGGATGATCAGAGGAATAGTGGTGAAGGCCGGGGCCGCTTGACTGATGCCTTTTTAATTTTTTTTAGTCCACAACGCCCAGGGACGTCAAATGTAGGCACCCATTGCCAGCGTCTTCACCGTATGTGCAGGACTACCTAGGGGCAAGGGCAGACCTGGATATCTTTCCAGCAGATGATCCACTGGCTTACTGGGTGTTGAGATTGGATTACTGGCCAGAACTTAGCCAATATACTATGCAGCTACTAGGTTGCCCTTCATCTAGCGTGCTTTCCGAAAGGACGTTCAGTGCCGCTGGAGGTTTTGTCACAGACAAAAGAGTGCGTTTGTCCACCGACTCTGTAGACCGGCTGACATTTATAAAAATGAATCAGTCCTTGATCAATCCCCTGATGCTGATGTAACGGAATAGATCGGGGATTTCTTCTGCATTCACAAAACCTCCACCACTGAACTCTTACACAATACCACAAAGGTGGTTACGGTGTGAAGGCACTTGCTGCCACCAAACTCAAAATATTTGGGTGCACTGACACTGACACCTATATTACCAGATTTATATAATTTTAATTTTTTGGACCAACCCTGCACTCTTCCTCAATACCACAAAAGGATTACGGTCTGCTGCCACCAGCCCACTGGACGGCTGCTGAACGCAGCCGACAAGCCACCGCGCACAGCGCCGACCAGCCACAGGAAAAAAGCCCACAAGCTGCTGAACGGGTAAAAAAAAAAGGAACAAAACGATTGAAAGTGCCAAATTTGAAATGTAGTTTGCAAAAAATTGTTTAAAGGAAATTTCTGGAAATAACATATAAGATCCTATGAATAATAATAGAAAGGTCTGTTACATTAAAAAAAAAACACTATTTAAAAAAAAATCAGAAATTTTTTTTTTCCCAAAAAATTCCCAAAAATGGCAAAAATAATCTTTAAAAAAAAATAAACAGACTTTCTACTGCAGAATAAAGAATAAACGGTTTATTAGATATTGGATAAAAATGGGAATATTTTTAACATTGAAGCCTATGGGATTTGCCTGATTAAACCTGGTGAATGAAAGTACCGAACAGCAGGGCTTTTCGACAACTTTTCACTGCTTTTCGGTGTTCTCTGAATAGATTAACCATTGCTTCTCTATGGGAGATTTCACTGCCGTCGAACAGGCACCATACTTGCTGACAATTCGCCAAAATTTGGTGAACTGTCTGTTCTTTGAATAGCCGACTCAAAAATCATCATAAATCAACGCATATTAGCTGTGTGCCTCTTTCATCAGCCACATAGGTCATTACGATAGTCCAAAAATTAAACTTAGCACATAGAGGAGGGAAGCAGGAGTAAAGGAAAGATTAGCACGTCCGACGAGCGTTTCGCATAAGTCTGCTCATCAGGGACGCGTCACGACGTGAAGGGGGAACTGGGTTGTAATGTTCGCTATTACCTGTCAAACTGTGGGTTTTTAGTAATGAATTACTATATCTAGCTGGATATGTGTTGACTTTATCCACGGTTCTGTTCAATGTTACTGCATTTGCCTTTTTGTTTCACAATTGACAATCGGCACATGCAAAATGTAACTACATGATCTATGGGCAGGGGTGTCTACAGTCCTTATACAAAGAATGTTTCAGGATTGTAGAGCCCTTGTTATATATATTGGTTGATTTCTAGACAGGTACACATCTTCATCTGGTACCTCCCTTGTTGGAGTATTGTTTAGGCAGCACAATGATATGGTGCTCCCCTTCCTCTATCCTTACTGGTCCAGTGTGGTGTGTTTTTTAGATTCTTTTCGTTGTTCTGGTCCTGCACATTTTTTGTTGTTGTTTTTTTTCCATATTTTTGGCTTGTAATTTTGTTGTGTGGTTTTATCATTGCTTATCAATAAAACTTTTTTTTATTTTTATTTTTAATTCTTGAGACATTTCCTCATCCGCCTTTTGGATCATTTGATCTATATGTCCTTTACATACAGTATATTCATAGTACACATTGCAAAGCTGTAATGTAAATGTAATAAAGTAAGTCATTTAAAAAATATAGCTAATCTTCCTATTACCAAAGTGCTCGTGCAGAACTTTTAAATATTTCTAATCAGGCGTCTTTGGATAACAAGCCAAAGTGCAATATGACCTTTTCTGAATAATTTACGGTTGTTCTAACAAATGGAATAGTTATGGTTTTCCAAAAGACATGAAGCACAATTAACTGTTTGAAGGAAAGTGCACCATTTGTATAGTTGAACATAGGAACATAGTGGTATACTTTCTATTACATAGATAATTATAGATAAAACATCATCTGAAATGTATGTCGTCTAATTATCACTTCCGATATATGAAAAACCAGTAAAAAATACTTCAGTTTCAGTTAACATTACAGAACTGAACTTCTTCTCCGTCCAGGATTGTTTCTCGGTAAATATCCTACATCTCCTTCCAGCACAAGTATGAGAGCGGGAATTGGAGAATTTTCACTAAATATTACATGCCTTTTCAAACTGCAGCCGATTTGGAGGATGACAGAGAAAACGTTACCATAAAACACAAATGAGAGTGATTCCATTCTCTCCAGAATGAACAACCAACAGCTAATCAAACGTTGCGCAACATACTCTACCTAAAACCGATGGCCATTAGCATTTAAAGGAGTAAATATGGCTTATTGGATGCGTTTTTTCAGGGGGAAAAATGAGACAGCAGTTGTATGTGTAAAATGGTATAATTTCCTACTGCACACATAGTTGAAAACACAACCCATTCTTTTAATCCATTTCTGGTAACTGTCATCAGCCAATCAAACGTCATGAAAAGTACAACTGTGTAAAAGTGTTAATTTAGTCTACTAATAATTTTTGACAAAGACTTAGGGCCTGAATACAAAGCTCCCGCGTGAGCTAACGTGAGATTCCAGGGCAGGCGCTACTTCAGCACCCTGCCCTGGAACAATGCCATGGAGCGATCGCCGAGGGGGACTATTTGTCCCTCGTCTCACTCTGCTCCAGGCAGCTAGACGTGGTGCATCAGGCCACCATTTTCGCCCTTGGATGAGAGGTGAGTATCTGATTTAAGCAGAATCCTCTAGGACACAGTAAAAAAAAAATTAACCCATCAGTACAGTATTTGGCGCTAGACTTTTGTAATACCTTGCTTATCCTACCGCTAATTACTGATTTGCTCCCCATGTTAAGTATAGGATGCTCAAAGTACAGTAAGCTTGCGGAAGCTAGCGCGATCACCGATGGGAAGGTAATATAGGGGCATGTGTTGAAGTCACTTATCCTGATGTTAACACTTACATATCCGAAACGCTACAGTTAGTGTTCAGTATGTAATCTGGCCATTAGTTAGCTACATTTTTTTCAGCGATGAAAACTAGGCCATAATATAGTTATCTTACCAGAAAAAAGAGAGATGGGGGACCCACAACAGGAACCCTCAAATTTAGACAATCACCTGACTCTCATCCAAATGAGTGAGAGCAGCACAACCTCTTACTCAGGATTAAACCTGACCTAAATGTATATATATATATATATATCTCAATAAACCACTTGGCAGCTCAAAAAGAAACTGGCAAATGGCACTGGAGGAGTGGCTACAGAAAAATTAATCTTTATTAGAACGAATATAGACACTCTCAGATGCAAGGAAAAATCAATTAAAAAACATAAATATGACAGCAGACAAAGCAGGGTGTACTGGAATTGACGCCAGTGTATAATGGCTGTGCATAAAAGAGGTGTGGAAAGAGGATTGCAATCAATGTATTAGGCACCATAATAGAATTCCATAATTGCACAAAGGGATTAGCATCAAAAAAGCAAACCATAAATCACCTTCACAATCAGCACGCCAACACTGACCCTTAGCTAGTCGAGCTCATGCTCAAATTTCGTCCTCACCCTGCAAATGCTACACACACAACAAATCACGGCTTAAAATCAAAGTTGATACATCAGCTCGTGTAGCTGATGTATCAACTTTGATTTTAAGCCGTGATTTGTTGTGTGTGTAGCATTTGCAGGGTGAGGACAGAAATCTTGAGCATGAGCTCGACTAGCTAAGGGTCAGTGTTGGCGTGCTGATTGTGAAGGTGATTTATGGTTTGCTTTTTTGATGCTAATCCCTTTGTGCAATTATGGAATTCTATTATGGTGCCTAATACATTGATTGCAATCCTCTTTCCACACCTCTTTTATGCACAGCCATTATACACTGGCGTCAATTCCAGTACACCCTGCTTTGTCTGCTGTCATATTTATGTTTTTTAATTGATTTTTCCTTGTATCTGAGAGTGTCTATATTCGTTCTAATAAAGATTAATTTTTCTGTAGCCACTCCTCCAGTGCCATTTGCCGGTTCTCTTTTGAGCTGCCAAGTGGTCATAATATAGTTATGATGACGAAAATCTATTTGACATTTTTGTCAGCTAATGAAAACTAGATAAGAACGTTAGTAAGATTTTAATCATAGTCCTTTGACTAAAATGCCATTTAATTCTAGTCATATTTTAGTCAACACAATGAACACTACTATGTAACACTACGTTGCTGCACACGACTTTAAGACATTAAATCAGCATGTTATTGTGCAATATGTGTACAATGTCATATTCTTGTTACCTATCCTGGTATATTTGTTTGTACCTGTTAAATAGCAATACAAAGCGTTGACTGGGGTTTGACATTCTTTGCTGATAACTAGGCTTATGGCGTTTGAGGTTATCACTGCCATTGGAATGCAGTGATGAGCGTTAGTGTGGAATCTAGCATTATCTAGGATACA
The DNA here is from genome assembly GCA_009667805.1 of Leptobrachium leishanense. Classification (NCBI taxonomy): domain Eukaryota; kingdom Metazoa; phylum Chordata; class Amphibia; order Anura; family Megophryidae; genus Leptobrachium; species Leptobrachium leishanense. The sequence continues at coordinate 311,173,719 of CM019065.1, forward strand.
TAGTAAATGCGGTTAAATACAAGATGTGAAGTGTCAAATCCATTATTTCTATTTAGTTATTTTTTTGTTTCTTAATAAGTTGTCAATTGGTTTGTGATCACTGTAGTTAATACTATCCTTGCAGAGTATAGGACTTTTTCTATTTATCTCATTGTTTCAATCTTTAAAAAAAAATCATGATTTGATAACCTGGCACCAATCAAAAGTCTGATAGAATCCAACAGATTCAATTTTTTTTCAGTGCCGCACTGTAACATCTTGTACCTGTACTGTATGGGCATTTCCAGCAGCTATAGCCCCATGAATCCCTGTATAGTAGTGAGCGACCCTCTCTCTGACTGTTGTAATGCAGCACCAATGTTTTTGAAATTTTTGCTAGCGTGACATTTAGGGCTGCTATTTGCAGCTTGTTTACAGTAATACAGGATGACTGTAGAGAGCTAAAATAATTTTGGTTCTCCACAGGGGGCACATTAATCTTGCTTTAAATAGGTACGCAAATTGAGTTTTGATATACTACTGATTGCTTATCAAAGTGTTACGATGCAAAATCGAGTTAATTCAATTTTGGCAGTGAAAGGGTAAATGAATAAAACCCTGAGAGAACGAAAACGCAGAGTAGTCCTCCTCCAATGTGTGGAGAACAGTACTTAAAACTAGTGATCAAAAAATTCAACTAAAAACAAAAACGTGAGGACGTTAAAAAAGTGTCTGACAGCGCCAATTGTAACCGACTGCAAAATTGCCCCTGGTGAGATGATAAAAATGGCTTGATTCAACGCAATCCTCCTCCAGGAACAAGACAGTAAACACGCCAGATAGTCTATGCATTCACCATATTTGGACAATAGAGTCCTGTTGAATAGATTCTAGATTTTCACAATCCTGAACAAACATGTAATTTTGATGCCTCTAGTCATACGAGCTTTCTTGTCACTTCCATTACCCTCACAAACAGCATAGTGTAATATCATAGCAATGATGAAGTCAGTCTAGTAACAATACAATTCCTGGAAGCCGCCAGTACAGCTATTTCAGTCTGTTTCACTTAAAGAAATGTTAAAGAACAAAAGTTGATTATTTGCAGCATCTCTCCAACATTTCTCCTTTCTTCCTTAGTCAAATGAGTGATGACATTTTATCGGACCCTGTGAGTTAATAAAATACATGTGTGTTTAAGACCGTTTGCCTAACAATAACAAATAAGGATTGTGCTGCTGATTTTAACGTTGGGGCACCTCAGGCAAAACAAGGGAGGGTCAATCAGGGGAAATAGCATGAAGATGGGCAACTCATCTGTTCTTTAGTGATTGTTTCAAACATTTTGGATTTCTATGTCATGCATCAATTTCCTGGAAATTCATTTCATTAGAAATCCATACAGTACATGGCTGGAAAGGTCCACAAGTTAATAAAATCCGTTTTGTATAAACCATTTCAATGACTCAGAGGAAATAATCACTCGCTTTTCCATGCAATCTAGTTTGTCTGAACAATACACTTTGATATTTTGTAACGTGGGGGGCAAGCAATAACAATGGGCTAGATCACAATCTATATATTATTGCACATACTCCAAACAGGCAAACAGGGGGAAAAACACTGAGGGCAGTATTACAATGTTGGTGCTAACTTAACCAGAGCTGTTGTAAATTTAAAACCTCCATAGGCTAAAATGGCTCTGGTAAGTTTACAACAGCTCTGGTTAAGTTAGCACCAACTATGTAATAGAGCCCTGTGTGTATATAATAAATCTAAAATCTTTATTATCCCCATCGCGGCAAGCAGGCGTCGCCCATTGGGAGGGTGTTAACGACGGCGAGGAGTACAGGTACGCCTCACTGCCAGCTGCTGCCATGGGTCTCTAATTTGGCCCGCCCACACAGCCGATATGCTGTGTGCGTCATTGGATGCAGGGGGAAGGCCTGAGTTCAGGCCGCTTCTCTGCAGCCAATGATGAGCAGCGCGCCGGCTGCCGGGAGGAGCCGTGGCAGCCCATCGAAGTCAGCAAGACGTACATGTATGCCCTGCAGCTTCAAAGCCCACCCACCGTGAGGACGGCATAGAATGTCTTGCAGCAGGAAGGGGTCAATAAATTTTCACAGGCGTCAAACACATATACACAAAACAAAACAGTACAGCTACAATTTAAAGGGCTGTGTCATGAAGACGTTTGTAGATACATTCCTCACTCGTGTATTACAAGTATTGGGGATGAAATTTACAACCGAACACAAATGCAAGAATGAAGATAAAGAGGACCATTGAGGAATATTGCAGAACAAATAATAAATACAGGGATGTAGAGATAGGAACACGTTTCAATCAAGTCCTAAGTTGCACAATTCCTCAATTGTCTTCTTTGTCTCCATTCTAGCATTTGCCTTTGGTTCTAAATTTCACCTCATCCCCATTATTTGTAATACGCCAGTATTTATAGTATATAATAGCTGGTGTGTTCTCCTCTTAGTTTGTTGTATTTTTTGGTCTTGAGAAGCACCCGTCCTCTATGCTTAGTAAAAGTTGAGTGCTGCCCTCCTGGTGTATTTTTATGACAATGTCTGACAACTCTCGGCAAGCACCCCTCCCTGTCACAGGTGTTCCATTTCCAGGCTCTATTTAACCTAGAATCACAGGGAGCTCCAGAAAGGATTCGGTCCTCAATAAGTGAGTTAATCCCATTAAGGTGATCATTAGGTTATGTACAGTAGGACCTGTCAAAGTTGGGATACATTGGAGATGTTGACAGGCTTAAGAAATTTATGGCCATATATTTTGAACTAAATTCCCATAATTTTTTTAACAGAGTTTAGGGTCAAAAAACCTTGTAAAAATCTTGAGTGGGTTAGGAACTGTTAAATTCCTGAAAAGCTTAAGATTTTGGATGAATCTTTAAAAAGTTAAAATTTGGTGAATGGGGGGCGTGGCTAGCTGCGGTGGTGAGCAGTCGTGTTGTTGCAGAGCTCCGTGTTTTTTATCTCGGATTTCGGGATTTTGGGCTATTTTTCTGCTCAGAACTGTTCCCTGACTTGCCTCCCTGCTGCTACCATCAGGAAGAGTGATCCCGAGCCTGACTTGCTCCCCCCTCCGGACTAGCGGTATGTTCTGCCCGGGCCGGGTTTTTGCGGCCTACTGCCCTTTCTGAAGCCTGCGGTGGCCTGAACACTGTCTGCAGCGCCCCAGCTTACTGATGGGTAAGAAAACCAAAGGCAGCGGGGCTGTAGAGGACCCACGTACCCCAGACATAAGGATCTCACTAGGGGGAGGGTGAGGTCGATGTCACTCACCTCTGGATCCACCTGACCCTGCTCTTGATGCCCCGGTGGAGGCTGATGCCTTGGGACTGACGGATGACGATCTCCCAGCTACACGAGGGGACATTCGTACCCTGCTAGCAGATGCCAGATCCTCATGGCAGACTGATATTCTGGCCCTCGACGCCAACGTTACTGTCACTCGGACCCTGGTGGGAGAGGTTCAATTACGCACACAAATGCTGGAAGGAGAGCAGGCCACGACCACAACTCATCTACAGGCGCTCCAGAAGCAGGTTGAGAGTTTACAATCAGCGAAGGTGACCCTGGAAATGCGACACCAGCGAAGGAATCTTAAACTCCGTGGCATCCCAGAAGCTGTGCTAGACGCCAATTTACCTGCCTATGTTCTCCGTTTCATGATGACTGTTCTCTCCCCCCGAGCGACTCCTCCAGACCCTGTGCTATCGGCATCTCATATCCGGAAAGGCTGCTGTGGCGCCGGTGGGAGCCTCGCGGGACGTCATTGTGGTGCTTCGCGATGTGTCCCATGTCGCTTTCCTGGACACGGTGAGAAATACACCCCTGATCCCTTTTGAGGAGGCCTCCATAGCGGTGTACATGGATCTCCCCTTTTTCCTTCTGGCGGCCCGGAGAATGTTTAGACCCATTACCATCCTTCTGTGTGCCCATGACATTCGCTATCGATGGGGCGCGCTTGGCTCCTTGTCGATCCTCTGCGGTGATGGGCGCACCCTCTCGGTGACTACCATGGAGGAAGCGGATGCACACCTTCGGGACCTTGGCCTGATTACTCCCTCTTTGGATTGGAGTGGAGTGGGATCATTGGCTGAATCTTATACTCCCCAGAGGGAGCCGGACTGAGCAACCTGACCTTTATGGGGGCTCTATAGTTATTACCCTGGCCCGGAAAGATGTTTTTTCTCTTCTTTTTTTTGTTTTGTTGTTACTTTAGCTTATTGGACTTATCAGTGACTTTGGAGTCATCTCTGTCCCCCGCCCTCCCCCCCCTTTTTTTTTAAATGTAACATGGGTTTTGCCCCGGTTGCGCCCACTTGGCCCTGGGCCTGCCCTTTCCCTGTGGCCTCCTCCACCTCTCCTCTCTCTCTCCCTCCCTTCCACCAGCTGCAATTCTTCTCAAAGGCAATGTGCAGGTTAAATTGTTTTATTTTTACTTTATACTGTACAGTATTTTGTATTACTGTAATCATTTTAATATGAATAAATTGTTGTGGAACCAATCGTCAGAGTTTCCATGATTTCTTATGGGGAAATATGCTTTGATATAAGAGTGCTTTGGATTACAAGCAAGCTTCCGGAACGAATTATGCTCGCAATCCAAGGTATTACTATACGAATCACATAAATGTTGAAAAAAGAATGACTATAATAATATAAACTGAATAGATATACACTGGGATTGCATGAACAGACCAGGTTAACACTAATCTGACGAGAAATCAGTAAATTCGGTGAATACCTGAGATTCACCAAAACCTCATCCTCTCACAAGTGACACTACTCCTTATTCTAGAACCAATGTGTTTAAATACATAAAACCCATATTCTAGAAAGGAGAAATAGCGCCATGTCATTTTTTTGGGACTACTTTTGAGAGTCTTCGGCAGGCTTTGCAAGAATTGTCAAGTCCATGTCAAACCCAACATACAGAGTGCATCTCCGAGACATGGTAATCCATCAAAATCACAACTCCATAAACAGATTTAGGGATGCTTTTCCATATATCAAAATGTAAAAAGCTGAAAAATGGAAAAATTAGAAACAGATAAGCATGATTATTGGAATAAGTTGACGCTCACTTTTCGTCTTCCCCAGTTCTTGAACATGTTTGACCACTCATTATATTTTTATTATACTTTGCAACATGTGGTTTATATTTTGAAGTATTTATGAGGACATTAGATGACATAGAATATTGTTGGTTATGAAACAATCCTATTTCCCAGCATGTGTACTACACTTTTTGACTTATATGGTATACATTAGAATTTATGCAACCGATCTGTGTTACGTCTCTGACAGATGAGCTACCCTACTCAAATAGCACAAGACAAAAAAATACTGTGCTTTTAGACTTCGAGAGGGTGAATCACTGAACCAGGATGCATTTTAATATTTTAGTAATAAATTGCTGATACGGAAAAGTAACAATGGAGAATGTTTCCAATTATCCCCTTGACCTTAAGATTAAAATTTGTTGTAATTCTCTAGAACGGTAACGTTTTGTGAACGGCCCTGCTATCGTCTGTTAATACTAAGGTTCTAATTCCTTGTGTTATTTGGTTCATTTTTTTTAATATAGAGCAGGAAGGATTACATAAAAACACTAAATGAATAAAAAAAACTTAAATCCTTTACTTCCATTAACAAGTATACTCGATCTTCGAAAGAACCTGCAGGTGCCCTAATATCAAATATACTCAATGTGGTCTGATTTTGGAGCAATAAAAAGGAAAATTGTTTATTGCAAAGGAAATTCATTTGCAAATGAGCTCCAGAACATGTCCCTATAATTTAGGTCAGCTGAGGTATAGAAGCTGCTTGAACAGCAGCGACTTCTTTGTTTGGAGACGCAGCCGATTTTATCCGAGTGCAATGGCACTGTTTGGCAAGAAAATAGCATCGTCTGTCTGTCAATAAAAAAATACATTGTACAGATGTAGATTATTTTAACTGTAATTACTGTAAAGTGATTTGAAAAAACAATGGGTCCTCCCACTGGGTTTTTGGAAAACCACTTGGTGGTGAAGGGGTTAAACTATACATTGATGGAAAATTTCAAAAGATTGTAGACATTATGAAAAAGACAGTTTCTGTTTCTATCGCCAGAATTAACTGGTTTTCGTTGACCATTTATGCTTAAAATATTACATTTTATTCTCTTCGTAATTAGTGTTAAGAGAATAAACTCTAGTCTTGGACAAAACAGACACTGCGTAAAAGAACATAGATTGCGCAATATGTATATGAGCCGTTCAAAACCATGAGATGCTGATGGTACACCTCAGTGGCTCTTCTACATCGTGTGGATCCCTTCATTCCTGATCTGTGCTGGAGAATGTGTGGGGGTCACGGCACGCTGGCCTGCATGTGGTGGAGTTGTTCTAAAACTGTCTGCTATTGGGAAGAGCTGAGAGCCTTAGCGGGCCATGTTTTCTGGACCAAGACCCACCTGGACCTGTAGGCCAAGCCACTACATGACCTTTCGATACCTCATAATCACCTTTTGTCCACGCTTCTCCTCACAGCCAGGAAGGTGGTTGCCGAAAACTGGCGCACCGTTTCTTTGCCGTCCCAGTCCCGCATGCTTCAGATTGTAGACCATATCCGGCTAATGGATGAACTCTAAGCTACACTTCATCACACTATGCCGTCGTTCACTAGAACGTGGATGGCCTGGGAATCTTTAGGTGGGTGAGGTTGCTTGGGGTTGTGCACCCGTGGAGATTTTGTCGGTCCCCTCCCCTTTTCCCCCTTCTTTGTTGTTGTGGTGGGTTTTTTTTCTTCTCCATCTCACCTTTTTTTGCTCTTCTTTACTCTTTCTATTGTCTCCCTGCCTTTCTGGGGAATTATATTAAGTGAAAATGCAGGTGGAACATGGTCTCTATCCTTATTGTATTTACCCTATTTAATTTGTACCTCTGTGTTCTCTCAAAATAAAGTTTTGAAAAAAAATCATATACCCAAAACCTACATGAATGACCTACGAGACAAGAAACTGTAAATTGATATGTAAAGGCAGTGTTTTCAGCCTAATATTTTCCATAGTATTCTACTATTCCAATATTCTTATAGTATATGACCTTCCTTTATAATGCCTTGGTCAGCTGTGACATTCCTCGCTCATTTATGTTGGAGACACCATGGAGACACAGGTTTGAATCCCGGCAAGAGCACCTCTCCAGTAAGTGTTTTTGGGCAAGACACCTAACGGTACATACTCGCCACCCAGGACATACTTGAAAACGAGAGAAATCTCAATGTTTCCTCCTGGTAAAATACTTTCTCAAAAAAAAAAGTCCTATACGCCCCCACCCCAGCAGGGGGTGCTGTAATCCCGACCCACATCAATCAATACATGAATCTGTATTACAGAATGTTGTGGTTAAAGATATGTTCAGATCTTATTTAAGCAACAATTTGTCAGCCTCCTTTCTATAACATAGTTTATATTTCTAGATATAATCAATTCTCAGCAGCATTTTTTTTTAATTATGCGCACAATCAAGCGTGCTATACTTACAGGAAATAAAGAATGATCAAATTGTGAATGATTATGCATAGTTTGTGGTTAAATTTGGAAGCTTTGAAACATTAAATCAGTGCTGATTACAGTATTTGAGTTAAAACTTGTGGAAATGTGTTTTTTTTCTGTGTTTTCACAATCTGTTAAATACAGTACATAAATAGATTATCATATTCATCTCCTACAAAATTTATTTATTTATTTATAAAGGCCCCTATTACATTCTTCACGCAGTGTGTTTTGCGTGCACAAATGCACATTTGCGCGAGGGGCAAAACCCTTTGCGCTGAACGTCATGTTACAACGTTTGCTCAAACGATGCGCGTAATCGTTTCACGCGGATGGACCTGCACGAGCGTGATGAACTGTGCGCGCCCTATACTTAACATTGTGTGCGCAAATTCATTCGTGCAGTGGTACGCGGATGGTATTTCAATCGATGCGCATCTTTTTACGAACGACGTTTGCGCGCATAATTTTAACGTCTTTGAAAAGCTGGTGGTAACTGCAAATCTGAACGTTCCGGCCGAAACGAACAACACCAGCACAAAAAAAAATACAGCACAGTATACTGTAGTTACACATTCTACACATACCCAAACAATAAAATTGTGAATTTGTGCATATTTTCTTTAATTGCTGCTGCATGTATACTCAGATTTACTTTGACAGGCGCAAAAACATAAGTGAGTCAATTAAGGTAAACTGATGTCAATTAAGGTTCTTAATTCTGATTCGCTGAATCCCGTGAAAAAAACAGTCCGCACACTGATTTACGTGCGCAACGTTACTGGGCACGTATTACACTTCGTTTTGCGCGTCGTTTTTACGAACGTTATTTTTTGACGGATGAGAAAATGCGTTCGGATCGGTATACCACATTAATTTTCGTGCGATAACGCTGGACAATGCACGCAAATAAATTTGCACTGCGGAAACGAAATTGCACGAAGAATGTAATAGGGGCCAAAAGTATTTTACCAGGAAGGATACATGGAGATTTCTCTCGTTTTCAAGTATGTTCTGGGTATATTTATTTATGGGTTTTTTTAATGAAAATAATACGCCATACCTATTTAAATAGGGGCCTTTTCACCACTAAATTGTTCAGTGGTTTTTACTTAGCTAACCTTGTACTTCATGGTTAAAGTTCTCCTGTGGTGTTTACTATCCACAGAGGGAGCCACAACCAGATTTAAATTTCATGTCAGATCAACAGCTTCCAGCTGGAGTTAGATTTACCAAGATATATTACTTAAACCCTACACTACCATGATTGAGCGCACTTGACCTTCAAAAGCATATGCAGGTTCCCCCGAGATCGAGTATACTCAATCTGGTCTTTGGTGTTAACACGATCTCGGGCTGCTGTGTCTGTTATTGATGTTCGTGTATACACAACCATGGTGGTAAAGGGGATTACCATACATATTTATGAAACGCATGTTTGATAACCCAGTACCGGCTGGATGGAGTAGAGGTAACATCACTGCTCTATAAACGTGGAGACACAGGTTCAAATCCCAGCAAGAGCACCTCTCCAGTAAGTGTCCTTAGGCAAGACACCTAACGGTACGTACTCACCACCCAGGACATACTTGAAAACTAGAGAAATCTCAATGTATCCTTCCTGGTAAAATACTTTCTAAAAAAAAAAAATTTTAGAGGTGTATTTGGGATTCTATATCTTTCTGAAGATTACTTGAATTTTGCAGCACGTAAATTAAACATGGTGTAATTCCTAGGCTAATAGCTCAATGGGGCTTATTTTTGAGCTGTTATATACCTGTGTCTTTTGGTGTACCTTATTTTTAAATGCAAAATTACTGCATAAAATAATTAATGATTTGCTGTAAACGATCTATAGGATGTCTGTGATAAAATCAACTTAACCTCGCTGGCGGTCTAATTTTTGTGAAAAACTGTGTCTAAAAGCGGTCTATTTTTTTATTTATTTTTTATTTGCCCCCCTAGTGGTATTCCCGAGTGTGGCTTGGGTTAAATTCCTATGTTGGAAGCCGTAACCCCGAGTAACACTTGGTATCCCGCTGGATACATCACCTCTCCCTGCGCTCCCTCGATGTCCCCAGCTGCCTCCTCTGGCAATCGCGACCTTATACTTCCTGGTTCCTTCCTCGTGAAAAGGAATCCAGGAAGTAAAACGCTGCGATCGCCGGAGGAGACTGCAGAGATCATCGAGGGAGCGCACGGAGAGGTAATGTATACAGCCCGAGTGTGTCTCGGGGTTACCGCTCTCAACGGTGAAATTTAACCCTGAGACACACTCGGGAACAATGTCAGGGAGGTTAAACAAAGAGGTAATTTTTTGTTTTGAGTTTTTTGACCAATATGAATGAAAAGCTGATAAAGAATTATTATTATTATTATTCTTTATTTATAAAGCGCCAGCATATTCCGCAGCGCTGTACAATAGGCACAGTATAGACAGGGTTACAATACATTGAACAACATTTGACAAACAGTACAGGAGGAGATGAGGGCCCTATTTCCGTAGGAACTCACAATCTAGGAGAGTTGGGGTTGGAAACAGGAGGAGAAGACTGTAAGGTGAGAGTGATTGATGGTTGCGTCAGTGAGTTGGGTGGTAGGCTTCCCTAAATAGGAAAGTTTTAAGGGAGCGTTTGAAGGAAGAGAAGTTAGGGGAAAGTCTGACAGTACGAGGGAGAGCGTTCCAGAGAGTGGGGGCTGCGCGTGAGAAATCCTGCAGTCTATCATGGGAAGAGGGGATGCGGGGAGAAGCTAGGCGCAGATCACTGTTTGACCTTAGGGAGCGGGCTGGGGTGTATTTGGTGATTAGTGAGGACAGGTAGTGGGGAGCTGAGTTAGTGAGGGTTTTGTAGGTAAGGCTAAGGATTTTGAACTTAATTCTGCAGTGGATGGGGAGCCAGTGAAGGGACTCGCAGAGGGGAGCGGCAGAGACAGAGCGGCGGGTGAGGTGAATTAGCCTGGCGGAGGCGTTCAGGATGGATTGTAGGGGGGAGAGGCGGGAGAGAGGGAGGCCAGATAAGAGATTATTGCAATAGTCGAGTCGGGAGATTACCAGGGCGTGTATGAGTTGTTTTGTGGTGACAGCGGTAAGAAATGGCCGAATTCTGGAAATATTACGCAGTTGGTATTGGCAGGAGGAGGAAAGAGACTTGATGTGGGGATGAAGCAAAGAGCAGAGTCAAGTGTAACTCCAAGACAGCGAACTTGGTTTGATGGGGAGATGGTGATACCCTCCACCGTGATAGAGAAGTCAGGAGGTGGGGAGGCATTGGAGGGAGGAATAAGTAGGAGCTCAGTCTTTGACATGTTGATCTTTAGGTGGTGGGAGGCCATCCAGGAGGAGATGCCAGATAAACAGTCACTGACTTTTGAAAGGACAGGGGGAGAGAGATCAGGGGTAGAGAGGTAGATCTGAGTGTCATCAGCGTAGAGGTGGTAATTAAAGGCAAAGCTATTGATGATTTTGCCCAGGGAGGAGGTGTAGATGGAAAAGAGCAGAGGACCAAGGACAGAGCCTTGAGGTACACCAACAGATAGAGGCAATGAAGAGGAGGAGTTACCAGCAAAGGACACACAGAAGGACCTGTTGGATAAATAGGTGTCAACCCAAGCAAGTGCAGTGTCACCGAGACCCAGAGAGTTGAGGGTCTGTACAAGGAGGGGGTGGTCAACAGTGTCAAAAGCAGCCGAGAGGTCAAGCAGGATGAGAATAGAATAGTGGCTGTGTTTTTTAGCAGTTAGGAGGTCGTTGGTGACTTTGGTGGGGGCAGTTTCAGTTGAGTGTAGGGGACGGAAGCCAGATTGCAGGGGGTCAAGTAGGGAATTGGAGGACAGGAAGAGGGAGAGGCGGTTGAAGACTAGTTTTTCTAAGAGCTTAGAGGTAAAGGGAAGCAGGGATACAGGGGGGTAGTTGGATGGAGAGTTGGGATCGAGGGATGGTTTCTTTAGTAAAGGGGTAACTAGCGCGTGTTTGAAGGCGGATGGAAAGGAGCCAGTGGAGAGAGATAGGTTGAAGATGTGTGTGAGAGCAGGGGTGAGGGAGGAGTAGAGGGGAGGAATTAGATGTGAGGGAATGGGGTCGAGCGGGCACGTGGTGAGATGTGAGGAGGACAATAAGGAATTGACTTCCTCCTCAGTGGCTGGGAGGAAGCGGCAGAGGGTGACAGAGGGGACCTCTGGGAGTGGAGGTGGCAGATAACTATCTTGTGTTGGGATGTTGCTTCTGATAGTTAGAGTTTTACTGAGGAAGTAGTCTGCCAGGTCTTGAGCGCTGAAGGCAGCTGAGGGGGGAGGTGCAGGTGGGTAGAGGAGGGTGTTGAAGGTGGACCAGAGCCGTTTAGGGTTGGAGGACAGCGTAGATATAAGAGATGAGAAGAAGGATTGTTTGGCCAAGTGGAGGGCAGAGGTGTATGACCGGAGAATAAACTTGAAGTGAACAAAATCAGCTTCAGAGCGGGATTTCCTCCAGGCACGCTCTGCAGTGCGGGAGCATCTTTGCAGTTAAAAGGTAAACACCTGATGCTGGATGGGCTGTGTCAATAGGGCAGGAGATTCACATGCTAATTAGCAAAGCAAACGGTGGAGAAAGGAGACAAAAATAAATTTTAAAAAAGAGACCAAGGTAACGTTACAATGTGGGTGCCTGCAAATACTGGGTGATGGGGGTCCTACCAGCAAAAGTATGCAGGGGATCAGTTGAGATGTGGGTGTCTGTGGATACTGGGTGATAGAGTCTTTGTGAATAAACTTTGTGACAGATCTTTAGCAACCAATGGCTTATTCTGCAGGCATTTACTTGTCACTAACTGTATAAACGTAATCCCCAATCCGTTAAACTTCCATCCCTTTTATAGCGATAACATCCTGCCTCGGAAGACAGAGAAGTACAGGACTTTTCTTAATCCTCTTCGTTATAGTAAATAGAACGATTTTGACATGCCATGAACAGACTGTTCCTCTTTTTATGCTCTGCCTCAGTTCAGGACATAAGTTTAATGTTTTAATCTTGCAGCTAGCTTTAAAACAATAAAAATGCATTACGTTATTGAAAAGGCACATGTAAGAGCTGGCAGGGTGTCATGATTACTTAGTCACAGGCCCTTTCCTTCCCTCCCTATCTCTGCCCAAGGCACATTTGGAGAGTACCCTACTGAGAGAGCCTGCTCCATATTATCCATATTAACAACCTCAGCTCTGGAATAAAGTACAGATCATCACTATGGAACTATCTACAGACAGGGCTTGCGGTTATAATATGACCAGAGATTGGATCCAGATTAAACAGTTCAATGGATGTGAGGGCGGGGGGTATCAATTAAATTGAGAGTTAACATTGTAGTGCCTTATAATGTATCTGAATGTTTGAGCAATGAGGAGACTATGATGAGGTGCTGAGGCTAAATAAAATAGAGTTCAAGTTTAGATAAAGTCTCAGAAGAAAGGTTTTATAGGGTTTGGGCTTGCTGGGATGATAATAAAATATAATATAAACAAGAAATATTTGTGTGTTGCCTTCGCTTCTTGTTCCGCTAGATAAGAGAATAAGTGGACTTTATAGGCCCCTACTAACACTCCGTCGGAGACTAACATGTGGCAGAATGACCTAATACTCAAGATAATGTGCATTAACGACTTATGCATGCTAGCCTGAATGGGTAAACATTTAAGCCGACATCTTAAAAGAGTGAAGCGAACATTACGTTTTAACCATTCTGTAATAAAATCGAAGCCAATTTCACTTTTCTCAGAAGAAATAAGAGGCTCCTTTTAAAATGACCCAAGAACATATGTGGACTCAGAGCAATACAGCGTGTTTTAGTGAATTTGGTATAAACGGAGATCCATAGTATTGGATAAGTTCTGATATGATGAGGAAATTAGTCTCACTCATGATATCTTTCTATATCTTTACGTTAGAGCATATTATATCTTTTGCCCGGAGATGCATTGTGTGAAGAATATTTACTCCAGAAAGGTGTGTATATATATATATATAATCAAAACCTTTATGTGATGTGAAGGAAGGAAAGGTGTGTAACATATTGTAATTTTGTCTAAATGTATCTTAATCAGTAGGAACATCACTTTATTCAAGCACACAGGATCACATCTCCAGAGACTCAGACAATTCCATACCATCTTATTTTGGGAACAGTCTTTTTTGATTTTTTTCTACTGGATATTTTTCCTCCTTTATGGGGTCTTGCTCTTGCATGCCTATACACTTTTTATCATATACTTGGTTTTCCAGTTGAACAGCTAAAACTAGACCTTGGCTACTGTTGCACATGCCTCTCAGCCTTACCTCTCCTGGCTGTAACTTCCAGATCAACGCATGGTCCCATTTGCGTCCTCATATTGACCCAGCCATTCTGGCACATCATGAGATTGATGCTGCGTCAGCTTCATCTCCACATTGTCACATAGGGTTAATTGCTGCTTCCTTATTGAATGACATCCGGTCCCTTAAATAAGTATCCCTCTTATATCTCTTATCGGAAGCTGAGTATGCATCAATGAATGATATTGAATGGTGTCCATCATTCCGCACGTGCACATACTGGAGCTCTGTTTTAGTATCGTCCTGTTGTAGTTCTTATATTTGAAGCCTCACCGCATTCATATATAGCTACCGCATCCATATAATGATCGTTGTCATTTCTGATTTTGAGCCGGCTTCTTTCTCAACTACGCTGCATTACTGTATTCCCAGACCTGGCTTTATTTCCTTGTTCTAGTGCTCCTCTATTTTCCTGGACCTCGACTTGATTCTTTAACTATTCTCTGCATTAACCTTTGTTTCCTATGGGGGTTATTCAAAGAAATCCAAATTGTGGCCGAAAGGTAACTGAACAGTGAAATTCAGTGTACGATTACCTTTCCTGGCCATTCGGCTATTCAGAGAGCAGGCGCGCAGCGCAAACTACCAATGCAGGCAGCTTTTTAAGCGCTTGCATTGTAATCCCCCTTTAAAATGGGGGCGGTAGGGGGAAAACTGCGGGTGCAGTTTTTTCTCCTTACCGCCTCTGTTTTAACGCGGGATTGTAATGTAGCCGACTGTGTGGTAGGCAAGTATGTACCATTAGGTGTCTTGCCCAAGGACAATTACTGGAGAGGTGCTCTGGCTGGGATTCAAACCTGAGTCTCCATGGTTGTAGAGCAGTTATGTTACCTCTACTCCATCCAGTCGGTGAGTAGTACCTATGTGGTGATGTGCTGCTGTACAGGAGAAGTCAAAATTGGTGACCAATCAACCCCGAAGTTCATTAGAACAGACAGTATTATCAAAAAGAAAAGACTTCTACGAGTGCACAAATGTGTATATACTGTAGATGAAAGTTCGTATTTAAAACTATAACATTGAGATATTATATAATGTGACACAGACATATTATACAATATGATGCAGCAGTGTAGATGCAAGTGCCAGTATTTGCATCTACACTGCTGCATCATAGTGTATAATATATAGGTGTCACATTGTATAATATCTCAATGTTATAGTTTATAATCCGAAGTTTCATCTATATATACGCATTTGTGTGCTTATGGAAGTCTTATTCTTTTTGATTAGCAAATCAATGTATGTCTTTAAAACGGGTATATTTCGAAACATGGCATATAATTAAAAAGAGTTGAAACAATTTCTCACAGACATTGAATGCTGGTTTGGAGCCACAATATTGAGAAACAATTTAACAATTATTCATGGAATACAGTGATGAGAAAGGAATATCTCCATTTCAGCTGCTTTTGTGAAAGTTGAGTTTTAAATTTGTTGGTCCAGTTATTGTATTGTGTTGTTCTATGAAATGTTACTTACTGAACATTGATGTCTTCTCATTAATCTCTGCTTAGAGTCCTGAGCCATCCTGTTTCATGGTGGCATGTGTACAAATTATCCTGATTATCAGGGTTACTCAGAGAAACGTGAAAATGGAGAACTTTTGGAGAAGTGAGAATTCTAGGTCAAAATAGCCGATTTGGGGCCACATTACAATCTTGTTGCTAACGTTAGCGCTCACCTACGTGAGCATTAACGTTAGCCATGGTGTCATCCGCATATTACAATCCAAGCTCTGATGGGCTAAGTAACCCGTTAGCGTTTGGTACCTTGCCTTTCTGCTCGAGGTTACTGTACTTAGCGCTCCATATACTTAACATTAGACATGTGCATTCGTTTTAGTACTAAAACGATTTAGTCAGAATTTTTGGATAATTTAGTTTTAGTATGACTCAAGAGAAACGAAACTGCTCAGTACAAAAAACGAAAGAAACTAAAATAAAATGCACTACATTTTAGTTTCAGTCCTTTTTGTGATATTACATTGATGAGTGAAGGAGACCAGCAATGAAGAGCGCAACATCGCAACATCTGAAGTTCTGCACCCTCCACATGCCAATGCAGTAGGATGTTCTATACAGAGAGGGGCATTAATTAATGCAGGAGGATGTTCTATACATTATACAGAGAGGGGTCTTAATGCAGGAGGATGTTATATACATTTTACAGAGAAAGGTATAAATTGAGGAGGATGTTCTATACAGAGAGGGACATTAAATAATTCAGGAGGATGTTCTATATATTATACAGAGAGGGGTATTAATTAATGCAGGTGGATGTTGTATACATTATACAGAGAGGAGTATTAATTAATGCAGGAGGATGTTCTAAACATTATACAGAGAGGATCCTTTTTTTTCAGCCTTTTAAATCCAGTGGCTGTGAGCGCTGAGATCGGCTGCTTGTTACATTATCTCTCAGTACAATGTATCAGGCTCAGTTGTTACAGTAACTGACTGTAACAGTGGTCAGATTTTCAGTAAAACAAGGAAATAATATTGTTCTAACCTCTTATATATAAAAATATTATTTACTAGTTTTACTGAAACTCTGAGCGCTGTGATGAGCAGCAGTCAGTTACTGTAACAGCTTTGCCTGACACGGAGCAGTATTACAATGTTGGTGCTAACTTAACCAGAGCTGTTGTAAACTGAAAACCTCCATAGGCTATTATGGCTCTGGGAAGTTTACAACAGCTCTGGTTATGTTAGCACCAACTATGTAATATGGCCCACATTGTGCTGAGAGTGAGAGATACTGTAACAAGCAGCGATCTCAGCCCTCGGAGGAGCCACTACAATAGTAATTGTATCCATTGGTTTTCGGATGAATGAAATTAGTTTTCATACTAAAGAACTGAAAACGAATTTCTTTAGTAACTAAATAAATTGCATTTTAGGACTAATCCATTAGTTCAAAACGAAATTTTGTGCTGTGCACATGTCTACTTAACATGGTATTAATAATGGTGTTAATCTGCGTTAGGATTACAAAGTCCTAATGCTGATTAACGTCTGGCTCAAGTTAGCGAAAAGTTAACCAGAGCCAGGACTTGGTGTTAACGGATTCCTCTTCTGCAGAATCCGTTAACACCAGCCAAGAAAATAAAAAAAAGATTTGTATACTCATCTCCTGTCCCGCGGTGAGGACCGCGGCTCTGTCCGCCTCCTTTGTCCAGCGGGAGCAGGGAAAGACTGGGGGAAAAAGTTCCTCAGTCTCCCTCTGCGTATCACTACGCCGACCGGCCGGATCTCGCGAGGCGTCTGTCTCAATGGAGTCCTATGGACTCCATCAAGTGGATGCTCACGGCTGCGCTCAGCGGTCCTGCGTGCAACCCGGGGCATAGCGCCCACTACAAATGTAGACAGCATTTTTTGTGCCTGCATTGCAATCCCCCATTAAAACGGGAGCGGTAGGGGGAAACTGCGTTCGCATTTTTTTTTCTGCCTACCGCCCCCGTTTTAACACGGGGATTGTAATGTAGCCCTTGGAAAGTGAGATAAATGGGAGATTTTTTCTGGTTATCTATTTTGACCTAGAATTTTCACTTCTCCAAAAGTTCTCCACGTGAATAAATAAATATATCAAGATCAATAAGATTTTTAGCCTCTTGTCAAACTTTAAAAGGAATAATTAACATAGTTTAAGCTCATAAACCTCCCACGCTTGATAATGTGTTTGTTTCAGCTAGTCACCCAGAAGGCAACGAGCATTTTAACAACGGGTTTCCTTTATTGCATCTATTTTATTACAGTCATGGAATATATTATTTAATAATTTATTTTAATCAGTATCTTAACTATTAAACATCTGTTTTCAATCAAGTATTATACATTATATTTGATAAACACTTTTGATACTTTTTGCTCACCAAAAAAATATATATATATAAATATATATATTTATTATTATCTACAAGGGTTATAGTGGATGACAAAAAGTGAGATAAAAGGCCTCCACACTATAATAAGTGTGTTTATTATTGCAGAAGCCACTTGCACATCACAACAATCCAATGATTGTGCCACATTCCCCATATGCAGCAAGGAATTCTGGGTATGATATGCAAATGACATCTGTCTCACTTTTATGCATTCTGGGTCTGTTATTACACAGAACCCTAAAATCAATGCTATGCTTTCTAGCAGAGATAAGGTTTATGCAACTGGTCAAAGCCGCTCCTAGGACAGCGCTGTTTCAGGTTTGTTGGACCCTCATCAGCTAGGAGCTAGGCATGATGACCAGTTGCAGTGGATGCTTGGGACCCACAGGGCAATCAATATCTACAAGGGTTGTAGTGGAGGACAAAAAGTGAGATAAAAAGCTTCCACACTATAATAAGTGTGTTTATTATTGCAGAAGCCACTTGCACATCACAGCAATTCGATGAATTGCATCCCAGAGTTCCTGTGTCACATTCCCCATATGCAGCAAGGAATTCTGGTTATGATATGCAAATTACATCTGTCTCACTTTTATGCATCCTGGGTCTGTTATTACACAGAACCCTAAAATCAATGCATTATTATTTATGTACGTATGGCAGGCAATTTGCATAATATTCTCAAAAATGCACTTCGACTTGATCATTACCAGATCATTTTCAGGAAATAAAGAACATTTAAGCAAGTCCCAATAGAATAAAGAATTCTTTCCTGAGGGCTTTCATTTCTTTGACTGAGACATAAATGTGTACAGAATAACTCAGCATTTGAAATAGAGCTTGAAATCCAAAGATCTTAGATTTGTGGATACATTTGAAAGATAGTTGAATGGGGTAAACATACTTTGGTTTTCCAGGAACGAGTTAATGAGTTAATGTAAGGTTTTATCCCATTGGCACAGTGTTCTTGCCACCCAAATACCAGGATTAAACAGCAGATAAATTCTGAATTGCACTTACACCATGACCTCATCCTCTCTGGCTGAAAAGCTATAATTGTTCAACCAAATGTTCTCTCTCTGTGTAAGAATAATAACCAGTAACAGCAGATATATTGAAAATATACAGTAATCTTTACTTTGAACAAATGGGTATTTCCTTTTACTTTTATTTCACTTTTACTTATGTGACAGAGTGCGGGACACTGTATATATTAGCAGGAGGCTGAATGAGGCGATATTCCCAGGACGGTAAGGGGTTAAGCCGCTTCCCTGGCAGCAGATACACCTGCAGCTTGTTAATGATCCCTTATAGTCATTCTGAGAGAACAGGGGAAGTCAGACATACAGGGTTATACAGAGAAAGGTGAAACTCTGGAGAACTTTTGGAGAAGTGAAAATTCTAGGTCAAAATAGCTGATTTGGAAAGTGAGATAAATGGGAGCATTTTTCTGGGTTGGCTATTTGACGTAGAATATACACTTCTCCAAAAGTTCTCCAGAGTTTCACCTTACTCTGAATAACCCTGCTAGACTGCATGTGCAAGGTTGATGGTTGGAGATAACAGAGGTGCAGAAAAGGATTTGCTGACATGCTTATATACTAATGGCTATATTACAAAGTTGGTGCTAACTTAATCAGAGCTGTTATAAACTTAACTGCTCCATAGGCTATAATGGCTCTGGTAAGTTTACAACAGCTCTCGTTAAGTTAGCACCAGCTTTGTAATATAGCCCAAATAGAGCCCTAAGATTGTAAAGACTTGTTTTGTTTGTTTCTACTGGGGGAAAGGATAGCTGCCCCAGTAGCCCGTAGTGAGGGGATTATTGTTTAGTCAGCCTCCTAAGAAAGGAGTAGGCCTATTTGTTTTATGTTTATTTTGTTTGGCACTGCAAGGTGTACTACTTAAAAGGGGACATTGTATCCAATTGTTAAGAGACTTTTTTTTGCTGGGTACAATAAAAAAAAGCGGTTCACCCTCCAACCCCTGGGCTTTTCTGAGTGACCTTACCACAATTAATAAACTCCAAATGCCTCCTAAACATGGATGTTTTTACGCAGCCAGGCTGGGGTGACCATTCGTTCCCCCAGGAAAGTGTGTGTGCGTGTGGGGGGTGAAACTGCACAAACGCCCCAGTTATTTTTCCTGTATGTCAAGGCTCATCATATTTCAGAAGCATAATGAGAAATGTGATACAGAGTAAACACAATCTAGATATGGGGATTATATAAACCATAGTAACAACAATCAGCTGGGTTCAGATGACATTAGATCTTTTGAAGATATTAGTTATGCTGCATTTCCTCTGCTGTATATAGTTCATATAGCACATATATGTTATATATATATGTATGTACATTCTTTTAAAAAGGTAATAGAAAAAAGATAGATACAAGGATGTTGAGTTTTGTGTTCAAAATGCTTCCTCATGCTATTACAATTTGGGAGGGACCTACCCATTATATGTGCAAGTATAGTTTTTGATCTGAGGGTTGGATAACACGATTGTTTAATTATTTGATAACCAGCACCTGATTGTTTAATTGTTTGATTAACTAGCATGTGGTGTATATAAGGGGAGGCTCCATTTCTATTTCTTTGTATGATTAAGGCCATTGGGCCGAAACGTCACGTCTAGTGGGGTTGCTTTCCCCCAAATAAATTTTCTCCTGCACTACCTCCAGCTTGAAGCCCTGCTTTTTCTTTCTTCCATAAGAAATGTACAGTCTGTTTTGGTTGGACCTAGATACTGGGCAGGTCCACTTTAGCTCTAGGACAAGACCACCAAAACTTGGTTATTGTGAAATGTACATAAAATACGTTCTTTTCTGGCACCACTCTGATTTATAGAACTAATCAACAAGTACTTTAGGCAGGAAGTGTCTTAGTTTTTACATGGAAACTTTAGGGTCAGATTCAGGATGCTTGAGGCCCTCCATAATTTTCTTTTCTTGGTTGCATCAAACGTTAAAAAGGAAGCGTGAAAGGGCGGCACTTCTTCACAGGCCCCCTAATTATTGCTGACATGGCTGTCTGGAAATACTAACCATGATCCTCTGGAAATCAATACTCAATAAGTAGTTTGGATTGGTTACGTCATCACAGTTGAATGAAATGCCTGATTGTGTAAAATATGCACAGTTAGTTATATTACAGCTATAATTGTATTTATATACCATACTATTTTGCTTATGTTAGCAGCATTCCTACTGATCAGTTCCTCCTGGCAGGATTACATTACATAATACCTTGAAAACCTGAAAGCAGAGCATGATGCTTTAATTCAAGGATGCTTTACCAATATAGGCCTGTGTTTTTTTTACATTTGTGAAGGAGTTGCTTTTATTTCCCACCTATTATCCTATTTTGAGGCTTGTCACCAGATCCTCTTCCTGAACCAAGTCTGGAATGATGCTGGACACCAATGCTGTGCGACCTATATGGCCACATGTGCTCTACTAATCCCTTGCTATTATTCTTACTTCAGGAGGAATCATACTTTATATTATACCTTACATTTTCACACAAATTCACATTTCTTTGTAATTTGTATCATTCAGTTTCATATACCCATGGCTAGTTGTTTGTTTGTTTTTTTTGGTGCCCTGGACCTGTCTAGTTTGCCAGTTTTATTTACTTAGAGCTTCATGACTTTAATTAGCATATTAAATGTCACTTCCTGTCTCCGAGTTCTTCTTTTAAAGCAGGGATCACAAGTCTCCTGGAAATTCCAGGAGTCACCCTGAAGTAAATGCGGGCTCCGTGAAGCCTGCAAACACTTGTGGTACTCCCAGATTTTCATTCAGGAGAGGTGTGATCCATCGTAGAGTACGCTTGATTTAAGCCAATCGCTCAATTGACTCAAAGCCCGAGAATGCCCCCTCGCTCTGAGGTGCCACACACCGGCAGGTGTAGTTCAGGCTCCTCGCCCCCCCCCCCCAGAAACTCCACCCTGTCGAGTTTCGAGGCACAGGTTTTCCACCGTAGCATCCCCGTTTTAGCGGGCACTATATATACTGCCCAAAGCATTTTGATCTAAATTATCCATCTTTGCCTCCATATCTTTTAACACCGATTTGAAATCTTCAGGTGTTAAATGTTTATAGGTTACGCTTTTCATGGCAAATCTGTATTGTACCTATTGTTCAATAATTATGTTAAGTGATATTGCTCACCTTTGGATAATATCTTAGTGTACAACACCAGTCACTACGTATTTGTATGATACTTGTGTATTCTTGTTCTAAACCCACATCTATATGAAACATATCTGTTGTTATTATTATTATTATTATTATCAATTATATAGCTACAACAGTTTCCACAGCACTTTACAATAACCAAAGGGAACAAGACAGAAGCAAACAAACATAGGATGGAGACAAGAGGTGAAGAGGGTCCTGCTCATAGGAGTTTACAATCTAGAGGGATTGGGGTGGAGGAACAAAAGAGGAGTTTTTTTTAAATCAATCATGATGTGAGAATATATGAGAAGAGGGATAGGTCGGCATCAGTTATGTGGTATGGTAATCGGGAGAGATGGGTTTTGAAGGATCTCTTGATGACCTGAAGATTACAGGAGAGTCTGGTAGAATGAGGTAGGTCATTTTACAGGTCCGGAGCTGCCCTTCAGAAGTCTTAGAGACAACAGTTGGCGGTTCGGATAGAAACAGAGGACAGGCGGAGGCCGTCTGCTGATTAGAGTGATCTAGAAGAGATGTGCTTGTGGAGTAAGGAAGACATGTAAGGAAGGGTCGCGTTATTGAGGGTATCGAATGTGAGCATCAGTATTTTAAATTCAAAAATCACCAATAGGCCCGAAAAGTGCAATACAATAACATAATGACTGTATATCTCTTTTTGTAAGATAACCTGAATTACATCTTATTAATATATGTGCAACATGTATAAAAATGGTAATACGTATATTTTGGGGCAGGACTCCTCTTGCTGTAAATAGCAGACCTCTGCCTCAATTAAGCATTTTATTTATAGAAAAAAAATAATAATAAAAGGAGCTCTCGTATTCATAAATGTATAAAATGGGGATATACGTTTCGCCGGCGGCAATACCGGCTTCATCAGTTCCCATAAAATTCCTAAAGTATTTTAAATTGTATCCCAAACCATACAGGAAGCCAATGGAGGGCCCTGCACAGGGGGTATGTATGTATGTGAGGAGTATTGAGTAAGAAATATATGCTTGGAAGTTGCATTCATTACAGATTAGAGTTTATATATCCGTGCTGGGTCTATATTTGATTTTAAAAACTTAGGGCAATATTACAAAGTTGGTGCTAACTTAGCCAGAGCTGTTGTAAACTTAACAACTCCTTAGACTATAATGGCTCTGGTAAGTTTACAACAGCTCTGCTTAAGTTGGCATCAATTTAATGTTCTTGAACCCAGGACATAATTTAAAATGAGAGAAATCTCAATGTATCCTTCCTGGTAAAATCCTTTATAAATAAATAAATAAAATAAATAAACTTTGTAATATTGCCCTTATATTGTACACAATAGAGTATAATGACATTAAGTCAATACAGAATGCACCTGTAAACATGTAACCTAGTGACTATATTTCCTACATATTTATTTTCTGTTAATCTGTATATTTGTGTTGTTTTTCGATATATTGCATTGTATTACTTTGTATTTCTATAACTGTAACACTTCAATGTTCTTGAACCCAGGACATACTTGAAAACGAGAGAAATCTCAATGTATCCTTCCTGGTAAAATCCTTTATAAATAAATAAATAAGTCACATCAAACCTTTAATACTGAGAGAGGCACACCAGCCAATGAGGGTTGGTGTTACCTATATATAATGATAGCAAACCTCTAAATATGTATCATTAGTAAAAATAAATAAATAATAAACCCCACACATTGCATTGTTTTTTTTATCATACTGGATATTTTCTATTAAGACTTCAAATAAAGAAGATTGTGAAAACTAACTCGCATCTCAAGAAGCTGCTTTACTGTTGAGAAGTGATAGTAGACTGCTCTGCATTAGTTTAAAACATGAGAAGAAATACAATTAGCCACCAGGAACAAACCTATTTGATTTCT
The DNA here is from genome assembly GCA_009667805.1 of Leptobrachium leishanense. NCBI lineage: Eukaryota > Metazoa > Chordata > Amphibia > Anura > Megophryidae > Leptobrachium > Leptobrachium leishanense. The sequence goes on from CM019065.1 coordinate 311,197,577, forward strand.
AGAGAGATCATTTTGTTATTACACCAATTATATTTAATAACTATCATAAGAGCTTTCAAATATAGTGATTTTCATTAACATTAACCCAAATTGACTGCAAGCAAATGTCAATTAGTCACTGCTTGTTGGGCCCAAGGATAAGAATGAACAATAGAAGGTGTATAACCATATACCCTCGTATATAATCATACACTCCAGTAAATTACGTGAATAATAAACAGTTTATTGTGTTAACTCGGCTCATAATGGTTCTCTGGGGAAGTACGGTACAATTATGTATTAAGCACTTCATGTTTCACCTGTGATGTACTTCACTTTACCGTCAATCTGTTCATTGTTACAGGTACCAAGGAAGGTCAACCGGAATATATGTGACATCATCACATTTTGACTTCCATAGTTTCGAAAATGCCAAGCCTTTAAAATTTTGCCAAGATTTCTAATCTTGCAAGACCCGGTTGTCCAAACACTCGCTGGATACAGAAGTCATAGGGTTTATGTAACTCTCCTTTTTAAATTAGCCCGGAAGAAAGAACAAGCATGATATGTACTCAATTTGTTCCGAGGACCCAGTTGTTATTCCAAGTCCCACAGGCAAAGGTCGATATTTCTTAAAAATAAACAATCCTTTGAGCTTTTAGAAACCAATTGGAAAATGTCCATGTCATCCAAGCTCTTCTCTACAGCAGAGCTATGACCTAAGAGAGCTGCTTCATCATGCCAATTGTTCCTTCTTGGCTCCCAACACTCACATTGCTGTACTAAAAAAAATCTTTTCCAAGTGCCTCCTCTACAGAATACAACAATGCAGTGTAGTCATATTGTATACAAAGGATGGCTGTTAGTCAGAGCAGGTAATCATTCGCATCCAAACAAAATGTCCTTGGCACTTACATATACACAAAGTGATGGAGCTCTTGTTGGACTGAGTGGGTTTGTGCTTTTATCCTTAGTCGAAGTTGCCAATAGAATTGCATTGTCGTGAAGTCTCTTCCTTTCTTTATTGATATAATAGTGGAATTCGTAATAAGTTAATGCTGATGGGGTTTTTCAAAAATTTTATAGATTATATAAACATATGCATTCTCCTTGTAGCCTTTTCTATGTGTCTTGGAAACTCTCACGATCGGACGTTGTGTGTCCTGGCTTACTACTGCTACTCTTAAATAGAAAGATATTTTAAGCTTCACTCCCTTAGAAACATCTCTTCAATTTCCCTTCTTTGTATGTGTTGTCAATAAGAGGGCAGACATTCATTTTGTGCGAGTGAGCTGTCATTTTTTTATGATGTGTAACTGTGCTAGTAAAGGGATTATGTTGTATTACATGTGTTGAGAATCTGTGCAGAATAAGTCATTTTATCCCAAATTATGCCTACTCTCTGAAAATAAGCACGTTTTATAGTACCAGATATTTCTACCACTACTACATATTATTAGCATTGCTGATGTACAATAATCATGACTAAATCGAGCTAACTTTCATTAAGGAACCTGCAACAATTGAGATGAAAGGGCTTAATAATTTCAGACATAATGTTGCAGGTTCCTTAATAAAAGTTCCCTCTATATTAACTGTTTAATGGAGAGCCTGGATACTCTATTTTTTCTTTTGAATGTTCTACAAGGATATATAGGCAACCCTGGGGTCCATGAGCACACAGCAGGATAACCCAATCAATTTGCTTTTACGGATGTTGACGACTATAGGGGGGTCATCATTTACCCTTCAAAGTTATTCAAGCCCCTGGTAATATTCATGGACAGTTCATTTCTTTGGTGTCTTCTGGCTTACTATAGAATTCTGGCTTTTCTTCACACATATTCAGTTACTCCTCACTCAACCCGTTTCCTGTGGTGTACAAACCATTTTCTGGTTTTTCCACTCTACAGCTTGACTGCGTAATACAATGTAATTAGTAATGTATGTGGTTACACATATGCAATAAAAAAAATCCTCCCATCTGGATGTATAACATTTTATCATGATCATATCACCTTTTATTACCTCACTAGAAGGTAAGAATGTTAGGGTTGTACAACAGTTCCCTCTTGTCCCTGTATGTTCTAATTGTTTTGCCAAAGTCACATATCTATAATTTTACCCACAGTACAATTATGTACAATATGTCAAACATATCTCATCAAATTAACACACACTGATTAAAATATGCCACAAATGTTGGCGAAAGCATACAAACAACGTTGTTGACCTTTAGTAAATTGACCCACTAGAGGGTGGTGTAGTCCAGGCTTAGTGATGGTCTGTTGACTGTAGTTTGGAGCACTTAGGTTTATTTGTCGCTATATAGATATTCCAAGTGGGATGTTTTAAAATAAAATAATGAATGAATAAAAATCATTCTACATAAGAACATAATAAATAGTATGACGGTGGAGTTAGATTGTATTACAGAATATTTAGTTGAAAGTAATCCTCTCAAAATTGCAAGGAAGGTTAAAGAGGAGATGAGCTACTGGTCCTAAATGGCTCATCAGTGCCAGTTTTTGTTTGAAGTGCTTATACAGTGGGGCCATCACAGTCAACCACAGTTGCACAAGTTTTAAGGCTTCGGAAAGCATAGAAGGTAATGTCATGCCACATCTACCAGCTGATTTTCATGATCATAGTTTTACATGTTACCATGTCTGAAAATATTCTGATGTTGTCCACATAATGATTTAATATATTAAGATTTTATTTTTGTAGCGCTGTGTTTAAATTGATTTTCTGAATTGAAACAATATTGCCACTAGAGGGAGCCAGAGTGTATATCTGTGAAAGACTATGCTGGACTTAAGGACTATATCTCCCAGAAAGCCTTGGGGAGGCAAAAGGAAGTGAGCGCACAGGTGCCAGGAAGAGAAGAGCATTGTGTGCAGCATGGGCAGAACGAGCAGAGCAGCGTATGTAGTGAGTCGCATGAGAGACACTGTCCGGGATCAAGGTCAGATTGGAACGTGGAGAGTCAGCGTTATCCAGTGCTGGTGATCGGGGAAGGAGTGTGCATCGTCTTACATTGCATTCCGCTGAGTGATTCCTGTGACAGGCGTGTTCCAGAAGGACCTCGAGTAAGGAGGCCACGGACGGAGCGGAGTGCGGGTGGCATTCGATTCCTGGCTAAGGAGATTCGGCATCGGGAGTGTGGATTTTGGCAGCACCGGGTTGCAAACGGCAAAGAGAAGGACCTTCTGGCCGAGTCATCAGTTCGGGACAAGTTGTTTCACCGGACGGGTGCGAGGCCTCAGGCCTACTGCTTCCATAACAGTGCGCACTTATCATTGCTTCAAATTTAAGGGCCCCAATGTTGACTAGTCGAATATATTTTTGTTCATCCACTGGCCAGTGGACTTAGTACCCGGGTACCCTAGGACATAGTTTAACGAGTATCTTTTTGTAAGCGGGACTTAAGACCAAAAAGGACTGAGGGCCTTACCGATCGTTATCTGCCATTTTATGCAGTTACGCTACGTACTACAGTCCGATTTAATTCATACTTACTGTATATGTGTACTTATTGCCTTTTATCACTTCAGTAAAGTACAACTTAGAAAAATCCACAGTGTGCTGGTGTACAGTGAATTGTTAGTGCGGTGAGACTATCCTGGGATTATTCAGGGGCTCCTCCGGGGGTGAGCACTACATTTTTATTTTGTAATTTTAAGGGTTTCCATAGCAACCTGAATTGACTTACCTACCAGAATCCACCTGGGTGATAGTGTATTAGTAAAAAAACCTTAAGAATCATCACCGGCGACATTTAGAATGGACACTTGCAGATGACAACTTGAAACAGTTTTATGTACAGGCAAAAATAGTAAGAGATCTAATATATTTTGTAGTAAGTGTAGAAGACCAAAAATTATTTCTGTCGATCTTAGGGCTTGCTTTAAGTCATCTTGATCACTGAAAACAAAAGCTTTTTCAACCAGAATTCAACCATTTTTCAGGTTCAGGATATTTAACTAAGGGAATAACAGCATTATAATATCCGCCAAAAGTTTGGATCAATTATCAGCACTTGCAAATAATGTCATCCTTGGTAATTCAATTTGAGGTTCTTGGTAAGACGATTTTAAGAATTATATCAAGTGCTTAAAGGTGTTGATAATGTGTTTTCAGGAATGGTAACAGAGAAAATCAGATTGAGACCCTCATTTAAAGATTGGATTTTCTAATAGGCATGCTTATTAGTGAAAACCAATATGGAGCTGGCTGAGAATATTTTTTTTCTGATGTTTTGCTTGCCAACATTTTTCAAAACAGCATAATTTTTCAATTTTTGGTTGTGTCCAATTTTTTAATTGAACCAACCAATATTTTGATTAAAATATCATTTGAAATTCTCCAAAAATATTTTTTTGAAAATCCTCAAGAATTAAATTGAGCCCCTAGTTTAAATTAAACTGCCAAATTCAAACATCTCTTGTTTATAACAATATCATTTCTGCGAGATATTATGGTAACATTAATGACTGCTTGGGGACATCCGAAACAATATGCCATCTGGCTGCTCATATACAACTTGGAAGAAAGTTTCCTTGAAAACAAAGAATCAGCACAGCACTTTGGCATCTCTGCTTTTCTTCAATGCATGAATGTAGAATAACAAAGTGTTAATTAATGTGTATATTACCTGTCAAACATTCTGTGCTGTGAGTAAAGATAAAATAAGTGTTACATCATTTAATTTTTCCACACCTTCAGAAGCAGAAATGGTAAAACCAGAGGAACATGACATGGGATCTTACAAACCCCTTTCCACTAGATCAAACACTACGAAACATTGTTTCTTTTAATGATGCATTCGTGGAATCCTTTAGAGTGCATGTTGGAAGCTTTATGTCTGGGGAACTTATTGTCATGTATACTAGACAAAGAGATTATACTATATACGCATTGGAATCTTCCAACATGTGACATTTCAACAAGCATATACAAGTGAGAGGCACCCTGTCCTTTTCTCAAAGTAGTAAAGGTACTTTGATCAATCATTTAAAATAAAGTTGTGTTAAATAGTCACTTTGAAACGTAGAACAAAATCAAGCTGGAAGATATAAGGGGTTATTCAGAGAGCCGATCTGGCCCCGAAGTGTCACCGAGCAGTGAATTTCCCTGTACGATGCCATTTCGGGGCCATTCGGCTATTCCAAGAGCAGGCAGTTCGCCAAATTTTGGTGAACTGCCAGCCAGTAAGTACGGTGCCTGATCGAAGGCACTGAAAACCCCCATAGAGAAGCAATGGTTAATCTATTCAGAGAACACCGAACAGCAGTGAAGAGTTGCCGAAGTGCCCTGCTGTTCGGTGGTTTTATTCAGCAGGTTTATTCAGGCGATCCCCACAGGCTTCAATGTTAAAAATATTCTCGTTTTAATCCAATATCTAATATACAGTTTATTATTTTAATCTGCAGCAAAAAGTCTCTTTATTTATAGATTTGTTTAGGATCTTTTAGGCATTTTTCGGAATTTTTTTGTCATTTTTTTTCCAATCTGTTTTTTTAAAAAGCGTTTCTTCTTTATTCTGTAAGAGATTTTTTTTATTATCATTCATAGGACCTTATATGTAAATTCCAGGCATTTACGTTCAGTTTTTTTGCAAAAAGTGTTTAAATTTCCACTCTTTCAAATCCTTTTATTTTTTTTAACCCAGTTCGTCTGCTTGTTGGCTTTTTGCGGTGCTTCCGGCGGGTGTTCGGCAGTTATTCGGCAGGTTTTTGACAGGTTTTCCCTGCACTCTGGGGACCCTGTGGTGAATGCTGAATTCAACGCGGGGTGGGGAACTTTGATTCCCCGAAGTGCAAAATGTCGGCGACATTTCGGTGCTTTCTGAATAACCCCCCATACTAAAACCTTGTATCTTGAGATTTATTTTGATCAGGGTCTACTCAGAACTAAGCATGTTGCTATTATTTACAATTTTATTCAATAAATTATTGGACTTTTCCCATAATAAGAATCCACATTTTCTCTGCTCTTTAGTATCCCATTGTCCTCTGTGAAAACAAGGTCAGAATAGTCTATAATTGGTGACCTGAGTCAGAGGGATTAAATTCCTCTACATATATCATATTTGTACATTATGACATTGAAAAAATATACCCTACCTGGGAGTTTTAAGGTAACCTATTACATTTCATATTTTCTGAGTGTTAACCCCTGTGCTGCAGGTGACATGACATAAGAATTCCACCTTAGATGTCCAACTTTAATTGAATTTTATTTTATTTTGTTTGTCTTGATGCGCAGAATCCTTCGGCAGTCTCCTCCGTTATAGAAAGGCCAGCAGCCAACACACTGCTCTTTGTAGTCGAATATTCTGGATCAGTGATCAGCGAGTGATTTAATGTGGTTAGCAGGCCGGCAATCAAGATTGGAAACAAAGGGAGGAAGGTGATATTTATAACAGTGATTCCCTTAAGACCACTGTGTGACACTAATACAAGATGCCCTCACCACGCATCTGCCTTCCTGCGGCTTACCAAATCACGACTACAAAAGAGACCAATTTAGAACAAAGAAAGCTGCAGACATTGCGGAAAATATTAATCACTGATTAAAAACTGGTTGAAATCCCAAACAAAACTCATACGGCATTAAATAATTACTTAGAGATGTACCGTTTTTTCATTGAGGGCATAAAAAGTTAGCATATATATCTCCATGGATGAATTTTGTGTTAAAATAATTTCATAGAGCTATGCAATGTATTTGAGAGATGCAAATAAGAAGCAAATACGCCTGTTTGGGCATCTTCATAAAAAATGGTATGAGATTTCTTCAAAGGCAAAAGATATTTCAACTTAGCCCTAAGCCAAAGGCATAGAACTTTAAATATAACATAACAAAATGTATGCAGAGTTCAGTAGTTTCCTTTCATGTTTTAAGCCTCTAATAGTAACAGAATGATACTTGACTTTTTGCTGGATGATTGGTCTCCTCCAGGAAATGATACCCTGGATGATCATGTTTTACGTCTTTTTACCCTATATTAATCACAGAACAGACTCATTATCTGCTTGACCTTTGCTCTGTGTCACAGGGATGTGTAGGGCAACAGGTAAACTTCATGAAGAAACGGAAGACTTTTTAGAAGGTTTAAGCTGGCATCAGATGAGCGCACTAGATGCGCCCGTACTGACGTGCTTACCGGCACCCGTCGCAGCATTGTGACGCTGCAACGGGGCCAGTCACCTGCTTATTCACGCTTGTGCGCACGCGCGAACTGCATGCACAACAAGCATCCGTTATCAAATCCTCCCCGTCGATGCGCTAGGACGCGCATTGATGGGGCTGCAAAGCGCTGCGCACTGAGTGCGCTCAGCGAGGTGGCCAGACGAGCGTCGAGCGGAAGGAACGTCCACTCTCACGGACGTTCCGTCCGCTCTCCAATGACGCTCGTCTGACCTTAGCCTTAACAGAAACATACATATTCATAGAAATAAAGTTGAATATTGTCAGCGTTGTGAAGCATTCGTCAAAAGAAAGAGCATAATCTGTTGCCTAAAAATGTTATGACAACGGAGCAAAATCTGTTGGCTAGGGTTAGGGTTAATACTAACCCAAAAACAAACACAATTAAATAAATAAGTCAAAGGTAAATATGGTCACTATTTTCTTAAATCTTTTATAATTTAGTCAGGAGTAACCTACACACTTGTCAAACACACTTTAGAAAAACTTAATTATGTATAAAGAAAAGTATGAAGAACTTTCATGCCATAAACGATAACCATATGCAAGGTTATGACAGGCTAGCCCATTAATCCTGCCTAAAATGCATACAATACTTTCTTTAGCTATAAGCCTGTCTCTTCATTCCCAGATATCAAATTTGGCGTTTATTGGGTCTCCTTTATCTATTTAATTATCTGCACATCCATGTCCAGGATGGTTAAATGCATACCATTTAGGAGTCTACCTCCAGAAGTAAGTCTACGAAGTAGGTTAAGCTTCCAGTTGTGATCGTGAATGCCCAGTAGCTCATGGTAAAATGAGTTACTTCAGTCTCTACATTGAAGCATCATTATCCTACTGTTGGTTGAGCCTCTCCTCCTGGTCTGCCCCTGTATTCCCCATAGTTAGGGTAAAGCTGGAAATTCACAGAAATTGGAAAATCTTTAGTCATGGGTATATTTTTCACTCTTTATTTTTTTCTCCATATCATACAGTTACATAGGCTGAAAAAAGACATACGTCCATCAAGTAAAGCCTTTCACACATGAGCTACTGCTGTTGATTCAGAAGAAGGCATCTTGACTATGAATTCTTTTTAAGGTCACATCTATCAGTTGTAAATGTAAAAATGGCAGCAGCTCCACAAGCTAAAATACTCAAAATATCTATGTTACTGTTATACATGCCCAAAAAAAAAAGACAGGATCAGCAGACGGCTCTAAAAAAACTATAATGTTTGCATAACAGAGGTCATAAATTGCGAGCATTCACGTCATCGAACCCAAACAGACCCCTTCTTATTTCCTGATCAGTGGACATGTTTCTTGATGGATCTGCTTGAATCGCAACCACCCTTTGAATAACTAATTAATGTGGGTCTTCACTTTGTCGCTCAAATGTCTATCTTTCTGCTTGTATTGATGCAGTTTTGCACTAGATGTCTCAGGCTTAAAACTTAAATGTTATAAATTCTGCATGTTTCATATGATGATGTGTCCCCTTTTTGAACTCTGTGGCATTTTTCTATTTTAAGATCTGCAACATATAAGGAACCACTTTGAGCAGAGAGTGGTCTGTGCTAAACTTTTATAAACTCTCTTTTCTGCCTATTAACACATTCTTCACATTATGTGTTTCTTGAATAATATGGTGTGCAAAGTACAACAAGCTAGTATTGCACCAATAAGAAAGAATAACAAGAAAAAAATGTCATCTACGCTTATCCCTATAACACCAAGTGAAACAAAACACAACTAGAGGCTTTGGTTTACTTGGATGGCCATTGAAGTGTAAGCTCATCTGCCACGTCACTCCACCTCTAGTGAGGCGAGTTCTACCTAATGAAGCCAAAAGCTGCTTTCTAAACACCCACATATGCTCACGCTGATTCTCAGTCATGAGACAAACTGGTGGGTTTTCTTTTATACCCTTCCCAGAAAAATTCCACTTTGGGATTGAAAACAAAACCACGGTACAGGACTGCTGCAAGGATGACCTGGCCGGAAATACGACAAAATATACATAAATACAGGAAAAGCAGCATGAGCATATGTGGTTGCTTAGAAAGCAGCTTTTGGCTTCATTAGGTAGGACTAGCCTCACTAAAGGTGCTGTTAAGTTGGCTGGCGAGCTTACACTTCAATGGCCATTCAAGTAAACCAAAACCTCTAATTGTGTTTTGTTTCACATGGTGTTATAGGGATAAGCGCAGGTGACTTTTTTCCTTATGTTTTACACATCTTACTGGGCTGGATGCGTCTGGTATTGTACAAGTTTCTTTAACCACTTGGCTGCTATGGACACGCTCAGCGCATCTAGCCAAGTGGTTCTCCTGTGCTACGGACGCGCTCAGCGCATCCGAGCACAGGAGGCAGCAATCCGCCGGATTCCGGCGGATTGCTGCGCCCCCCGGTGCGGGCTGACATCTTGGATGTCAGCCCAGCACTCGGGAGCCCGGCGGGGACATTAGATGTCATCGCGGCTACGCGATGACATCTAATTCAGGCACCCCCCGCATGTGCGGAGGAGGCGCCTGAAAGGGAGGGGGGAGGTCCTTCGGACCTCTCTCCCTCCCGATCGCCGGGAGCAGGGGGTTAAGACAGGCACCGCTTGGAAGGGCACAGCCTGCCCTTCCAAACGGTGGCTCTCATTAACCCCTGGGGAGCCGGATCACGAATCGGCGCTGAAAAGCGCCGGTTCGTGATCCTTTCCCGGAGCTGGCCGACATCTTGGATGTTGGCCAAGCCTCCGGTAACTCCCCCTGAGGACTGGCGTCATCGTGCATAGCACGATGACGCCAGTCCTGGAGTTAACCCCTAGCTGCCACCAATGGTGGAGATAGGGGGTTCCAATGAACCCCCTATCTCCCGATCCGTGGCAGCTAGGGGTTAAAGTTTGGTACTGTTGGATCGGCCAGAGCATGGCCGTTCCAACGATACCAAACACGACTGTGAAAAAAGTTTTTTTTAAAAAATAAAAATTAAAAATAAAAAAATATTTAAAAAAAAATTATAATGCTGTTAATGCAGCAATATTGCAGCAATATTGTTCCCATTTCAATTATAATGTGAACAATGATGCTGCACTAACGATTTTTGTATGCGGTGCGTTTGTTAAAAATCGCTTAATTTCCCCCAAAAAAAAATGTAACGAGACCCCATCTCTAATTTTTTTAACAAGCGCACCCCATACAAAATATAACCGCAATTGCTCGCATGTTAAAATGTGAAAAAAATACACTTTACACGTTGTAAATTATTGAAAATTCATATTTTATTGCATTTTTTGTTATAATATACAGACAGGTCATGACGTATACATATAATAATGACATATTATTAATCTGCCGAGTCTGATGGAAAGAACGATATATAATATGTCTGGGTCATATACTAAAATAAGCCGTCAAAACGCATTTAAACATGATGAGCAAAACCGGTAAATATGACCTCAGCACAGAGGCGTGAAACACCTCAGCAGCGAAAGGGTTAAAATATAGTACATTGGAGAAAATGTGAACACTTGTGATGGGGGGACATAAAACTTTTCAAATAAATTAAAAATTCTTATCTTATTACTTGATCCAGTAATTGAGGGCATTTTATGTACCTTTTTTTTTTATTTGGAGAGTTTATTCCATTGGAATAGGGAATAGCAGAGGAGGTCATTCAGTTGACTAAGAAGACTTGGAAAAGAATACTAACTGGATTGGTCAAGGAAGGATTTTTGTGACTAAATCTGTTTTACGAAGAAAGAGGTGACTGGTTGGATGTGACGTGGGAGTATATTCTTGTAAATGTGAGGTTGAGGTAAAAGTAAGCATGCTGCTATACTTTTTTAAAGAGAATCATCGAGCAATTGTTTAAAAAAATTAAACTTCTTTCATTTCTTGAGCTCTTGTGACAAATTTTGGTTCTAGTGATCCTTTAGTAATGGTTAGCTTTGTCAGTTCAACCTGTATGAATGAAGAATTCCCCTCAAAGTGTCTTAAACGGGGTTTCCTGAACTCTAATAAAGTTTCCACTTATCAGACACAGGGATTTTTCTTGAAATATCAGTTGATTCAGTTTAAACAATTTGAGTGGAGTCAATATTTGAAAAATTCCACTGGTCCTAAAAAGAGATGGCCAGTAAACGAACGAAAAGGCTTATTGTCGGTCAGCATCATACAGATTCGTGCATTTTAAACATGACTATTAGAAACACCCAATGTTTAAGAAAAGGTCCCCTAATTCCCTCTATTTCCCTGTCTAAAAGCCACTTATCAACACTGTTTAGCATTTTAAATTTTTTCAGAATTCACAATACCAAGAAATTCTAGTTGAATCTCTAAAGTCGATATTTCCTTTGAAAAGTATAGCCACGAGAGCTAATATCTGATACGAATTTTTATCGGGAATCAAAATGCCTGTAAATCTGAATCTCCTGTTTCAATGTCTGACAATCAACCAAAAAAGATCCTGTGTTTGGGCATCAGGCCATATTAAATCGAGTCCATAGCCAGTTACAGGGAGTTGTTACTGCTATGGAAGTTTAATTATTGGTGCGATACACTGTGTGCATACCCAGCGGTACTGGCGTTTATATCCTCTGCTTGTGCCCATGGAGTCCAGGAGCTGAAATCCTGGTCGCAGCGGCACTACGGAACGACACGGGGAGCTATTTGCAGCTATTCTTCTGCATATGGCTAGAAGTCAAGTAATGGATTATTTAAGTTGCTTAAAAGGTTAAGTGATTTTGCAAAAGCAAAATCACTTATTACCAGGGTCTCCGAGCCATTATTCAATTCAGAATACCATCTCGAGATGAGAATAGCGAGCAACCAGACAATAGCTCACTATTCTCATGCTGAGCCATTGTTATCGGCTCCTATTCAAGCTTGCAGCTTGGTCAGAATCACTACGTGAGCGGTTAACTTAACGACTAGCTGGGAATATATCTGCATTAGGGATGAGCTCTTCGGTTCGATCAGTTCGGAGTTCGATTGGAACTTTGGCAGTTCGAAAGTTCGCGAACTTCAAACATTTTGGGATGTTCGCCAAAAGTTCGAAAAAAAATAGATTTTTTTTAAAAATAATGCTTAAAAAATCCTAAAAAATCTAAAGATAAAGAGACTCTTTACTGCAGAATATTATAAGCAATGGTTTATAAGATATTGAATTAAAACGGGAATATTTTTAACATTGAAGCCTATGGGATAAAACATTCTTGTTGCTAAAACATCAGGCAGACGAGGCCCTCTAAATCAGGCACTGTAGAGGGCAGGCCGCCGGAGCCTCCCTCCCAAGGACCTCTTGAGGAGTATGCGGCCGCAAGATTACAGAGCTGCGACTGTGCGCACTGGCCAGCCAGGTGCATGTGGCAGAGAGGTGGCGCAGGGACTCCAGGGAGGGAGCCACAGCAGACCCCCCCTTCCGCACAACCAGGATCCAGGGAGCCCCCACTGACCACCAGGCTAAGGTAAGGCGACACATTTTTAAAAAAAATTAAATCCGAGGACATTAAATGTCCCCAGCAACATAAAATAAAACTTTTTTTTTTCTTTCTAATACTCACCTGATTCCTGGATCCACAAACTGTAGAGGTGCTGCCCGGCAATGTGCGGAATCATATGCTGCATTAATTATACTGTAAGGCTGGGTTCACACCTGCGTTTTTTTTATGAGTGCAATACGTGCGTTTTTTAACGCGCGTATCGCGCGAACGTTAAAAACATGCGAATGCGCATTGCAGCACGTTCACGGCCATAGACTGAAGAGTGAACGCACTGCAAAACGCCCCAAAGAAGCTCCTGTACTTCTTTGGGCGTAGGACATTTTACAGCGCGTTCCTGCGCGCTGTAAAACACCCAGGTATGAACGGGTCCCATAGCAAATAATGGGATTTCCCTGTTTATGCATTTTACAGCGTGCAGGACCGCACTGTAAAACGCTTAGGTGTGAACCGGGCCTTAAGGTGCTGCCCGGCAGTGTGAGGATTCATATGCTGCATTAATTATACTTCTTACAAATTTGGTTACTTAAGGCTGCCTTCAGACTAACGCATTTTTAACGTGCGTTTAGGCGCACTTAATCACGGCCGCAGTAGCAGCAAATGACGCGCAATGATGGCCAATATACGAAGTACGGCCGCATGGAAGTCCGGCCGCGCAACGCAAGTGGAAAATTAACGTATTTTTTTGAGAACGCAGAACCGCTAGTACTGACGTACAGAGTGCGCTGCGGTGGCATAGCGGCGTGTGTTGCGTGATTAGGAGATGTCAGACGCTGCTAATGCCCAGCCTACATAACGTCCAGACGAAAAAAAAATTTTATTGACGATCTGTAAAAAAAATTACGCACGAAAATGTGCGTCGTCTGACCATTTTCGCGCATTCCGTGAAAAAATACGTCAATGCGTTCGGACGCACTTTTTGATGGTCGCTGCAAATAATGCGTTCGTTTGAACCTAGCCTAACCCGTTTGCATTTGGATTGTAATATTGGGACATCCAGGGCCCCGGGTGGCGATCGGGGGGGCCCGGACGCATGGTGCCGCCAGCTGGCCTAATGCCAGGAGCTCCGGCTGCACCCGGCGCAGCTGTGAGTGATCAGGGGGCAGGGCGTGGCGTGATGATGTAGAGCCACCGGGACTGGTGTGCGCCAATTCTCTACATGTACAGTAGCACAGTACTAGTGCCTAAACGTTGTTGAGCTGGTCTTGTTATAACAATTACTCTCGCTCTGTGCCCCTGTCTGGTATATTCCGCTGCTTGTTACTGCTGGTGCGCTTCCATCCTGCCATACACTATAGCGCAGTAATATTTGGGTGCACTGCCACTGACGCCTATATTACCAGATTCATACAATTTTAATATTGGACTGCAGGGTCCAACCCTGCACTCTTCCACAATACCACAAAAGGGTTACGGTGTGAAGGCACTTGCTGCCACCAAAGGCACAATATTTGGGTGCACTGACGCCTGTACTATATTCTTATCATTTTAATATTGGACCGCAGGGTCCAAGCCTGCACTCTTCCACAATACCACAGAGGGGTTATTTACGGTGTGAAGAATGCATGAATTTTTGCGTGAAGCGTTAAACGTTAATGCGGGTAAAACAACGCTGGTATTTTTAATCCTCGCTCATTTTTCATCCGTCAAAAAATAGCGCGCATAAAACGGACACGCAAAAACGCGCGCGCAGCAACTTTGCGTGCACAAATCAGTGTGCGGACGGTTTTTCATGCGATTCAGCCAATCAGAATTAAGAACAACAATTGTCTCAAGTTACGTTTTTGCGCCTGTCAAAGTCAATCTGTGCATATATGCTGCATCAATAAAAAAAACACGCACAACTTCTCAAATTTATTGGTTTGGTATGTGTAGAACGTGTAACAATACTTTGCTGCGGTTTTTTTTTGGGGCTGGTGTATTTGGTTTCGGCCAGGTTGATAGAATTTGCCATTAACACCAGCTTTTAGGAGTTGTTAAAATTATGCGCGCAAAGGCTGTGCGTTAAAAAATGCGCACAGATTGTAATACCATCCGCGTACCAACGCACAAACGCATTTGCGCTCACAATCTTAAGTATAGGACGCGCAAAGTACAGTAAGCTCGCGCAGCGTTCTCGCAGGTTCACCCGCGGTAGACGTATACGCGCGTTTGTTGCGCTGAGATTGTAATACGACGTTCTGCGTAAAGGGTTTTGCCCCTCGCGATAAGGCGTTTTTGCACGTGCGCAAACGTAGGCGCGAAGATTGTAATACGGCCCAAAATGTATAAAAGTGAAAGGACTATGGCACAGGAAGCAAAGAAATATATTTAGAGAAATAAATATTTATTTCATACTCCTACTGCTTGGGGTGCACAGCATAATGGAAATAAAAAGAAAGGGAAATAAGACAGAACAGGAAAAAATAATGAGTAGATGCATAATACAAGTAATTAAAGAAATATATAAATTTATATTCCGAAGATTGAGGAATGTAACGTGCACAAAGTTATATTGTGCTTTAATCCATTGTGTTGGACGAATACTTTTATATTAATATATGATGTTTGTAATAGTTTTTGCATTAGTTCCTCATCCCTGGCTCTAGTACACAGGCCCCTGTGGAACACAGGAAGCTTTAACTACACATCAGCAGTTCTCAAGTGAAATCAGACCTAGATTTTATCCTGCAAATTAAGGCAGAATTTTAATCCTGAAGTGACGATTTTAATTTAATTTTGAGACCTAGACCTTGTTTCATTGCTGTATATTATATCTGTTTTTCATTAGAGTATGCTGAAGAAAATTGTGAAAGAATCCCAGACATGGCGCAGCTAGCAGTTCTCTGCATGGATACAGTTTCCAGTTACTGGTTATTTAATGCTGTTTGACTTATGAACAATACATGAAATAAATCAGAATACTAAAAAATCATTCTAATATTCTGAATTTGCCTTTGCTTAGGGTTGCTGTGTCCTGTGTTTGCTCATTTCTAGTTCTCATCCTACCAATTCATCATAGAATGAAATGTACCTTCCCCACTGCAAACCAAAAGAGTAAAGTTCATTGGGAGAGCTGAGAGACTGAAGCAGCATTACTGTATTGAGATTTCTTCTTTAGGACATATCAACGCTATCCTTTTGCTGGTCTTATTTCATAAGCTCAGTGTCTCCTTGCTTTCTGTCGACAAAGAGGATGTCTGCTGTACTATTTCTCATGCACTAGCACCTGCTCCAAAATAAAAAACCCAGGTCCTGCCTTCCTTCTTCAGTCTCTCTCATCGTGTTCACACTCTCGTCCCATGCCATCCCCTTCCATACCATCTGTAATTTTAATTCTTCTTCATGTATCTCTCCAGCCAATGTTTCTGCCTTGTCATATGCCAAACATATTGTTCACCATCAAGGTTGTCCATTATGTTATGTAAGTATCAAGCTGAATGTCTCTGCTGAAAATTCTATGTGTTGATCATGTGGCTGGCAATCGTTCCTTATTTTAACACTTCAGCTTCTCTATAATGGTCTCATTTTGATAAATGTTATCCTACCCTCTACTTTATTCAGCAGTTTCCTATCCGCTTCATAGTTTTGATAATGATGCTAAACCATAATAACGTCAGGTAAAATGCTTAATCTAGTAGCATTCAGATATGTCTTTCTTAACTGAAACCCCTGCTTCTCCTTGGGATCAAGCCACATTTTATGACTTCCCATTGATTCAAAATTGTATGGCCACTTTTTATAAAAAATAAACTCATCTCAGAAGATTAAAACATTGTCTACTTTGTCATTTCCAATTTGAGCATCTGCAGTGTAGGTATTCATACAACAATCATTAATACTGCTGGATTAACAGGTTAATGAGCCTGGAGCCTATGATTTTGTTGGACCATTTCACATATATTCTCACCCCTAAACCCGTTGTGCATTTGCACATTGATCTCAGCCAATATATCATTGTTCAATGTTCACACACTTTCCACATTGCTGCTGTTCTATTATTCTCCTCTCATAGCGCCATTGTCTACAAGTCTACATTGTCTTTTCTACAAGTTGGAGGCACTTGGTGCCAAAATGGAGATGGTATCTCTATGACCCTTTCTGCTCTCCCATCACGTCCAGCTCAAATGATTATTTACCTTATAGGTAAAACATCTGTGCTCAGCCTTCCAGGGTGATATAGAAATGTCCACTTACTCTCTTCCTCAACATGTCCAACTTACAAAATATCCACTTTGGCATACAGCCATGTGACGGAACGGCCGCCACAGTATTTATTTAGTTTAATTTCATTCTTATTTTGTTTTATTTCGTTTACCCTTAATTTATAGAAACTAATTTCCTTTGGTAGATTTAATGTAAAACTGTTGCTAGACTTCTAATTAATCATGTTTTTCCCCTGCACCATCCTGCTAGTTTATGCTCAGTTATATTGTGTGGTTTTAAATGTATTGTCAATTGCTCATTTTTAGTTTTAAATAGACTTATATTTCTTTAGTTAAATGTGGTTTTTAAAAACACTACCTGCCACTAGTGTCAAATGCTTTCCTTTGTATAGAATATACAATAGGTTTGAGTAACTTGTGGATTATGCAACAATGGGACTGTACCATATAAAAGGACCGTGTATGTTCTGTTTTTCATTAAACACTCTGATTTACCTTCAAACCTGTACTGAGTCACAACTAGTATTTGGGGAGGGCATAATCACTGAATAAGCCAGCTTTACTGAATCCTTCGCTTCCAGACCATCCAGGGACCACTGCCAATCTCTCTCCCACCTTGCTAGCTCGCTACCCGGCTAAGCTCTCCAGCAAGACTCGGCGCCGCAGACGGAGCTACCCCTGCAGGGTAGCTGATTCGTTACATTGGCTGGCAGCGCTGGGATCTCCGAGACCAGACAAGCAGGGGGAAATACAGCCGCTGGCTTGACCCCGGTCTCAGACACCCAGGGATTTGAGAGATTGCTACATTGTTCACCCTGTATTGCTCAGCGCTACGACGGCTGGAAGCGCACGGTCCTCAAGGAACTTCTCAAAGCCAGGGAAAAAGCGGTCAGCATTAACCAAAGGCTGCCCTCACCAAGGACCTGATGGAGGACGAACAGGCAAGTCTGGCCCTCCACGAGGACTCAGAATCCACAGAATGGCGCCAGGAGGTACAATGGAAGCTGGCCCTGTTCAGAGTCAACCCCCCGGCGGCTGTGATCGCTATCGTTTTGGCAGGGGTCAATCAGCTCAGAGTGACCGAGTTGCGGTACCAGCTCGGGGAATCTACAGCGTCCCAGGAGATACTCCCTGCAGTCGTGGAAGAGGAGTTCTGGGACCAAGGAATGGAAGCGCCTGACCAGCACAGTGATCCAGGTTTCGGCCAGGAGGTGTTGTGGCATAATGACTCGGCACGGCAGAAGCTCTGGAGGGACGTCCTACAGTTTGAACAGGACTACCTGGGAAAGATTCTTCCTACCTTGGGTGAGAAATACTGGAGACTGTGGGACCTGCGGGTGCCATTCCTAGGAGTGCAACCCCAGGTAGAAAGACTGTCCCAACTGGAGAACCTGATCCAGACAGAGCTATGGCTGGAGGACGGGTACCGGGCACTGGAATGGTATGCTGCCAACCTGTGTCCAAAGTTGGAGAGGAAATATCCTGCGGAGGGCTATGACTACGGCGGCCCAGGATTAATATTTGACGCTCTCCAAGACGACCCCTCCTTTGGCAGTACAGCTAAACTGAGATGGGAAGAGATCCGGGACTTTCGGGAATGTGAGCACCTTGACGACCTCGGGCTGAGCAGTGATCTGGACTGGCTAGCCACTCAAGAGTGGGAGCTGGAGCAGGGATACAGGAGATTGTTTGAGGACGCTCCCCCGCTCGCTCTTACCCCGATGGACATGGCAGAAGAGCTGCCAACAGAACCCGGTGGTGCCAACCTACTTTCAGGATCTTTTGCTGGTTCGGAGCACCAGGGTGAGGAGGCAGTCGGCCCCTCTCCCCAGCTGCAGAATGCATCCCAGGCCTCAACTGCTACAGAGGAGGTGACTATCCTGCAGCCGCAGTGCAGCATGTTGTCCGGGGAAAAGACAGAGGACTCAGCAAGTACCGTTCCTTTAGAACCTGCAGCGGAGCAGAGTGACCAAGTACTTCGGACTCCTACCAAGGTCAGTGGAAGTGCACCGGTGGATGGGACTGCGGTCTCCACCAACGAGAGCCACCAGGACAGCGGTCCACTGTGGAAAGAGGAGAACTGGAAGACAATGGGTGAGATTGAGGCCCACCCAGGCAGATGGCCAGAGGGCTCACCAGGAGACCCAGAGTCCCAATGGAGTGCTCCTGCTCAGGGATGGGTGGAGGAGCTTGCGACAATGTCATGGCCTGCCAAGAAAGAGGCTGCGGTCCTTTCCACGGAGCCCAGGAGATGTGGGGCAGTTTGCCCAGATTCACTGCTTGCATCAGCAGGCACTTCAGCGCGTGAAGAGGACAATTTATAAACGGGGGAGCGGTTCCCCAACCCAGCAGCAGAGCTGGCATCGGGACAGAGCTTGGCTACCCTCTGCCCCCAGCTGGAGGCTCCAGAAACCGGGGAGAATATCGGGTGCCAGACGAGGGAGGGGGAGACTCAGGCCCCCCCGTGCCAATTGCGGGCATACCCGGTAGGGAACCCCGAACCCCAACCAAACGCTCCTACCCACGTATGGATAGAGGAGCGGGGGACAGCGGACATGCTAAAGCCTGCTGTGAATGAGGCTATGGTCCATTCCACGGTGCCTGAGAAGTGCAGGTCAGCTAGCCCGGGGCCCTGGCTGGTGGCGTCAGGGATCAAGGATAGCCATTCATACATGGGGGAGCAGCCCCCCACTTCAGCGGAAAAACTGTCACCGCGGCAGAGGACCGCTAACCTCTACCCCTGCCCTGCCACCGCAGAACTTGAGGAGAAAGAGGAGAACTACCTTCTCACCGAGGAGCCCCAGGGACTGACCATCCGCTCCTCTCCTGAACTACAGACCAAGCTCCTGGCCTCCACTGCTACGCAGGAGGCAGAGAGCCTACAACTCCAGCACAGCATGCCATCTGGGCCAGAGAAAGCATCAGACTGGGCAAGTACAGTTCGTCAGGAGCTATCAGCAGACCGCAGTGCCGGTGATGGTGCACCGCATTACGAGTTCCAGGGTGGGGAGTCAGTTGGTCTCCTTCCACAACAGCAGCGGCTACCCCAGGTAGAGAGTACTGGCGGTACCTCTCCCCAGCGACAGGTAATAATCCCGGAAGGGGAGATGGCAGGTCTTGCTCCCCAACATTTTGAGCCCCAACGTGAGGGTGGAGATGTCCCCTGTGCCAAGCAATGGCGTGCTGCTGCTCCCGTTCCCCAGGATGTGGGAGACCCCCATTGTGGAATTGTTGATGGTGCTGGGATTTGCAACTGGGTGACCCCGAGACGCTGGGCAGATGGCCCAGATCCACAACCACTTTTTCTGGAGACACCGGTCACCCATCTCCCACCCAGCTTCTGACCGAGGCACCAGGAAAGGGTGCTATCGGCCCGTTTTTCCTGCGGCTGACTGTGGCACCGGGAGAAGGTACAGGCGGTATCCCTCCACAGCGGGTCATGGCCCCAGGAAATGGTGCCAGCAAGGCTGCCCACCAGCGAGGGGCTAGGAGACCAGGAGGAGAAAAAGCCCTCAACTTCCCACATGGGCCAGTTGTTTCCCCATGGCAGGGTACCAGCCCCGGGTGTCTGTATGGTCCGTCGGACACCGGTCCAGACCAAGGGGGCTGTTGGAGAAGCCCAGGGGCCAGCCTCCTCCCTATGGACTATGGACCGAAAGACTATCAGGGGTTGGCAAAGCATTGACCCAGCAACCCAAATGTGAGACTTTTTAAAGACACTTGCACCTGGACATCCCCAGGCGGACCCGTAGAGGGTCTCACCGGGTCTGCCATCATGGGACTGGGAGAGCTATGTGACGGAACAGCCGCCACAGGATTTATTTAGTTTAATTTCATTCTTATTTTGTTATATTTCGTTTACCCTTTATTTATAGAAACTAATTTCCTTTGGTAGATTTAATGTAAAACTGTTGCTAGACTTCTAATTAATCATGTTTTTCCCCTGCACCATCCTGCTAGTTTATGCTCAGTTATATTGTGTGGTTTTAAATGTATTGTCAATTGCTCATTTTTAGTTTTAAATAGACTTATATTTCTTTAGTTAAATGTGGTTTTTAAAAACACTACCTGCCACTAGTGTCAAATGCTTTCCTTTGTATAGAATATACAATAGGTTTGAGTAACTTGTGGATTATGCAAAAGTACTTTCTGTTTGGATATCTGTTATCTGTTTACCTGTTCTGAAAGGTTGGGAGTCACATTGTCTCAGCCACCCACTATCTGATTCCCTTTACAATGGGTTATGTAAATCACTGTATGTGATCACTGTGAGGTCAAGACTTCATCTGCATACAACCAGTGGACCCAAGTGAAGACTGAGAGGACCTGAGAGAAGTCTGCAATGGTCTTGGAACCACCCAATCAGAACCTGGGCTATGGCTAGCCCCTGTGCAGAATTCACGCCAGGGGTCTGGGGGCGGGCATGGGAGAGAACAATGGGACTGTACCATATAAAAGGACCATGTATGTTCTGTTTTTCATTAAACACTCTGATTTACCTTCAAACCTGTACTGAGTCACGACTAGTATTTGGGGAGGGCATAATCACTGAATAAGCCAGCTTTACTGAATCCTTCGCTTCCAGACCATCCAGGGACCGCTGCCAATCTCTCTCCCACCTTGCTAGCTCGCTACCCGGCTAAGCTCTCCAGCAAGACTCGGCGCCGCAGACGGAGCTACCCCTGCAGGGTAGCTGATCTGTTACAAGCCATTTAAAACACATGCTACGTACATAGTACTTTCTTTTGTTTTTCATTATTTTTAAATTCGCAACCGTTAGGGTCTTAAAATTGCTACCATTCCAGGTGGTATTAACTACAATGGTGCTAACGCCAAAACTCATAGGACTCTTTGGGGTGTTAGTAGTGAACAAAATACAAAAATGTAGGAAAAAATTAATAGGGGCCAACTTGAAGCATCAAAATAAAAAATGTATACATGCCCTAAATTCACAAAAAGCAGCAAATATGTAAACAATATGGGACATTATACCTCCTTGGTGCTAACTTAACCAGAGCTGTTGTTAACTTAACAGCTCCATAGGCTATAATGGCTCTGGTAAGTTTACAACAGCTCTGGTTAAGTTAGCACCAAGTATGTAATATGGCCCTATGTGTTTCATGGAGCTGTAGGTTCCTTAGTCGGCATCTGACCACAATCAGTGCTGTCTAGTTTTATGAAGCCTAAAATATTAAACACCAATAACAAATACCAGCTTCATTCTAGTTTCTCACACTTCCTCTGATTTACTACTCTGTTTTCACCCAACATTCTTTGTTGCTTCTCACACTTGCATGTATGCCTCGTGGGAACTTGGGTTTTCACTCTCTCTTTGACCCATAGCTTCACTTTCATTCTATCACGTCTTTTACTCTATTTGCATTCCATCAGTTCAGATCCATCCCTTCTCTGTGTTCCACAAACTTGTCTAATTCTAACATTCAATCTTATGTTGTGTTTATATGGAGACCAGCTTTCTGGTCATATTACTAAAGGTGATTGAAGATGACCAACAGGAAGGTGATCATAAGACTGGATTGAGCATTAGCTTACATGAAATTGGACATTAGAAATAGACCTATTTTGTGTAACATATAGAAGGGACCAGTAATGAAGATACAGGTTGATCATCCCTTATCTGCAATTCTACAATCCGAACGACTACAAAACCTGGAATTTTCAGAGCCTTCCAGATTTTAGTACATCTGGATTAGGGGAGTTCCAGCCAGATCCTGCCACTCGGGAACCTGACTCTTGAGTACTGCTGCAGACTGCGGCCCATGCTCGGAGTCTCTTGGGACCCTCAACATGTGACATGTGATCAGTGGCGTAGCGTGGGTTGTCAGCGCCCGGGGCCAGCAAAGAATTGTGCGCCCCCCCCCCCAACCTGTGGACGTTATCGATATTGCCCCAGCTCACACATGGATTTGCCCCCAGCCCACACATGGATTTGCCCCCCAGCTCACACATGGATTTGCCCCCAGCTCATGGATTTGCCCCCAGCTCATGGATTTGCCCCCCAGCTCATGGATTTGCCCCCAGCTCATGGATTTGCCCAAGCTCATGGATTTGCCCCCAGCTCACTCATGGATTTGCCCCCCAGCTCACTCATGGATTTGCCCCCAGCTCACGGGGATTTGCCCCCAGCTCATAGATTTGCCTCAGCTCTCACATGGATTTGCCCCCCAGCTCACTCATGGATTTGCCCCCATCTCATGGATTTGCCCCCCAGCTCACTCATGGATTTGCCCCCATCTCATGGATTTGCCCCCCAGCTCACTCATGGATTTGCCCCCATCTCATGGATTTGCCCCCCAGCTCACTCATGGATTTGCCCCCATCTCATGGATTTGCCCCCCAGCTCACACATGGATTTGCCCCCCAGCTCACACATGGATTTGCCCCCAGCTCATGGATTTGCCCCCAGCTCATGGATTTTCCCCCCAGCTCATGGATTTGCCCCCCAGCTCACACATGGATTTCCCCCCAGCTCATGGATTTGCCCCCAGCTCACTCATGGATTTGCCCCCATCTCATGGATTTGCCCCCAGCTCACTCATGGATTTGCCCCCCAGCTCATGGATTTGCCCCCCAGCTCACTCATGGATTTGCCCCCCAGCTCACTCATGGATTTGCCCCCCAGCTCATGGATTTGCCCCCCAGCTCATGGATTTGCCCCCCAGCTCATGGATTTGCCCCCCAGCTCACTCATGGATTTGCCCCCCAGCTCATGGATTTGCCCCCCAGCTCATGGATTTGCCCCCCAGCTCACTCATGGATTTGCCCCCAGCTCATGGATTTGCCCCCCAGCTCATGGATTTGCCCCCCAGCTCACTCATGGATTTGCCCCCAGCTCATGGATTTGCCCCCAGCCCTTACCTGGATATTGCCCCAGGCCCCAGCTCCGGCGGGGGTTGAGGGGACCGGGACGCAGATGCCAGGCAGCGCGGAGCGCCTGCCCGGTCTTTAACAGTCCGTCCTGTTAGGTGATGCCGCGCAGCCGGTCACGTGGTCCGGCCAATCAGGTGGTACAGAGACTCCGTACCACCTGATTAGCTGGACCACGTGACCGGCTGCGCGGCTGCGCAGCCGCATCACCTAACAGGACGGACTGTTAAAGACCGGGCAGGCGCTCCCGCGCTGCCCGGCATCTGCGTCCCCTCAACCCCCGGGCCAGTTTTAGGGGCGCAAATGCGCCCCTAACAAAACTGCGCCCGGGGCCACGGCCCCCCCAGCCCCCCCCACGCTACGCCACTGCATGTGATGCTGCTCAGAGTCACGCTGAATCTGTGCATCATATCCATGGAGAAACC
Source organism: Leptobrachium leishanense (assembly GCA_009667805.1). Classification (NCBI taxonomy): domain Eukaryota; kingdom Metazoa; phylum Chordata; class Amphibia; order Anura; family Megophryidae; genus Leptobrachium; species Leptobrachium leishanense. The sequence goes on from CM019065.1 coordinate 311,221,704, forward strand.
CTACTCAGCGCTCCTAGCGTTTGTACATCCTGGGGTTGAAGCTGGAAGGGGAAAGCGGCAATCCTGTTGCACTTTCCTTCCTCTCAGATATCAGATTCTCCCATATTCTGAAATCCAGAAGAATCCTAGATCCGGTATGCTCAGCGTTCTGAGCATTCCAGATTAGGGGTGTTCAATTTGTTGCAGGTACATTTGCACGGGCTCCATTTGGTTCTAATGGTGAGTGTACCTGCCTTTACATATTGTTACATTGTTACATAAACTGAAAAAAGAAATGCGTCCATCGGGTTCAGCCTCTCACACAATACCTACTGCTGTTGATCCAAAAGAAGGCAAAAAACCCAGTCTGAAATGCTCACCAATATGCAACAAACTGGGGAAAAATTCCTTCTTGACCCCAGAATGGCAGTCAGATTTTTCATAGATGTTGGAGAATCTGTCTTTTTCGGATGGTCCCTAGAGGGGAAATAAAAAACAGACAGGGGAAACACAATTGTGCAGCATTTGGCAGTATTTGCCCCTTTTGATTCTCCCCTACGGAGTACTTACTAGACCCAGAGCCTCCCGGCTCTGGGAATGAACAGCCTGTGAGGTCCTTTAGGTAGCCTCTAACCTCCTTTCCTCCTTTACACCGCGTACAGTCTCCAGAACCCATCAGAAGTGGTCAAGGGGAACAAGAAAGACCTCGGATCCGGAACTTTAAAATGCCCTTTTTTATTATTCAATATATTTATAATTCAATCTGACTCGGTTATCCCCTTGGTATCTCGACGTTGTGATTGTGTTTTTGCTGGGTACAAGAATATTCAAAAGAGTTCCAACAATCAGAGCACATTAAATTACGTCCGCTCCGTCCTCTGTCAGCTCCGGTTTTCAGTATCACCGGTTGCACCTCTCATGCTTATCCTTCCCATCCAACACCGTTTTATTTTAGATGTTCATTTCAGCATAAGTGTACCCAGACCTAGTGTAAGACCTATACTAGATTGGGTACACTTATGCTGACTGAGGAAGCCGCTAATTTGCAGAGAAACGCGTTTTAGCTACTATTTTATTACATGTGATCACATTTTTTTTTCTTTCCTTTTTTCATTCATTTGTTTTTAACTTTTTGTGAGTAAATAAAAAATACCTTCCACCCTGGCTGTTACCCTGACTTTCTGGAATCCAGCGGAGAGAGAGGTCTGAAGCTAACATACTGGGCAGGTTGGACCCCACCTGGCTGGAAAAAAGGGGGTTAAAAAGCGACACCAATCTGTCAACAAATACAACATAGGGCAGTCAAGGAGAAGTCTAACAGGAGAGATCCGAAGATCAACCATATGAATACAAGTTCTGCGAGAAGTATCATCACGGAATATCGTTGCTAAGGTCTCTTGAGTTTGGCTGCTCCATTCTGTCTGTTTAAATGAACATCTAAAATAAAACGGTGTTGGATGGGAAGGATAAGCATGAGAGGTGCGACCGGTGATACTGAAAACCGGAGCTGACAGAGGACAGAGCGAACGTAATTTCATGCGCTCTGATTGTTTGAACTCTTTTGAATATTCTTGTACCCAGCAAAAACACAATCACATCGCCGAGATACCAAGGGAATAACCTAGTCAGATTGAATTATAAATATATTGAATAATAAAAAAGGGCATTTTAAAGTTCCGGATCCGAGGTCTTTCTTGTTCCCATTGACCACTTCTGCTGGGTTGCGGAGACTGTACGCGGTGTAAAGGAGGTTAGAGGCTACCTAAAGGCAGTGGCGTAGCGTGGGTTGTCAGCGCCCGGGGCCAGCAAAGAATTGTGCGCCCCCCCCCCCCAACCTGTGGACGTTATCGATATTGCCCCAGCTCACACATGATTGCCCCCAGCCACACATGGATTTGCCCCCCAGCTCACTCATGGATTTGCCCCCAGCTCACTGCCATGGATTTGCCCCCAGCTCACGGGGATTTGCCCCAGCTCATAGATTTGCCTCAGCTCTCACATGGATTGCCCCCAGCTCACTCATGGATTTGCCCCCATCTCATGGAATTTGCCCCCAGCTCAGCTTACTCATGTGAGTTATGCCCCCATCTCATGGATTTGCCCCCCAGCTACACTCATGGATTTGCCCCCATCTCATGGATTGCCCCCAGCTCACTCATGGATTTGCCCCCATCTCATGGATTTGCCCCCCAGCTCACACATGGATTTGCCCCCAGCTCACACATGGATTTGCCCCCAGCTCATGGATTGCCCCCAGCTCATGGATTTTCCCCCCAGCTCATGGATTTGCCCCCCAGCTCACACTTGATTTCCCCCAGCTCATGGATTTGCCCCCCAGTCTCACTCAGGATTTGCCCCCATCTCATGGATTTGCCCCCACTCACTCATGATTTGCCCCCCAGCTCATGGATTTGCCCCCCAGCTCACTCATGGATTTGCCCCCCGCATCACTCATGATTTGCCCCCCAGCTCATGGATTTGTCCCCCCAGCTCATGGATTTGCCCCCCAGCTTCATGATTTGCCCCCAAGCTCATGGATTTGCCCCCAGCTCACTCATGGATTTGCCCCCCAGCTCATGATTTGCCCCCAGCTCATGGATTTGCCCCCCAGCTCACTCATGGATTTGCCCCCAGCTCATGGATTTGCCCCCAGCTCATGGATTTGCCCCCCAGCTCACTCATGGATTTGCCCCCAGCTCATGGATTTGCCCCCAGCCCACACATGGATTTGCCCCCCAGCTCACTCATGGATTTGCCCCCAGCTCACTCATGGATTTGCCCCCAGCTCACGGGGATTTGCCCCCAGCTCATAGATTTGCCTCAGCTCTCACATGGATTTGCCCCCCAGCTCACTCATGGATTTGCCCCCATCTCATGGATTTGCCCCCAGCTTACTCATGGATTTGCCCCCATCTCATGGATTTGCCCCCCAGCTCACTCATGGATTTGCCCCCTCTCATGGATTTGCCCCCCAGCTCACTCATGGATTTGCCCCCATCTCATGGATTTGCCCCCAGCTCACACATGGATTTGCCCCCCAGCTCACACATGGATTTGCCCCCAGCTCATGGATTTGCCCCCAGCTCATGGATTTTCCCCCCAGCTCATGGATTTGCCCCCCAGCTCACACATGGATTTCCCCCAGCTCATGGATTTGCCCCCACTCACTCATGGATTTGCCCCCATCTCATGGATTTGCCCCCCAGCTCACTCATGGATTTGCGCCCCCAGCTCATGGATTTGCCCCCAGCTCACTCATGGATTTGCCCCCCAGCTCACTCATGGATTTGCCCCAGCTCATGGGGATTTGCCCCCAGCTCATGGATTTGCCCCCCAGCTCATGGATTTGCCCCCCAGCTCACTCATGGATTTGCCCCCCAGCTCATGGATTTGCCCCCCAGCTCATGGATTTGCCCCCAGCTCACTCATGGATTTGCCCCCAGCTCATGGATTTGCCCCCCAGCTCATGGATTTGCCCCCAGCTCACTCATGGATTTGCCCCCAGCTCATGGATTTGCCCCCAGCCCTTACCTGGATATTGCCCCAGGCCCAGCTCCGGCGGGGGTTGAGGGGACCGGGACGCAGATGCCAGGCAGCGCGGGAGCGCCTGCCCGGTCTTTAACAGTCCGTCCTGTTAGGTGATGCCGCGCAGCCGGTCACGTGGTCCGGCCAATCAGGTGGTACAGAGACTCCGTACCACCTGATTAGCCGGACCACGTGACCGGCTGCGCGGCTGCGCAGCCGCATCACCTAACAGGACGGACTGTTAAAGACCGGGCAGGCGCTCCCGCGCTGCCCGGCATCTGCGTCCCCTCAACCCCCGGGCCAGTTTTAGGGGCGCAAATGCGCCCCTAACAAAACTGCGCCCGGGGCCACGGCCCCCCCCAGCCCCCCCCACGCTACGCCACTGCCTAAAGGACCTCACAGGCTGTTCATTCCCAGAGCCGGGTGAAGAGGCTCTGGGTCTAGTAAGTACCCCATAGGGGAGAATCAAAAGGGGCAAATACTGCCAAATGCTGCACAATTGTGTTTCCCCTGTCTGTTTTTTATTTCCCCTCTAGGGACCATCTGAAAAAGACAGATTCTCCAACATCTATGAATAATCTACTCGATTTATTGTTTAGATATGTCCACTTACTGTAAAAGTGTCATGCAGTATATATATTAATCTTGACACATATGCGCCTAAGGGATTTCCTCTTTTTATTGTTAATTTTTTGTGTCTGCTGGGTGTCTGACAAATCCCTAAGGGTTTGCAATCCACACTTTCTCCACTTCATATACATCTCTATAGACCTTCCTAAGTGCGTTTGTATATTACCTATTTCACTTGACACATTGTTACTTAGTTTGAAGTCTATGATTATTCCCAAATCCTTCTCCTACTTGGATTTCCCTAACTCTGTACCATTTAGGGTATAGGTTTCTTGTGTGTTCTTCACTCCAAAGTGCATAACTTTGCATTTATCTACATTAAATTTCATCGGCCATTTAAGTGCCCAGTCCCCCAATCTATGTAAATCCCTCTGCAGCAAAGTAAAATCCTGCTCACATTGTATTACTTTTCCTAGTTTTATGTCATCTGCAAACACTGATACATGACTTTCAATGCCTATCTCAAGGTCATTTATAAATAAATTGAATATAATTGGTCTTATAACAGACCGCTGAGGGACACCACTTATCACTGATGTCCATCTTGAAAATGTACCATTCATGACCACTCTCTGTACCCTATCTTTTAGCCAGTTTCCTATCCAAGAACAAGTTTTTTCATCTAGACCAATTTTTCTTAATTTAAATAGTAACCTTTTGTGTGGAACTGTATCGAAAGCTTTGGCAAAATCCAAGTAAATCACATCCACTGCGACCCCCTGATCTATACTTCTACTTACTTCCTCATAGAACATAATTAGGTTAGTCTGACATGATCTTCATAAAACCATGCTGATTTTTGCCAATTACATTATACCTCCCAATAAATTCCTGAATATTATGCTTTAGTAACCCCTCAAATACTTTCCCAGCCACAGATATTAAGCTCACAGGTCTATAATTCCCAGGCACAAATTTTAAACCTTTCTTAAATCCTCAGGTATGATTCCTGAAAGAAAAGAATCTTGAAAGATTAAGAACGGAGGTTTACATATTTGAACACATAGCTCCCTCAGTACTCGCGGGTGAATTCCATCTGGCCCTGGGGCTTTATTCATATTCACTTTGTTTAATTGCTGCAAACCCTTGTCCTGAGTCACTTTGTATTAGTAAGTTTTTATTAATGAATTGCATGTCTCCTGTTATAGGTTTCTCTTTAATAAATACTGAAGAAAAATAATCATTCAAAATTTCTGCCTTATCCTGATCTTCAGTTAACAATAACCCTGACTCAGATTTTAGTGAACCTACATTTTCACTCTTGGGTTTTTTAGAATTTATGTACCTAAAGAATCTTTAGGGTTGGTCTTGCTCTCTTTGGCTATTTCTTTTTCATTTTCTAGTTTAGCCCATCTAATCGCTTTTTTACACGCTTTATTGGCTGCCCTATACGGTATATTCTAGAATGATCACATGACTATGAGACACTTTACTCATTACCTTCTCTTTCTTCTTGGTTATAGCCCGTAGACTTTACATTCCCATCAGTCCGTCTTCACTATGATCGCAGTTTGCAAAATTCAAAAAATTTCAAATGATTATATATTAACTATTTCTGTCAAAAACCGAATTACGCTTCACGGTGAAATAAGAACATAGTTCTTTATAAGTTTGTTTTACTTCAGAGCCTGATTGTAAAACAATAGAGGGATGTGCCTTCACTGGCAAGTTTGTAATCTTACTCATCTTGAGTAAGTATATCTTTGTTCATACTCTCCCACATGCAAGTCATAATCTTTCCTTGCGTAACTGTATAGCCTCAAGGACTGACACTTTCGGCTCCCAAGCCTCGCCAACAAAACAGTCTGCATTTTTTAAATAATCATGAACACCTCTATAAGTCTAGTCTGTTTGTCTAACTTGACAGTCTGTATTACATTTGGCCACTCTATCAAATCCTTGTCACATCTTGAAGTATATTAAGTGAAAAAGTTCTTATTTTCTTTTTATAATTATGATTCTATCTTGACTGAAAGTAACCTGTTTAATTTCATGTATTTTCTCGATTTAATTCCTTTGGATAAGCATTCGCTAAGACTACAATCAGTTAGAAAATTTTCAAATTTATCTATAGACATCACTCTTAAGGTCTTTGGGAATTTTTGTAGATTAATCATTTGACATTTTTCTAACAGATGTATTCATTTGAAAAAGCTTATCCATAGAAAATAAATTGAGGCCTAAGTGGCAAAGTAAAGTTATGTTAGAAAAATAAAGGAATTAGGACCGTGCTCATCAGGTTCCACATTTAGCAAACATTACTGTTGCTGACGTTGATCTAAAGCAGTGGTTCTCAAACCTGTCCTCGGGTCCCCCAACCTGGGCAGATTTGAAGCATTCCCTTGGGGAAATGCAGACTGAATCGTGCAATCACTGAGCAGCAAATCATATCGGCTGTGCTGTGCTTCAGATATGCGCAAAATCTGGCCTGTTTGGTGGTCCACTCCCGAGGACAGGTTTGAGAACCACTGATCTAAAGGAAGACAAAAAAATAAAAACTACATGTCCCTAAATTGATTTGTACAAAAATGTTCGCTGATTTGTACTAGCCAAACGTAGACCTTGATTTAATTCCTTTGGATAATAAATTTCAAATTATTACAACCTATTAGAGAAAGTTCTAATAATTTGCCTACAAACATTGCTGTAGACTTTAATGGTGACTTCTGTATAGCAATCTTTTGAAATTTTTCTTAGTGTAATTGTAGCTGCACAGGTCTATAGAAATGGCATGCTTCATACAGATGTCTTTTTGCTTTTTGTTTTGTCTCTCTCATTTTAGCTGACACTGTGAAAACTACAATAAAACCAAATAATGTTGAAAATATGCATTTCTCAGTCCTTTACAAGTCTCTCATGCAAAATGAACATCTCTTTCCAATAGAAATATGATAAATTCAGTTGCATCATTAATATATCACAATGTCCATATAAAGTGATATAAAACAACATTATCATAATCAAATACAAAGGTAAATTACCGTGTGTGCCTCTTAGACCAGTGGTGTATTTAGGTTTTGTGCTGCCCTAGGCCTGACTAAACTCGTGCACCCCCCAATTTAAATTTGAGGCACCCCTTCCTGTCAAGGGCACACCTCTTCCTGGTTAATACCCACCCTTCATCTTAAAGCTCCACCTTTTCCTCTTAGAGCTCCGCCCTTTCCTCTCTTTATATTAAAAGTGGATAACAAGTGCCTACTTGTATATTTTGTATACCATTTCAAATGTATCTAATGAGATAAAGAAAATTATGAAATGTTTAAATTCAAGCATTTTACAAAGAACAGCCACGCATGTCAAGTATACTGGATCACAGCCGCTCTAATTGGTCGAACAATAAAATCCACAGAAACTTGCACTGCGTATGAGAGTATCACAGAACTGCACAGCACTAAAACCCACAGAAATGTGCACTGTGTATGAGCATATCACAGAACTGCACAGCAATAAAACTCACAGTAATGTGCAGTGTGTATGAGCGTATCCCAGAGCTCCAGTGCAATAAAATTCACAGTAATATGCAGTGTGTATCACAGAATCCACAGCAATAAAACTCCCAGCAATGCAATGTGCGGTGTGTATGAGTGCATCAGAATTCACAGCAATAAAACTCACAGCAATGCAATGTGTGGTGTGTGTCAGCGTATCAGAATCCACAGCAATAAAACTCCCAGCAATGCAATGTGCAGTGTGTATGAGGGCATCAGAATCCACTGCAATAAAACTCCCAGCAAACCGAGTGTTTATGAGCACACAGCAATTATGCTGTGGAGCCATCTTGTCAGCAGTGGGGTGCCACTGCCAGAGGGTGCACTGTAGCTTTGATTCCCTTCCCGGTGGGTGTTCAGTCCAGAATAGAGTCTGTGATAACAAAAGGGCGGGCAGCTGCGCGCGTGCGTTTCACGTGATTCAGCAAGTCATGTGGTACTGAGACTCAGAGAAATGGCAGTGAAATGCCCTGATGTTCGGTGATTTCATTCAGCAGGTTTATTCAGGTGAACCCCATAGGTTTCAATGTTAAAAATATTCCCGTTTTTATGCAATATCTAATAAATCATTTATTATTTTAATCTGCAGTAAAAAGTCTTTATTTATTGATTTTTTTTTTAGTACCTTTCTAGTCATTTTTCAGATTTTTTTGGGCAAAATTTTCCCCCCTTTTTTTTAATAGCGGTTTTTCTTTTTTCTGTAACAGAACTTTTTATTATCAATCATAGGATCTTATATGTACAGTTGTGTTCAAAATTATTCAACCCCCACTGAAATTGAGTGTTTTGGCCAGTTTGACATTGATTTTGATCATTCAGTCATCTTGCTTACAATTAAATCAAAGAGGCACGTGTAGGTCAGACAAATATAACATAACATTTATAATGAAATAACCACAAATGTCTTTTCTGTGCTCACATCATTATCAGTTTTATTCAACCCCCAAGTGACATTCAATCTTAGTACTTAGTACAACATCCTTTTACAGTTATAACAGCTTTTAAACGTGAAGCATAGCTTGACACAAGTGTCTTGCAGCGATCTAGGGGTATCTTCGCCCATTCGTCATGGACAAAAGCCTCCAGTTCGGTCACATTCTTAGGCTTGCGCACTGCAACTGCTTTCTTTAAGTCCCACCAGAGGTTCTCAATCGGATTTAAGTCAGGTGACTGCGATGGCCACTCCAAAATGTTCCAGCCTTTAATCTGCAACCATGCTCTAGTGGACTTGGAGGTATGCTTGGGATCATTGTCCTGTTGAAAGGTCCAACGTCTCCCAAGCCTCAGGTTTGTGACGGACTGCATCACATTGTCATCCAATATCTCCTGGTACTGAAGAGAATTCATGGTACCTTGCACACGCTGAAGCTTCCCTGTACCTGCAGAAGCAAAACAGCCCCAAAGCATGATTGACCCCCCGCCATGCTTCACAGTAGGCAAGGTGTTCTTTTCTTCATAGGCCTTGTTCTTCCTCCTCCAAACATAGCGTTGATCCATGGGCCTGAACAGTTCTAATTTTGTTTCATCAGTCCACAGAACACTATCCCAAAACTTCTGTGGTTTGTACACATGACTTTTGGCATACTGCAGTCGACTCTTCTTATTCTTTGGAGACAGCAAGGGGGTGCACCTGGGAGTTCTGGCATGGAGGCCTTCATTACGCAGTGTGCGCCATATTGTCTGAGCTGAAACTTCAGTACCCACATCTGACAAATCTTTTCTCAGTTCCTCAGCAGTCACACGGGGACTTTTCTCCACTCTACGCTTCAGGTAGCGCACAGCAGTCGAAGTCAGCATCTTCTTTCTGCCACGACCGGTAGCGTTTCAACAGTGCCCTTTGCCTTGAATTTGCGAATGATGCTTCCTATGGTCTCTCAAGGTATGTTTAACATCTTTGCAATCTTCTTATAGCCATTGCCCTTCCTGTGAAGAGTAATCACCTCTTCTCTTGTCTTCCTGGACCATTTTCTTGACTTCACCATATTTGTAACCACACCAGTAAATGTCTAGAAGGAGCTGAGTATCACAGTCATTTTAAAGCTGCCTAATTGGTGCTTATTATGCTTTATTGCTGCTCAGTGACATCCACAGGTGTTTTCAATACCTGATTGAAAACACTTGAATGAACCTCTGTTCTTCAGAGTGGTAGTCTTTAAGGGGTTGAATAATTGTGTCAATGAAGAATTCACAAAAGAAACATTTACTACTGTATTACAAAACCAATTGATGTCATTTTAGTTGCATATGGTTCTTTAACCCTTTCGCTGCTGAGGCTTTTCACACCTCTGTGCTGAGGTCATTTTTACCGGTTTTGCTCATCATGTTTAAACGTGTTTTGAAGGCTTATTTTAGTATATGACCCAGACATATTATATATCGTTCTTTCCGTCAGACTCGGTAGATTCATAATATGTCATTATTATATGTATACGTTATGTCATGTCTGTATATTATAACAAAAAATGCAATAAAATATGTATTTTCAATAATTTACAACGTGTAAAGTGTTTTTTTTCACATTTTAACATGCGAGCAATTGCGGTTATATTTTGTATGGGGTGCACTTGTTAAGAAAATTAGAGATGGGGTCTCGTTACATTTTTTTTTGGGGAAAATTACACGATTTTTAACAAACGCACGCATACAAAAATCGTTAGTGCAGCATCATTGTTCACATTATAATTGAAATGGGAACAATATTGCTGCATTAACGAACCAAAAAAAAGAAAAAAAATGTATTTTATTTTTTATAATTTTTTTAATATATTTTATTTTTTAATTTTAATTTTAATTTTTTATAAAAAAACTTTTTTCACAGTAGTGTTTGGTATCGTTGGAACGGCCATGCTCTGGCCGATCCAACCATACCAAACTTTAACCCCTAGCTGCCACGGATCGGGAGATAGGGAGTTCATTGGAACTCCCTATCTCCACCGTTGGTGGCAGTTAGGGGTTAACTCTAGGACTGGCGTCATCGTGCTATGCACGATGACGCCAGTCCTCAGGGGGAGTTCCAGGAGGCTTGGCCGACATCCAAGATGTCAGCCAGCTCCGGGAAAGGATCACGAACAGGCGCTTTTCAGCGCCGATTCGCGATCCAGCTCCCAGGGGTTAATGCCAGGCACCATTTGGAAGGGCAGGCTGTGCCTTCCAAATGGTGCCTGGGTTTAACCCCCGCAACGCCGCCGATCGGGAGGGAGACAGGTCCGAAGGACCTCCCCCCTCCCTTTCAGGCGCCTCCTCCGCACATGCGGGGGGGCGCCTGAATTAGGTGTCATCGCGCTGCGCGATGACACCTAATTTCATCGGCGGCGGTTCCGGATGCTGGGCTGACATCGAGGATGTCAGCCCGCACCGGGGGGGCCGAACGCTGACCCCAAAGGGAGGACGCGCTCAGCACGTCCTCTGCACAGCGGGAGCCATGTGGAGGACGCGCTGAGCGCGTCCTCTGCATGGAAGTGGTTAAAAAGTCCTTGTAGGATTTCATTCTGAATACAATTACAAATGTACACTAAATTCCCGAAAACCCTTTACGGCATTGGGGGTTGAATAATTTTGAACACAACTGTAAATTCCAGACATTTTCGTTCAGTAGTTCTTTTGAAAACAGCAGGCCACGGGTTTGTGGTGGCAGCATTCAGCGGCCGACTCCATGCACTTTGGGGACCCTGCGGTGAATGGTGAATTCACTGCAGGGTGGGGAAATTTTATTCCCAGAAGTGCAGGGAACTACAGAAAACCAAAATGTTGGCGTCATTTCGGTGCTCTGTGGGTAACCCATTTAGTGGTGAGGTTTTTTGCTGCCCCCTGGAAAGTGAAAGCCTAGGCCTTGCCTACCCAGAACATACTTGAAAATTAGTGAAATCTCAATGTATCCTTCCTGGTAAAATAGTTTTACCTGGTAAAAAAAAAATATTTTAGGGGTGGGGCCACCAGTGCGGGCCGCCGCCGCCCCCTGGAAAGTGCCACCCTAGGCCTGGGCCTAGTCGGCCTAGGCCAAAATACACCACTGTCTTAGACCTCATGCAGATAAGATGCTTTTGAGTCATTATGCAAACACCCTGAGCTGTCTCCTCAACAAGCTGCAGCAGCTTTGAAACCAGGAAGTGCTAGTTCCCATACTCTGGAAGACTGAAGCTAGAGTCAGTCCTACCCACTACAGAACCAAGCCCACTTAAAGGAAACCTTACCTTTAAACATGCAAGGGATAACACATCTCTAAAAAACACATGTCGCTTGACAGTTACAGTAATCATTTGACAATGCTTATCCAGAGGAATATAATGCAGGCCCTGACATCACTGACTTCCACTGAACTTGACACCCCCCAACACTGATATAAACACCAATTTATACACAGACCCTGAAATCTGCACACTGGCATATACACAGACCCTGACACCCCCATATCTTCACTTACACATACTTTGACAAACCCCATAAACCATATATGCAGAACTTACTGGTGTCAGAAGAGGAGGATACAGTCAAGTTCAGGGTGCTCATCACGTTTCCAGACATTTGCCTGCTGAGGCACGAACTACCTTGTGTGGCTTGGCACATGGAAAATTATGGGGGCAGAGTGGAATGAAGCAATAAAGATAAATTAAATATGCCTTAAAACAGATAAGATTATGGTTGTTTCAAGTCAAGTGGAATTCTCATAAATATATATTATCTAAAAGATTTGTACAGATACTAAAGGGACACTTCAAGCAGGCAAACTGTAAAGATATGGCCTGACCAGATACACCTTGCTCTTTTTCTAGTTGGTGCCTATACATGTAGCTGTTGTTGGTGACCCTTTATTACATGTTGTAAACTGCAAAGAATAATCGAACAGACATTCCAAGACTGATTTGCTTGCAAGTGATAAGTGAAAGAACATGCAACTTTTTTTAATTTCCTACCTTTCCTGTCTTTTTTACATCATCTTAAAGGTCATTGATGTTTAAATAAATATACTCCTTCCATAATTTATTCATGAAAGTGATTGTCAAATGATACCTCTTAGTAGGTGCCATTACTACACAGATGCTCATTGAAATACAGACGCAGATATGGTGTCCATTCACTACTATGCAAGAGGCAATCTACAAACCAGCATGTGATTGCATATGCAGTGTGTTCTGTTAAGGCTAGGGTCAGACGAACGCATTTTTCACGTGCGTTTAGCCGCACGAAATCACGCCCGTGCTAGCAGCAAATGACGTCCAATGCCGGGGAACATACGACGAACGGTTGCACGAAAGTTCGTCCGTGCAACGCAAGTGGCCAACGAACGCATTTTTTCGAGAACGTCAAACCGCTACTACTGACGTACAGAGTGCGCTGCGGCCACATAGCGGCGTGTTTGCGTGATTGGGAGACGTCAGACGCTGCTAATGTCCGGCTAACATAACGTCCAGACACAAAAAGTGTTTTATTGATGATCCGTACAAAATCACGGACGAAAAGGCGCATCGTATGACCGTTATCGCGTATTCCGGGAAAAAATACGTACGTTCGTTCGAACGCACTTTTTCACGGACGACGTGAAAAATGCGTTCGTCTGACCTTAGCCTTAGAACTAGATGTGGGAACGAGGATTGGACAGGAATACTTATTTGGATAAATCATTTCTCCTTTTAAGAAATACATTATAATATATTACATATAAATATAATGCAAACAAGAATGGGCAGAGTGTCACTATGATTATATTTCCAATACAAAAAAATTCACACTAATCTTAAGAAAAACTGATGATGGCAGATATATATGTGTTTCTAAGAAAAGGATCAAGTTCCAGGGCTAGTCACTCATCAAGTTGTATTATGTCATATGGGTCATTTGCAGCTAATCTCATTGTAAGAGACATCACTCACATATATTAGATAACTTGAATTACTTTTAGATCCTTGCTAAAGGCTGACTAATTATTTACAGAATGTGATGTCAGCCCGAATATAATTAGATGTAATAATAGGGCTTCTCTCACTATTATCTCCATTCATATATCTCACATAAAGGTATCTATTTAATGAGTAATCCACTCTTGCCTAATGTAAATCTGTTATTGCATTATACCATAATACGTCCTGTATGTCATATATTTATAGCACGAAACTTGGGAGGAGAGGAGAGAAGGAGAGAGATAAAGCAAGAAAGATAGAGAGCCTGGAGATCAACAAGAATAAAGACTTAATCAAGTTCTATATGTTGCCAAGGAAACTGTCTTTTTTTCCTTTCATTTCTCTGCACGGTGATGGCTTTATAAATCCATGCTCCATAGAATTAGCTAAAATTAGAGGCTCTATGGCAGCAGTCATGCCTCTGATAGCTCAACGGGTACAAAAATACTTCAGATTCTATTGTATGATTAGACAAATATGATTGCAACAAAAAATGAGCAAAACAAATATAAAAAAACACCGACTTTAACCTCAGCCTGTTGATATCTGAGGTCTTATATATCCATAAACAAAAAAGCTGGGTAGCGGGCACATGTTCCGTTGAACATTCTCATCCCTTTAAGCAGAGAAATGAACAGCATACTCTCTTAAAATAAAATAAAATAAATAACAGGAGCTAAAAACTAAAATTCTTAAGGAAGTAATTCACTAACCAATGCTGTTTTCTCCAAACTTCACCATAGTTGCAATCGACGGCAAAAATCACCATTGTTGCAGTTACAGTGAACTTTGGCTATCTAGAGAAATAAAATTCAACAACAGCATCAAAGTTGCTGCAAACAACATAGAACAACGGTTTCACCGTTATTATTATATCTGGTTACCGTTGTTTGCAACTACATTAAACACACTGACAATCTTAAATAGGAGATCTTCATTGTACTCCAACTGAAACAATGGTGAAAAATGTGTTGATCAAATCATGGCAGAAACTACAATGGAAACCAAGGAGAAAATCACACTGAGAACTGATAAACATAAACAACTACAGCAGAAACTATGGCAGAATTAACAGTGAAAACATAAGCAAATTACAGTGAAAGGTCGCTAGATAGTGAATGAATCTTAGTGTCGCCATGTGGTCTAAGAGGTGTATGGGCATCTACATAAGATCAAATGAGTATACTGGGAAAACAGAGCATCTGCCTGTCTTTCCTGTAGTGAGTAGAGCTCTCCCTGTATTCTGTACACTGTCAGGCTGTTGAGATCAAGATATCTCAGGCTTCAAAGGCACCATCTGCAGCCCAAAAGCTAAGGAATTTTTTTGCTGTAAATGTATTTTGTTTGCTTTTGGGCTGCAGAAGGTACCCTCAAAGTTTTAGCACTGTCTGCATAATGCCCAAAGAGCTAAAACTGTAAAATCAGCTGCTGAATGCTCTGAAATATCGGGCTTTCAGCAGCCGATGCAGGGGAAAAAATAGACTTGCTGCTCAAACCTCTGGAACTCAATTTAGCAGTAGATGGTGCCATCTACTGGCCAAATAGGTTATTTACAGTAATAGATATTAATTACTTTAAAATTAATTTAAAATGATTTTACAATAAAACACTGGTTTCTGACAGTGATTTTTTTGGAAAATGACTGGGTACTGAAGGGGTTAAGGTAGCAGTATGAATGTTATGTTGCAATGAGGGTGGGCAGAGCTCCACGTAACTTCTCTACAGTAATAGAGCGACAGGAGAGAGATCTCACAGGGATTTTTGTCGCCTCTTAGGCTAGGGTCAGACGAACGCATTTTCACGTTGTCCGTGAAAAAGTGCGTTCGAACGAATGGACGTATTTTTTCACGGAGTACGCGATACCGGTCATACGATGCGCATTTTTCGTCCGTGATTTTGTACGGATCATCAATAAAACACTTTGTGCATCTGGACGTTATGTTGGCTGGACATTAGTAGCGTCTGACATCTCCAATTCACGCACACACGCCGCTAGCGGACGCAGCGCACTCTGTACGTCTGTACTAGCGGTTTTACGTTCTCGAAAAAATGCGTTCATTTTCCACTTGCGTTGCGCAGCCGGACTTTCGTGCGACCGTACATCGTATATTGGCCGTCATTGCCCGTCATTTGCTGCTAGTGCGGCCGTAATTATGTGCGCCTGCACGCGCGTTCGCACTGCCTCAGTCTGACCCTAGCCTTAGTGAGAACACGAATCTTGCATTCAAAAGGTATGTAAAGTAGGTTGCGCATCTTCTTTTTGTTTTCATTGTATTTCAACTCAAAATTGTGTGTACACGATTTTTGGTAGTGATAGGGTTAACAGGACTTTGCGTTTTCCAAGAAATCATAATGTTGGCGGCCCTACACAAACTATCTATGACATACCTTCTGCATGAATTAGAGGCGAACAAGCACAAGAGATTTTATTTTGGCTCTGCATTCTATCACCTGCTGAGCCATCCATTCCACACCTCCTTTAATGTAATAGTGCTGACAACGGAAGGGGAGCATCCAATAAATAGCGTTGGAGAAAAGGCAAAGGAATAGATTGGATTATCCAGTAAAAGAACTATTTTGAACTTAATAGTATTTTCAATTAAATAAAAATCCAATTTGACGTTTTAAATGTAGCCATAAGCAGCGTAAAATGATATACTGGGAAAGCCAGGTAACAGCTATCCGCTGTGAGGTAGTGTGAATACTCACAGGGTAATTCAAAGAGAATTGAAAAGTCACTGCATGTTCGGTGACTTTTCGTTCTCTTCAATTCGGTTCATTTTGCTGATCCCATTTCGGCGACCTTGCGGTGTATTCAGCAAACACCACAGGGCCCCCGAATTGCAGGGAAAGGCTGCCGCAAACCTGACGAAAACTAACCGCAAAACCCAGGGAATGCACACCGAAAACCCGCAAAAACATCTGGATTAACCCGTCGAAAACGCCGGAAAAATCCGAGCAGGAGCCGATCACACGCAGTGAAGCCGCCGGAAAAAGCCGACACCGCAGACGAAGGCCGTGAATAAATTAGAAAAACAGTTTGCTTGAATGTTTGAAAAGTGAAACGCTGTTTGCAAAGAAACTACTGAGCGAAAATGTCTGAAATTTACATATGAGGTCCAGGGAATGATAATAAAAAGATCTGTTACAGAAGAAATAAGTCAACTTAAAAACTAAATAAAAAAAATTCGGACTTTTTAAAAAAAAATGAAAATCCAGAAAAATGCTTAAAATATCCTGAAAAATCTATAAATAAAGAGACTCTTTATTGCAGAATTTTATAATGAACGGTTTATTAGATATTGAATTAAAATGGGAATATTTTTAACATTGAAGCCTATGGGATTCTCCTGAATAAACTTGCCGAATTAAACCACCGAATGGCAGGGCATTTCGGGAACCTTTCACTGCTGGTTTGTGTTCTCTGAATAGCCGAAGCAGTGCATTTTATGGGGATTTCACTGCCCTCGAAAAGGCACCGAACAGGCACCGAATGTGCAGGCAATTCGCCAGGATTTGGCATATTGTCTGCTCTCTGGATAGTCGAATGGGCAAGAAAGGTAACCGAACGCTGATTTTCAGCGTTCGGTTACCCTTCTCCAGTCATTTGGATCTCTTTGAATAACCCTGTCAGCAATAATAAAACGTATTTGGGATCCACTAGCAGCTTCCTAATATTACGAGTCACATCAGCTCATTAATAACTGAGTCAGTAACAGGAACTGCTAATGCCTAATGGCTTACTCCAAATTGTACCATTAAAGGGCCACTACCACCAAAAAAATTAAATGTCCTTATTGTGTTTATTTGATGTTGCTAAGATCTTACATGTGCTTTGTTTTTCTCTTTGTTTGTTTAGTTAAAAAAATATTTTACTCTATCAGGGTTATTCGAAGAGATCCGAATTGGCTCCCAAATTGCACCGGACACTGAATTTCCCTGTACGGTGCAATTCCGTGGCCATTTGGCTATTGAAAAAGCAGGCAGTTTGCCAAATATTGGCGAGTTGTCAGCAAATACAGTGCTGTTTGGCGACAATGAAATTCCTCAGAGAAGCAATGGTTAATCTATTCTGTGCACACCGTTCAGCAGTGAAATGTCAGTGACATGCCATGATGTTCGGTGGTTTCATTTGGCAGGTTTAATCAGGCGAATCCCATAGGTTTCAATGTTAAAAATATTCCTGTTTTATTCAATGTCTATTAAACCATTTATTCTTTTAATTTGCAGCAAAAAGTCTCTTTATTTATTTTTTTAGGATTATTTTAGGCATTTTCCAGGATTTTTTCAACAAAATATTTTTCAGATATTTTTGTTTGTTTTTTCCTACAACAGACCTTTTATAATTATTCAAAGGACCTTATACGTTATTCCAGACATTTTTGTCCACTAGTTTTTTTTGCAAACAGAGTTTCAACTTTTTAAAGTTTTAATCCCATTTGTCGCTTGCTTTTCCCGGCAGCCAGTCGATGTTGTGTTCAGCGGATCGTCTACTTTTTTCAGACGCATTCGGTGGGTTTGCGGCGAATTGTCGGTTGCGTTCGGCTTTTTCTCTGCGGTATTTCTGTTTTTTCCAATTTTTTTACGGCGGTTTTGCGGCAGCTTTTCCCTGCACTGAATGCTGAATTCAACGTAGGGTCGGGGAATTTGATTCCTCGTAGTGCACAAGATGAAAGAGTGTCAAGATTCCATTGGAGTTTCAGTTGTCTTTGAATAACCCTGTATGACACGGCTGTGATACGGGTCAGTGTATCTCCTGATCCACAGCAACGTGATACTCATCATATTAGAGTGAGGCATAAAACAAAGTGATGGCTCTCAAGCAGGTGTGATGTAAAAAAACAAAAAAAAAGTAAATCATCATCAAGGTTTTAAATCTTTAATAGAGATGAAATTCTGAGATTCACAAGACACGAAATGTAATAGTAATTGAAGCATGTAGGAGTTATTTCTGTTGCCATGAATACATATTCCTGTGTAGGAGTTACTGCAATTACTGTGCATTTTTGAAAGAAGAAAAAAAGAGATGGTAATGTTAATTGATAGTTGTTTGCGTCCTTTTGCTTGAATGCACTCCTTTTTTTGATTTCTATGAAAAGAACATGATGACTATTAGGTCTATTCAAAGAAAGGTGAAAATCAGGAGAACTGGCAGGAGAAAAGAACAATCTAGACCAAATAGATGATTTGGAAAGTGAGATAAATGGGAGAATTTTTTTGGTTTGGCTATTTTGACCTAGAATTTTCACTTCTCCAGTCATTCTGACTTTGACCTTTCTTTGAATAGACCTGTATATTTATTTATTTATTTACTTATAAAGGATTTTACCAGGAAGGATACATTGAGATTTCTCTCGTTTTCAAGTATGTCCTGGGTTCAAGAACATTAAAAGGTTACAGTTGTTACAGAAATACAAAGTAATACATTGCAAGATTTAAAAAAAAAAAATCATTGTATAACACACGTTAAGTCACTACTAAAGCACACTGGGCAACCTATGCTGGTTTTCCAAATCCAAAAATTTGCAAGCATAAAGTCTCATAGGATACAAAGATTATAGGGGTCATTGACATTTCAGTGCTCTTTCATTCGATGCACTTCGGTGAGTTCAGCATTCAAAGCAGGGTCCCTGAAGTGTGCCGAATGGTTCTGGTGAATGCATTCGATAGACCGCCAAATACCGCCGATTAACCTGCCGACCGCATCCGAGAAACCGCCAGTCGCAGCCGCCAACTTCCAAATGCAGCTGCCGATCCACCAAACAGACCGCCGAATGCCTCCAATCAGCTGGCGAACGCCGCCACAAATAGCCTACCAGGGGTAACCCCTCCCCCACAAACAATTTTTAAAAGGTGCTTTAAACAAAAAAAAATGCATGAAAATACATGGAAATAATACATAAGGTACTATGAATAACAATAGAAATGTCTGTTACAGAATTAAGAAAAAGCACCATTAAAAAAAAAAACCCAGAATCAAATATTTCGCTGAAAAAGATTAGAAAAATGTCTATAAATTTCTAAAAAATAAATTAGTAAAAAGACTTTTTGCTACAATGAATAAAAAATGAATAAAAACAGGTATTTTTTTTGCATGGAAACCTAGGGGATTCGCCTGTTAATACCGGTCGAACGACAGCATTATAAATCTGGGCATTTTGCCAACTTTTCAGTGCTGTTCGATGTGCTCTGAATACATTAACCGTTACTTCTCTGTGGGGAATTTGCTTAGAAGCATGATATGGTGGATATAATTAAAACGTAACTTTTAATTATTTGCAACTAAGAGAACCTGCTGCCTTAACTCAGGCAGACGCAAACTGACAAATAGGGATGAGCCGAACACTCCCGAGTTCGGTTCGCATTCGAACTCGAACTTTCCAAATGTTCGAATTCGAACTCGAACTCAATACAAGTCAATGGGGCTGAAAATTCGGTTTTAAGAGTGCCCTCCAAGAGGGCATATATGCTAGATATTTGCCATAAAAGGTGTATGGGGGTCTGGGTAGTGCCCTGGGGGACAGGAAACAAGGACAAAAAGTTTAAAAAAAAAGTTTTTAAAGGGACAGTGAGTTTTCCGTGAAATAAGGGTTAAAAATAAAAAGGAAAAATTCCTTCAAATATCTTGCCTAGGAGGTCCCCATAACCTGCCCGTGAAGTGGCGGATTTCTAGGATGTATAGAAATATGTAAAAACCGTAATATGACATTTCAAATGACGGTAAATGCTTTTCCTTTAATCTATCCATAAACAACTGCTTGGGCCGGCAGTCTGTATGAAAAGAGGAGACATTTTCGGACAAGCAGAAAAAGTTTAGTGATTTTTTTGGCAAAATTATTGTGAAACTTATGCAGGCTTTGGATGAAAGTAACAATAGGTGCTTTAAAATTGGGCCTTTAGCGTCGGCAACAGTGCCGTCACACAGTAACCCCTCTGAGGATATGAATCTGATACAGGCATCAGTGGCAGTGCACCCAAATATTGTGCTTTTGGTGCCAGGCCAGCAAGTGCCATCATACAGTAACCCCTCTGTGGTATTGTGGAAGAGTGCAGGGGTGGACCATGCAGTCCTATATTAAAAAGATATGAATCTGGTAAAGGCGTCAGTGCACACAGATATTGTGCTTTTGGTGCCAGACTGCCAGGCCAGCAAGTGCCATCATACAGTAACCCCTCTGTGGTATTGTGGAAGAGTGCAGGGGTGGACCATGCGGTCAGGGCCCGTGCTAGACTATTTTGCGCCCTAGGCAAGACCAGCTACTTGCACCCCCCCACATAAAATAACAAAAAAAGACACAACATGAAACTGCTAAATTTCTTTTTATTTAAGAATAAAGTTTGAAAAGCACCAATAGTAAAGGTAAAATAAATATAAATAAACTGTATTAAACCATTTTAAATTAACTCTATTAAACAAATTAAAATTAACTGTGTTGAACACATATAAATTAACAAAAAAATAAATAAGAGTTGTCACGTAAGTTTCAATTTCAGACACATCAAAATTTCACTTTGCGTGCCTTATCCTTTGCAAATTTTCATCATGCGTATATATACATATATTGCCCAGGCCAGCTCACATCATGCGTATATATATATATATTGCCCAGGCCAGCTCACATCATGCTCACACAGGATTATCCAAAGAGATCCGAATTGCTTGAGAAAGGTAACTGAACGCTGAAAATCAGCGTTCGGTTACCTTTCCTGGCCATTCGGCTATCCAGAGAGCAGGCAATTCGCCAAATCCTGGCGAATTGCCTGCACATACGGTGCCTGTTCGGTGCCTGTTCGAGGGCAGTGAAATCCCCATGAAAATGCAATGCTTCAGCTATTCAGAGAACGAAAACCAGCAGTGAAAGGTTCCCGAAATGCCCTACCATTCGGTGGTTTAATTCGGCAAGTTAATTCAGGAGAATCCCATAGGCTTCAATGTTAAAAATATTCCCATTTAATTAAATATCTAATAAACCGTTCATTATAAAATTCTGCACTAAAGAGGCTCTTTATTTAAAGATTTTTTTAGGATACTTTAAGCATTTTTCTGAATTTATTATTTATTTTATTTAAAAGTCCGATTTTTTTTTTTTTTTAAATTTACTTATTTTTTCTGTAACAGCCCTTTTTATTATCATTCCCTGGACCTCATATGCAAATTTCAGACATTTTCGCTCAGTAGTTTCTTTGCAAACAGCTTTTTACTTTCACATTCATACAAACTGTTTTGCTAATTTATTCACCTCCCTCTGTCTGCGGTCTCCGCTTTTTCTCGGCTTTTTCCGGCGGCTTCGCTGCGTGTGATCGGCTCCTGCTCGGGTTTTTCTGGCATCTTCGACGGGATAATCCAGATGTTTTTGAGGGTTTTCGGCGTGCATTCGGCAGATTTTGCGGTTAGTTTTCGTCAGGTTTGCGGTAGCTTTTCCCTGCAATTCGGGGACCCTGTGGTGTTTGCTGAATACACCGCAGGGTCACCGAAATGGGATCGGCAACACGAACCGAATTGAAGAGAACGAAAAGTCACCGAACGTGTGGTGACTTTTCGAATCTCTTTGGATAACCCTGACAGTCACAGATGCGCCATCATGCGTATATATATTGCCCAGGCCAGCTCACATCATGCATATATATATTGCCCAGGCCCAGGCCAGCTCACATCATGCGTATATATATTGCCCAGGCCAGCTCACATCATGCGTATATATATTGCCCAGGCCCAGGCCAGCTCACATCATGCGTATATATATTGCCCAGGCCCAGGCCAGCTCACATCATGCGTATATATATATATATTGCCCAGGCCAGCTCACATCATGCGTATATATATTGCCCAGGCCCAGGCCAGCTCACATCATGCGTATATATATGGCCCAGGCCCAGGCCAGCTCACATCATGCGTATATATATTGCCCAGGCCCAGGCCAGCTCACATCATGCATATATATATATTGCCCAGGCCAGCTCACATCATGCGTATATATATTGCCCAGGCAGCTCACATCATGCATATAAATATTGCCCAGGCCCAGGCCAGCTCACATCATGCGTATATATATTGCCCAGGCCCAGGCCAGCTCACATCATGCGTATATATATATTGCCCAGGCCAGCTCACATCATGCATATATATATTGCCCAGGCCCAGGCAGCTCACATCACGCATATATATATATTGCCCAGGCCAGCTCACATCATGTGTATATATATATTGCCCAGGCCAGCTCACATCATGCGTATATATATATTGCCCAGGCCAGCTCACATCATGCTCACAGACAGGAACAGATGCGCCATCATGCGTATATATATTGCCCAGGCCAGCTCACATCATGCATATATATATTGCCCAGGCCCAGGCCAGCTCACATCATGCGTATATATATTGCCCAGGCCAGCTCACATCATGCATATATATATTGCCCAGGCCAGCTCACATCATGCGTATATATATTGCCCAGGCCCAGGCCAGCTCACATCATGCGTATATATATATATTGCCCAGGCCAGCTCACATCATGCGTATATATATTGCCCAGGCCCAGGCCAGCTCACATCATGCGTATATATATTGCCCAGGCCCAGGCCAGCTCACATCATGCATATATATATATTGCCCAAGCCAGCTCACATCATGCGTATATATATTGCCCAGGCAGCTCACATCATGCATATAAATATTGCCCAGGCCCAGGCCAGCTCACATCATGCGTATATATATTGCCCAGGCCCAGGCCAGCTCACATCATGCGTGTATATATATTGCCCAGGCCAGCTCACATCATGCATATATATATTGCCCAGGCCCAGGCAGCTCACATCACGCATACATATATATTGCCCAGGCCAGCTCACATCATGTGTATATATATATTGCCCAGGCCACCTCACATCATGCGTATATATATATTGCCCAGGCCAGCTCACATCATGCTCACAGACAGGAACAGATGCGCCATCATGCGTATATATATTGCCCAGGCCAGCTCACATAATGCGTATATATATTGCCCAGGCCCAGGCCAGCTCACATCATGTGTATATATATATTGCCCAGGCCAGCTCACATCATGCGTATATATATATTGCTCAGGCCAGCTCACATCATGCTCACAGACAGTCACAGATGCGCCATCATGCGTATATATATTGCCCAGGCCAGCTCACATCATGCGTATATATATTGCCCAGGCCAGCTCACATCATGCGTATATATATGCCCAGGCCCAGGCCAGCTCACATCATGCATATATATATATTGGAAAAAAGAGAGGGGATCCTAGTGGCGCAGTCTCTTTTGAGAGCGGTCAATATAAATTTTAGTACAAATAATAAATGGGTATGGTATTCCCACTATTCCAAATAGTACACGGTCGAAAAGACCACTAAAGTGAATAAAGTGAATAAAGCTACGTACAGTAGTTTCACTGTGCAAAAAAAGGGTATAACCCGACCGTGCACTATCTGGAATAGTGGGAATACCATACCCATTTATTATTTGTACTAAAATTTATATTGACCGCTCTCAAAAGAGACTGCGCCACTAGGATCCCCTCTCTTTTTTCCTACTGTACATTCACACATTTCTGTCGAGGTTTTGTGTTTTAACCCCAGTTGGCTGCACAACATAAACGTATCTACAAATATTAGCGCCTCCACTGTACTCCCTCTCCCATATTTATATATTGCCCAGGCCAGCTCACATCATGCGTATATATATTGCCCAGGCAAGCTCACATCATGCGTATATATATTGCCCAGGCCAGCTCACATCATGCTCACAGACAGTCACAGATGCGCCATCATGTGTATATATATTGCCCAGGCCAGCTCACATCATGCGTATATATATATTGCTCAGGCCAATCCCCTGGTGGAGATAGGGGGTTCATTTGAACCCCGATATCTCCAGGCATCTAGGGGGTCATGGAGGGTGTCAATCGAAAGGCCTGAGCATGGCCTTTCGAATGATACCCAACATGACCAGGTATAAAGTAAAAAAAAAGAAAAGAAAAACATGTATTTTTTTTGTGTGTTATTTTTATTAATGCAGCAATATTGTTCACATTTCAACTATAATGTGAACCATGATGCACTAATGATTTTTTTCTATGGGGTGCGTTTGCTATAAATCACGTAATTCCCCCCACAAAATGTAACAAGTCCCCATTTCTAATTTTTGTACAAGCGCACCATATAGAAAACATAACCGCAAATGCTCATGTGCTAAAATGTGAAAAAAAACCACTTTACACACTGCAGATGATTAAAAATTCAATTTTCTTGCATTTTTTGTCATAATATACAGGCAGGACATGACGTATACTTATAAAAATTATATATTATAAAGCTGAATTTCACTGTTCGGTTACCTTTCGGCCACACGTTGGATCTCTTTGAATAACCCTGTAAATGTTATTGAATAACCAAATTCTGAAACTAGCGCAAAAATATCCAGCCACAGTAGGAATGTGAACCTTTGTGGATTCACGATAAGTAGGAAAGAACGAAAAGTTATTGCACTAGTAATCAGAGCGGTAACATAGTGAACATATCTTGCATACAAGTTTAACTCCGTAGGGACCGCTGACGTTCCATGTAAGTCCTGCCCACGGGTCTTCCTTAGACCCGCGGACGTACATAGTACGTTAGCGGCTCCTAGCATCCCTCCCGCCCGATACTTACTTCCCTCGCTGGGTCCCTCGCAGTTCTGGCATGGAGGAAGCCTGCCCCCATGTTTTAGAGCTCGATGATGTCGCCACGCTGCGTGGTGAGGTCATCAGCAGGCGTCCCCATTAAAATAAAAGGGGGAAAGATCGGTAGAGGCGCTCCTATCTAGATGAATTAATTCAAGTTAGTGCTGCCAACAGGAGGTTGCACAGACTCTCGAGGGAATGTGCAAATAACATCAAGAAAGAATAGTGATTGCCAATCACGCTGTACGGTGACGCCCGGAAGTGAGGTGCACGTGTCTTACGTTATAAAATATGGTGTCGTCAGCACGGATACTCTAGTAGCAGATTTGCTTCACTGGAAAACCTTGTATATCGCTGGCCGTCTGCATAAACCGGAGTATTCAGTCATTTCTAGCCCACCTTATTATCCTACATCTTTGTAAGAGTAGTAGCTGTACCACAGACACCTGGAGGATCACGACTTGGACGCAAAGGAAGCAGCCAAAGAGGTCCAGGGGCTCACCGCTAAGGAGCACCGCATGCCTAACAGTTGAGCCTGGACCGTTAAGGCTCCTGAATCGGTGAGTGTGACAATTTTTACCTTCACCACACGTTTATCAGCTGATATTGTGCTATGAGAGCGTTGTCTCTCTATTCTTGTGTTCCCCCACTTGAGGTAAAGAGGACGCTGTAAAGAAGGGCAGTGACCACTCTATATTTGGCACGAGGCGCTCCACTCCAGAGCCTGGATTTAAAAGGCTCTAGAATTTGTAAGTGTGCAATTTTGTAAATTACCTTGCTCTATATGCACAGACGTTATTGCACCATCACCTCTCCCCTTTTTTATCTCCTGTTTATATCTCCTGTTGTGGAGTTCATCGAGACCATAGGAGGAACCATTACATCCAAATAAATTTGTGGAAAAGGGTAATATTGATAATACTTCTGAGCACTTTTGTTGCACAACCCATCCACTTAGGAATTGTAGAGACACCGGATCCCTAATACGCACCGAACGTTGGCGTACAGCCCCTCTACGGACTCCATTGGACGCCGTTACCTGAACCTTGTTTTTGACTGCAATATCGATCTGTCTGCACTGGCTTGCACCTTGTTGTCGCATTCGCACCTTGTACTATCGCATACCCTAAACCGTTGCACTAGCACTATATACCCTCTGGAATTTGCATTTGCACTTTGTTCCAAACTTGTAATATGTATGATATATGCAACTAACCATTGATACTGTTTTGTGTCACATTACATTAGGAGTATATCTGTAATATCCATTGCGCCACTAGGAACCCCCCTATTCTTTCTTGCCCCCATTGAAATCAATGGAGGGGGGGCTCCTTCGGAGCCCTCTATCTCCCCAACCATTGAAGATAGAGTGCTGCAAGTTGCACTGCTGGAAAGGGGAGAGCATCAAATTTTTCACTGCTGGATTGCGATTTGGCGCATATTTGCGCCAAATCGTGATTCAAACCTGGAGGGGACTGACATTGTGGATGTCAGCCACGCCTCCAGGTCACCCCCACCCAATGACATCCCCACCATATGTGCGAGGATGTCAGTAGGTCAGTTAACCCCCTAGCTGCCAAGGGGAGTTAGGGTCATGCTGAACATCATTGGAAAGGCCTGATCATGGCCTTTCCAATGATACCAAACATGACTAGGTTTGGTGTAAAAAAAAAGCTAAACAATAAAAATAAATAAAAAATAAATTAATTTAATTTTTTTTTAAAAAATTGTCTGGGGGGGTTTACTTAAATAGGACCTAGGTTGTCATCTAAAAATAATAAGCATAAAACAGTCAGAATGAGCTCAGCGTACATAGGTGAACTGGCTCAGCAGTGAAGGGGTTCAAAAGCAAAAACATGTAAAAATTGGGTATTTCTATTATCGGGACAAAATTCTGAAACAATTTAGCTGGGGTCTTTTTTGGTGGTTGTAGATTTTGGGGATTAAATTAAGAAAAAGTGTGTTTTTACCATTTTTCATCATATTTCATATTTTTTTTATAGTAAATTATAGGATATGATGGAAATAATGGTATTTTTAGAAAGTCCATTTAATGGCGGGAAAAAACGGTGTATAATATGTGTGGGTTGCAAAAACGAGTAATTGGAAAATTTGACCTAAACACTAATGGCGCAGAAACGTAAAAACAGCAGTGGTCACTAAAGGACAGATTTGTGTAAAACCGCCCTGTCCCTAAGGGGTTAAAGATTTCACTGCTGCCGAAGACCAGTGTATTTTTCCGACAATTCGCCAATATTTGGCAAATTTACAGCTTTTTGAGTAGCCAAAACGCCCTGAAATTGCACCGTATAGGGAAATTCATCGCTTGGCGCATTTTCTGGGCCAGTTCGGCTTTCGCTGAATAACCCTGTAAGGATGTCCTACTAAAATTATGGGGGAACTGTGTTCCCAGACGTTTCCTCTTGACTTGACCCCTGAAAATATGTCTGGTTTAATAATTAGAAATCACACTTCTGAACACAAACACACTTTTTAAGATATTCTTTTGATTTAGCTTTATAAAGTCACAAGGCATTTACACATAGTAATAATAACGAAACAAAAGAAAAACTTGCACATTCGACCATATTAAAACATTTCTTGGATGTTACAATCTGGCAATACTAGCTAACAGTAACATATCAAAATAGAGCACATTTTGTTTGTATTGTTGTTTTAGAGATAGATGCAGCAAAATAAGAACTCGTCGACACAGCCTCTACAATAGGTGAGGAAAGAAATTCTAGTAAGTATTTAAGTAATAGCATTAAAGGCAGTATGTATGAGGACAGACGACTCATATCACTTCACTCTTCCTGTTCTCATCTGCTGGTTCTTGGGAAAACTTAGTAGAATGTTTTGTTAAGAGATAAAAATCAGCATTAACATATTTTGATATTTTTTTTTCTTCTTAAGCATACGGTGCCAAGAGACACATAAATATAACATATTTTCAAATAATTTGGGTTAAAGGTTCTCTTCCATTTGCTCTGTTTTTCTACTGTTATTTAAAAACTTACAGTTTCTTATTTCTTCAAAGTTATGTTGGGTTTAGCTATTTTAGTTAAGAGGTTTGTTTTTTTTGTTTTTTTACAAAAGACTTTGGAATGTAATGATTCCTGCTGACAATTAATTCTAATGAAGAGCAATTGGTGTTTCTTTTACGATAACCTATAAACTGTGAAACATAAGAAAGCATAGCAAATCAGTATAACTCTCCCCCAAATTATAGAATGTTTTACAAAGGCAAGCATACCGAAATAACATATAGGGGTTGATACAAAGCGACCAACTTGTCACCGAATTGAACCAAAAAGTGAAATGCGCCATCCGATGCAATTTTGTGGCAGTTTGTCTATTCACTAAGGCTGGCCTCGTGGACCTGGACCGAGGGCCCGGACCCAGACCGGGGGCCCGGCCTTGCCTCTCTATAGTCTGCCCGACATAAAGCAAGTCGCGATGACCGGAGTGCAGCCGGGCGGTCATCGCGATTTGCATAGGATGTCTGCCAAGCGAGGATGGTTTGGTAGCAGGCTGCCGCAGGAGCTCCTCTGACCACCCTCTGCTGCTGACTGATCGCGGAGGTACAGGCGCTTATGTGATGTAGCATCACATGACTTGTGACTAGACATCATCAAGTGAGCCTGCACGTGGCACCCGGCACCAGGATATGAGTCTGTGAAGAGCCTGAAGGTGTGGCTGCCTGCTGCGGTTCAGCCACCAGCTGTGCATGGGGCCCTTCCTACTCCTCCTGCCTCGAGCACAATGCTGAAAGGGACAACTCAGAGCTGCTGCTGCAGACACGGAGAGAGAAGCCCCGCCCCCACATGCCTGCAGATCTGAAACCTACCCACCCAGTAAGAAGTAAGCAGTATCTAGAGCAGAGTGCTGAGTCAAGGGGGGGTGGTTGTGTGTTTGTGTCAGTCATTATGTGTCTGGGGAGGAAGTCAAAGTGTGTGAGGGGTTAAGACAGTGTCTGGGGTGGAGAGGTGTGTGTGTGGGTGTGTGTGTTTAAGACAGTGTCTGGGGTGAAGAAGAGCCATTGTGTGTGGTGAAAACTGCATGAGGGGTTAAGTGAGTGTGTATATTATATATTAAAATATACATTTTATTATATATTTTAAAATAGTGAACTAAATTTAAATATTTTATTAATATGTAATTATAATTTATATTCACTTTAATAATTATTTTAAAATAACATTAATATATTTGAGTTCTATTTTTGTGGATTCTGTGATACAGTAATGTGCTGAGCGTATGAGCGTATCACAGAGCACCACAGTAATAAAACTCACAGTAATGTGTGCTGTGTTTGAGCATGAGTTTTATTGCTGTGGAGCTCTGTGATATGTTCATACACAACGCCTATTACTGTATGACAGAGCATCACAGTATGACACTCTCCATCATACAAGGCGCACATTACTGAGTGTCATACTGTGATGCTCTGATAAAGTAATATGCGGTGTGTATGAGCATATCACAGAGCTCCACAGCAATAAAACTCACGCACAGCTCACGGATGGGATGCGCAAGGCTCCATAGGCGGAGTTTGGTGGGGGGGCCCTTGCTTTATTTGGTCCAGGGGCCCTGAGCCTTGTCAGTCCACCCCTGAACATTGAAAAGCATGGGGATGAGTGACGAAATGTCATAAACAAATGAATTGGGAGCCTGACCCTTACCACACCACCGTTCCATTTTAGCCCTCATAGTAAGCATAAAATTCACCTTAAATCCAGCACCGACTCACTCAGTGTCACAACCCCTACCGGATGTCACCCAGAAATCATAGACAGTCTCGTGCCCACACCTAATAGGGCAGCCTCTTTCCACTTTTGGATGTACCATTCCTACTATGACCAGTAAGACCAGGTCTACCAATTGCTCTCTTGGTTTCATGCAGGCAGTCCCAGTTGCTCCCAATAATAAGCCTTGTAGATCCCTACTTATGGGTGGATTGCTTTGCGAAACACTTAGTATGAGCATTTGCAAAGAAGCCAACTTTTCTCTCCAGCTTCCCAGCCTCGAGCTGTGTCCCCCAGCCTCAAGCCATGTTCGCCAGCCTCTGTTGCCCTGCATCTCTCCAGCCTCAAGTCGTGTTTCCTAGTTCCAAGACTCAAGTTGTGTTTCCTGGTTCCAAGCCTAAAGCTGTGTTTTCCTCAGCCTCCAGTTGTGCCCTTTTCCTTCTCTGTGTTCCTGCCTGTATCCAGCCATCCCTTTTCCTGTCCCCCTGTCTGCTGTCTCATGCCTTCTTATACCATCTTGCTTCCTTACTCCAGCATCAGCCTGTGTGTCACTGCATCCTGTGCTCATACCTTCACCCCCCTGTTCACCATCCCGTGACACTTGGATGTCGCAAGCTGTGACTCAAGATGCAGATTATGAAGATCAATAAGCTATCTCATCGTTTTAGCCAAGCATTGGGTCAATTTCAGTGGTTCTGTGAACATTAATGAGTGAATCGTTAACTCTACTGTTTTGCCCCTTAAGTGCTAGCGGCTCCCTTGCTATTCCAAGTAGAGCCTCAACTCCTCGGTCTGCACTGATGGTATCAGTTTGTGGCTCTAAACAATTATGAGCCTGGCTACTAATAAAGCAACCGAATTATAAATGAGCTGTTAATTAGGGAGCCACAAAGTCTTAACAGCAATTTGTTTGTATTTGTGTCTCACTATTACCAGTCAAGGTCAAAAAGAGGCCTCATTCAGCAGACACTAATATCTAACTGATAAAATAAACGGCTTAGTATCTGGAATACAAATTCCAAATACATAGTGTAGACCGTAATACGTGAAAGATGCAGATATTACCCCATTTATTTTATTTGTTGAATCCTGTCAGCACTAAGGGGACAGTGCTCTTTGGAGGAAGCAGATATGTATTATTTTATTATTGTATTCGAATGGGGGTGGTCTCGTGTTTTTCTTTTACATGTCACTAATTTCTAACTGGTCTGTGGGTGCCACTTACCAGAGGACAATCACACTTAAATCTGCACAACTAGACCTGTGTAGAGACATGATACCCTTTGCCATCCCTTTGCCATCATATCAGCAGTCAATGACAGGCCTGAAGAAAGCAGGAGACCATCTTAGGGCTTCCTTTCCACTCTCACTTCTCTTCATCATGTTGGTCTGCTGTGACAATTATTCGGTTGTATAGAAAAAATTATATATCTTTCTAGCTACAAGTCTATCCCAGTTTATTAATACATCATAAAACACCATCAAAGGAGCCATAGTTGTGTGGAGCATTACAAGATGCCTGACTATTTGATCTCAATAGTCTAAGGATTATATTGGTGCATCATCTTTAGTTTGCTGAAGCTTTGAAAGAAGCTAGGATTTTTTTAAGGCTCTGTCCCAGACTCCCCAGCAATGTCTGGCAGATCTTAGAAAGAGCTAAGAGTCTGGTTGCGGATATATGTGGGCTGTGACTTCCCAACTAACATGAGCAACTGAAGAGATCCCTGCCCATAGCTCCATGTTAACAAAGCTGCAAGTTAGCTAATAAAAGCTAAGCATCCTGGATACTCTTACTACTTTTATGTATTGTCTCAGACCAAGAATGGCCATTAGTCGATCCAAACCACTGGTCATTTTGTGAGGTCCACAACCTTTTATAATTGTTCCTTGCAGAAGACCTTCTGTTGTTCTAAGGACCTGTGAGAAGATTAAATGTTCTCTCTGAAGAACCCCGAGTCCCTTTCCTGGGGCAATCAAATCACTTCTGGATGAGCTCACTGGAATATGCTTTACAGAGTCAGGAAGACTTACATATGTTCTTTCTAAAGCTTCTATAGAATGTATTTATTCTATTTATATGTCATCAAGTCTCTCTAGTGCAACTGATCTCTTGTTCATGAGACTGCCGCACAGTTGTCACTCATTGCTGCCTGATTTAATAATGTACAAAGCAACAACTGACAACTTTGAAGCCCAGAAGGATGTACTGTCTTTTTGTTATCAAGTCAAAGACATACAGTGACCTCAACGAAGAGAAAGAAAGCGAGAAGAGAGAGAGGGGATTGGAAGTAGGAGAATGAAAAAGCATTGCCAAAACATCATCGTTCACATCTACTAATAAATAAATTCTATTTATGGTTTCAAACAATCGGGTATATATACTAAAAATAGGAAAAAATACAATTTGGATTCTGCCAAATCAGTTATTTACACCTATGCACAACAACAAAAAGACATATTCACAATCTGCTCATTAAGTTTGCCCTACATCGTTTTGTGTGTTTGTCAGATGAATGCATTTTCACATTGCACAATGAGAGATATGTGAAGATTTGTATGAAAAGAAAAATGCAGCTGTGTGGGAGTTTGCTATGAAACACACTGTGCAGGTATTGAGAGATCAACACTTTTTTTTTTCTTGCTTTAACAAACTGGTTGGTTAAAATTACATGTATTCTCCTAAACTTGAAAGTGCTATTATCTTTAGGTGTAATGTAATGTGAACAAACGGGAAACAGATGAATGCTGGTGCTTGGGTTACTTACAGGGCGGTAGCGACGAAAGATGTCATTTAATTTAAATTACTATAGCAAATATTTGCACCTGTTACCATTGAATCTCATGTCATTGTCAACCAAACCAGGAGAACCAGGAATAGTTTACTGTGAAGTGAAATGTCACGTTACTATATATATATGAAATATAACACTAGTGCGTATGTGTGTGTGTGTTTATGTAATTCGCATAGGTTTTAGAAAATATTTGCTATTACCCTACCTTAAAGACAATCATATTTAAAAAGAAATGCTCTATAGTGCAAGATTTCCTTTTAATACAAGAAAACAGTAAACTTTGCAAGTGAATATGTTTACACATTTGCAGGATACACCCAACATAATCATGTATTTTTAAAAAATAAAATAGGTATGGAGGGTTATTCAGAATGCACTGAAATTTCATTAAAATTTCGGTGCTTTCTCTTTTGGGGCACTTCGGGGCACTTCGGTGCACTTCGATTCCAGTTCGCCAACCCTGCAGTGAATTCAGTATTCACTGTTAAGGCAGTGCTGGAAAATAATGGTGGACACGCAAAATATTGACACTTTGGGCCCAGGGCCGCAAGACCAGCTGCTTGCGCCCCCCCCCGCCGAACTCACACTCTGCGTGCGAGGGGGCAGAACACTCTGTGCATGGAGACACACACTCACACAATGGGGGGGGGGAACGACACTCTCTGTGCACGGGGACCCACACGGTCATTCAGTGCCCATCTTACCCCTCCACTGGTCGGGCCTGGGATCTGTCTGTGCCTCTATCTTTCCTCTGCCTCTTCCTTTCTTTTCTCTGCACTCTGTGCCTCTTTTTTTGCCTTTTCTTTCATCTGCCTCTTTCTTTCCTCTGCCTCTTCCTTTCTTTCATCTACCTCATTCTTTCTGTCCTCTCCCTTCTGACCCTCTTTCTTTCTTTCTTTCTTTCTTTCTTTCTTTCTTTCTTTCTTTCTTTCTTCTGTGTCTCTTTCTTTCGCCTTTTCTTTCACCTGCCTCTTTCTTTTCTTTCATCTGCCACTTTTTTCTGTGCCTCTTTCTTTCTTTCTTTCACCTCTGGTGGCACCCGCACGTCATCTGGTGGCACCTGTGCATCACCATAAGATGCCCACCTTCTGCGCCACTAGCTGGGGTCAGCTTTGCGAGCCGTCACTGCCGGCAACATGAGCTGCACAATGAGGAACGGGTACAATAATGGAACCTGGGTTGGAGCCGGCTGCGCCCCTAGGTGGCAGTGCCCTCTAGGCGGTTGCCTAGCTTGCCTAGTGGGAGCACCGGCCCTGTGATTCGACCCAATTTGGACATTTTCACTTAGGAGTGTGTTCACTTTTGTTGCCAGCGGTTTAGACATTAATGGCTGTGTGTTAAGTTATTTTGAGGGGAAAGCAAATTTACACTGTTATACAAGCTGTACACTCACTACTTTACATTGTAGCAAAGTGTCATTTCTTCAGTGCTGTCACATGAAAAGATATAATAAAATATTTACAAAAATGGGAGGGGTCTGTGAGATACTGTATATCCACAAAATGGATACAGGAGATTAAAAAACCTAACTTTAGCTCTTCCTTTTTACATGCAATCACTTAAAAACAAATGAAAAAAACTAAGCAGCATGTGTTTTATAAGGGTTTGTATGCAATACATAAGTATAATATTTAGACACATTTTTATTGATTTAGGCTCCTATTAGGAGAATAGGAAACTTTTTTTAATTTCAGAGGAATTTTTCGATGCTATTTCGATGCGATTCAGCAGTTATTGGCACAAATCTGCGGTTTTCGCTGTTGTCCGATAACTGTTTTGGCGACTCAATTTTCAGCAAAACATGGTGAACTTTCATTAAATAGTGAATTCATTGTATTTTTTAGCAATATTTAATAATGAAGAGCTGAAATGCGGTGAAGCGCAAAGCACCGAAATTGTACGCAATTTTAAATAATATAAAGTATGTTTTCATTTTATTAAATGGCAAAAAAATCCAAACAATCTCTTTACCT
This sequence comes from Leptobrachium leishanense, assembly GCA_009667805.1. NCBI lineage: Eukaryota > Metazoa > Chordata > Amphibia > Anura > Megophryidae > Leptobrachium > Leptobrachium leishanense. The sequence continues at coordinate 311,256,423 of CM019065.1, forward strand.
CCAGGCCCACAGAGATCTTAATCCGGCCCTCCGTGTTTGCGTGGAGTGGGCCGGTCTCATGGATGAAGTCCAAATCCAATTGTTTGTCCCAGTCAGCCGCGGGGGTAGTTTTCAAAAAACAACCCAAGATATTGACATGTGATCTCATTCTCAGACAGCCATCAATTGGACGAGGTGTAGGGTGCAGATTGTAGAACTGTTATCAATAAACAACTGTTACAGTCAATACCATTTACTGCCATGAATTTATCTACCTTTTAGGATGATAGGGCCACTGGAGAAGTCAGGAGGTCTTGGTGAAGTTTGGGTATATATCCATGTTACATGCTAAGTATCAGTGTACCATGTCATGTAAATGACAAATCTTTGATCTTTTTCAACTGTAGTGCAACTCATTAAATGCAAAGAAGTGAAGGAAGAAGAGCATCAGAGGAGGAGACAATTGATCCTTGAGACTTATAATGAGCTATTTAAAAGTGGAAATGCAAGTAAGAATTTACGAATTAAATATCTCTTCACTTTTTTCCAGTGCATTTTATTAATGGTAATTTTGTGAAACATTTTGCAAACCCATAAAAATGTTAAATACATATATTTTTTTGTAATAGAAAAAGAAACAGCCAGTCCGCTGACTGATTTTAAGTGACCTGTCAGCTATTAGCTGTGTTTAATGGTTCCCACACGCATCACATCATGTTTACTCAGTTCCAAATGCATTGAAACTAGACTTGACAGTTTTTTTACTCCATAAAAGCTCAGTCGGAAAGTGTCATATAGAAACTCTATTTTTGATTTGTGTAGTTATTGTTTCTTCTTTACATGGAATTTTGAAAATAGGAAAAGAAAAACATAAATATAAATATATATTACATCCTACACATTCTAGAATCCTGCTTAAAGTTCTACACTTCCTAATACAACTTTACAAAAGGATACATGCATACATGATTTTTTTTAAAGAAATGTTTGTTTCCACATTGAAGTTTCCACTGTGTGTCACGAATTCAGGTTCCTTTGCCGTGTTTGTGATATTTAGATGTTTAAATGAGCCAAACCTGTTTATCCCTTTGCTGAAAAAGCTCACACCCTGTGCTCTCCGGTCAAAGCTCCTGCTGTTTTGTAAACTCAAACTATGCAAACTCACAAGGGAGACATCCAATAATCCAAAAGGTTTGTTTTCTTGGTCGAAGCCTTTAAATTGTCAAGATGACCTCACTCAGTCTGCTTATCTTACACAGTTTCCTGATGTATAGACTAAGACAATTCTCTTTGAACCTTAAAGAAAATATTAACATTACATGTTGCACTGTAATCTACATTCAAGGTGTACAGGACTGTTTATGTTTCATTCTGTCATCTGTATTCACTTGGACATGTTATATTTAATAAAGGGGAAGAGAAAGGAGCAGAATTTGCTCTTGATATATGTATAAAAGAGAGAGAGAGAGATTATACATACAAGTATATGTCATCACTCATCAGTTTATTTGTTTCGTTATGGTAGGTTAAATACAATTTTATCTTAAATGTCTAAAAGTGAATGGGATAATTCTGCATGGTTCCACATTAACCATAATTACTGGACAGTTTACATTCTGTATGTTGGGAAAGTTGATAGGGTTTGTCCACATCAGATGTTTGAAAATAAATGGCTGAATTCCGTAGTTTCTTGGGGCAAAAGTCAATATTGTGTTGACAAAAACAGCGCATAAATATTATGCAGAGCGGCTTCATTATTTCTAAAGCACCAAAATTGAGTGATGCCCCTGTGATGCCTCATGTTCTCCCTCCTTCAATCAGTCACAAGCTTAAGGTTATATACTGTAGGTCTTCATACGAGTGTCGAAAGCCTCATAATATTTTCTCAAATAAAAATCCCATATATGGGTAAAAAGGTGCTTAAGTAACAGGAGGGTGAAATGATGGTGCCATATATTCCTCAGAACGAGATATCGGACGATGCAAACAATTTTTTCCTTGCGTGACCTCATGCTTCAATCTCAAATGGATTAAAAGTGACTGAATACGAATAATCACCATCTACTATCTCCAGTGGTTTTTTAAGTTATCATCTAAGCCTAGGGTCAGACGAGCGCAGTGTTCACGTCCATGTTGCCGCACATTTTAATGTCTGTGGTAGCATAAAATTATGATCAATAGAGACCCACACACGAAGTACGTCCGCACAGAAGTGCGGACACACAACGGACGTGCAAACGGACGCAAGTTAGGCAAGAACGTAAAACCGTAAGAATGGACATGCGGAGTGCGCCACGTCCGCAACGTCCGCATAGCTTTATGTGTGAGTGATGGAACGTAGTCAGAGGGACTGCATTTATACGTCCAGCATTTGACGGACAGAATGTTTTTTCATTTTAATTTATTTTCCCTGCTACATCAGTCAAAAAATACGTCAGTGAAAAAAACGGACTGTGTGGCCACTACCTTGTTGTCAGTCAGAAAGTACGTCCATTCTGCATGGACGCACAGTCCGTACACAATGCGCTCGTCTGACCCTAGCCTAACATAGAACTGGCGGTATTTTATCACTTGGGGCTTTTATCATGTCTTTCAGAATCTTATTTGACAGATTTCAGGTTTGAAGCGTTTTCCACAAGGAACAATGAGTAGCCTTTACCAGTGAAGGCTCTAGAGCAGTGGTTCCCAACCGCGGTCCTCAAGTACCTCCAACAGGTAATTTTTTCCAGATATCCGAAGCACAGCACAGGTGATATGATTTGCTGCTCAGTGATTGCAGGATTCAGTCTGCATTTCCACAAGGTGATCCTCAAAACCTGGCCTGTTGGGGGGACTTGAGGACCGCGGTTGGGAACCACTGCTCTAGAGCAGTGATGGTAAACCTTTGCACCTTAGATGTTTCTGAACTACATGTAACATGATGCTCAGTTAGCCTTACATGCGTCAAAGCATCATAGGACATGTAGATCCAAAGCATGGGTGCCATGTTTTGCCATCACTACTCTAGAGTTAGCGAGGCCTTAGTTCAAGCTGAAATATGGGGCCACTGTCGTTTTGCATTAACCCAATAAATTTGAATGGAGAAGGCTAATGCAGCAGTCATGGTAGACAAGTGTATGTGAACGTAGAAGTGTGTTGTGTTGGACAGAAATCTAATGGTATTCTATATTGATTCTATCATTTGAGAATCCTGCGGGTGTGTGGCATTAGACAGATGTCTATTTTCCCTAGTCATAGGGCCTGGACCTAATTCTACTGCGATGTGGAGCAGGGTTTGTGGTACATGATAAATGATATTAGGTTTCAATCTACCCATAAATCTCAGAGTAGAGCTATTACAAAAGACACAATCCAAAATATCAACCCCTTCAAATTATCTGCTAATTGTCCAAGACAATGACAAATTGCAAAGGTATGCTAAGGACGATACAAAAACAGACTCCCGATGTACCCATTTCTGGGAGTTGGTTTCCTTTTTCAAAGTGTGTGTTTTTCCTAAGTTTCCTAACTTTAATTATTTTTTAATATTCCGAGAAAACATATCTACTCCAGGCTGCATCCTGGAATAAATGTTGATAGTTCTTTAATCTACATTGCGCTTTGTCCAAGGCTTCCTTATTGTCTCTATGACTAGTAATAATTTAGTGAAGGATGGAACGTGGCATGCCTTCAACTCATTGGCAGCTAACTGTCCTTCAGACTGAGCAAAAACATGTTCTCCTGGCCAAAAGACACTAAGAAGGATGGATAAGAAACAGGAAACAGCTTGAATTCCTCACCAGTCAAGGCCAGTTCAGTAGCCATCTCTAAGGGAGTACATTTGATGAGCATTAGAAGATCCCATTTCCTTTCATAGTGAATCGTTTGTTCCTTCCCTGACCTCAGACCCAAGCATCCTGTGATTGCCCTGAAACATTTGTCGGAGGGAGTGGAGCATTTGCACTTGCTGCATTTTGGAACAAATCAAAACAAAATGCTACAGCAGCATGTGGGTGGCAAACAAGTACAAGGAATAAAGACCTTGGCGAGCAGGCAGCTTTTTTTATTTATTTAGTATATTTAACATGTTAGCTGCCAGGATTCACAAGTCCTACTGTCCAGTGAGGGCATTCTCCATCCGATCTGTTGGCGTGATGCCCATTACTCGGCATACTTCTTATAATAATGAGTATTTTTATTTTACATTCAGGGTTATTCAGAGAGCGGTGAAAAGCAGGAGAATGGCTGGAAAATGGAAAATTCTAGGTCAAAATAGCCGATTTGGAAAGTGAGATGAATGGGAGAATCTTTCTGGTTTGTATATTTTGACCTAGAATTTTCCATTCTCCAGTCATTCTCCTGCTTTTCACCTCTCTTTGAATAATCCTGATAGTATAATTGGCAGACAAGTACATTTACTATGTAGGTTTTGCTTCAATCCCCAATATTTGATCCAAATATTTGTGGGTGACACACAAAACCACTATACGTGTTATTCAGAGAGCCACAAACTTTCACCTTAATTTCAGTGCTCTCTCGATCAGCACACTTCGGCGAGTTCAATTTGCCGAGCATTCTGTGACGTTAGCATTCACCGCAGGGTCCCCAAAGTGTGCCGAAGGGATCTGCCGAAACCCCCCCAAAAACACAATTTTTAAAAGGCATTTAAAACAATAAAAATGCATGAAAATGCAAGGGAATAATAAAAAAGATCCTATAAAAATAATAAAACGTCTGTTACAAAATAAAAAAAGGCATTTCAAAAAAATCTGAATCAAACATTTCGCCTAAAAAATTCAAAAAATAAATTAATAAAAAGGCTTTTTGCAGCAAATGAAAAGAATAAACGGTTGAATAAAAAATTTGTAACAATGGGAATATTTTTTACATGGAAACCTATGGAATTCGCCTGTTTAAACCTGTCAAACGAAAGCACTGTCAATCTGGGAATTTTGCCAACTTTTTGGTGCTGTTTGGCATTTTCTGAATAGATTAAACATTGCTTCTCTAGGGGGAATTTCACTGCTACTGAAGGTCGCCGAATTACTGCGATCTGAGACAAATTGCACTGCATTTTGCCAGCAATTTGCCAATATTTGGCGAATTGGCAGCTTTCTGAATAGCCAGATTGCCACGAAATTGCACCGTACAGTGACATTCACCGTTCAGTGCAAATCGGTGGCAAGTTCGGCAGTCTTTGAATAACCCCTTATGTCCTGGAAACATCACCTATAACTTGAAAGTGAATGTCTAGAAACTTAAAAATAAGATAACAGAATCATATTGGTTTTCATAATTCTTCCTCTTATTATTAAAAGCAACAAGTTCGTAACAGAGCTCGCATTTGTACTTATGCATAATATAATAACGTTAACTAAATAGCATGCTCCCCAACTTATCCTTTTTATGTAGTATAGTTCTAAAATTCTGGGACTGTCCTGCCAAAAAAAGGAATATGCAATGCTTTCTTCCCAAGGAAGTGAAACATGCCTTCTTTTGGCCAATATCTGGACTTACAGTCCACCTTTTTTTAAGACAGGGTGGGTCCACCATTTACATTGATGACAGTGGGACTGACACACCCTGTTCCAAGGCCTGCCTTTTTGGGCATCGCTAGTGATGAAAGTCATGTGACTGGCACACACGATCCTATACCTGCCCACCATGTCCTGATCTCATACCTCTTAATAGTGTGAGGTATGAAAGAAGTCAACTAATAATTTTTTCCACTGATTACGCATACATTATAGACAAAAAGAAGACAACTGGTATGCATTTCTTTCAGTTATTTAATGCATCGCTTTGCTACACCAAGCTGCACTATCTAAAACTTTCTAACATTAAAATAGCTGTGAAACACACTAGGAATACAACAACAAGAAAACATGTATGAGAACACAGAACGGGCAGCCACCACGATGACCTGCTTACAGTGGATCCCTGTTAAGGTCTCACAAGGTTTCAGCTTGATGGTGATGTTACAGAGAGGACATATGCACATCAGACTGCTATCACCCAGAATGAGTTGCCAGTACTGAAATGTCAAGGCACCAGGAACACAGAAAACATAGAAGAACTGCCACTGTTTGATTGTATGCTGTATAGTAAACCTTAATCAACCCAGTTTGGTAAAATAAGCATTGTAGCGAAGTAACAATTTGCCTACAAGGAGTTAATCTTTTATTTGTCATGTACATTGTCACGACCCAACTACGCGCGCTGCTGCGCAAAGACGCCGGGTTAAGCCGTGCACTATCTATCTATCCTAGACCCAGATAATCACGCGCGCTTATCTACCCGTCCCGGCCACACTTTCTCTCACAACAGGCACGTAGAGCGCGATATACTGATCTCAGGATTGCAACACAGTACAAATCTTCTCTTGAAGCGGGTACTGACTACGTCTCCCACAATCCCTGAGATCACTTTCTTATTCTATTAGTAACGCTGCCACCAGTCCTCACGGACACTACGTGCGTCGCAACAGGAGACGCAGGGCTTAGCAGCCGCACTATCCTAGACTCTGACAGTGACTACGGATCTCACAATTCCCTGCCGTTTCCTGACGACCGCAACACGCAATTTCTTATATATAACCGAGCTTAAGGCAAATAACAATTCTCCCAATCTCTTAGGTAGCGTGGATTTCATCAGCCAGAGTCAAAACTTAAATACTTTTTTGGTTTATTTATGATAGAAAAATCACAGTGCTTGGTTACATAAAAACTTATAACTAGAATAAATCAATTACTTATACAATACACAGCAAAATATAAAGAAAAAGGTGTTAATCACAGAGCCTTACTTACGACGGAATAATCAGTAACTGGCATCGGTGCCTCCTGGGGCCTGAAGGTAGAAAGTAGGAACATGGACCGATCAGTTCCTCTTTAGAAGGTGCCCCAAGTGATCAGCTCTGAGCCATGCTTGATTCAGAATATATATAGGGCTGCCTTTTTCTAAGTCCAGCCTCCTAGCTGGCAGAGCCTTTGCCTACAATTCCCAGAATGCCCATCTCCGGAGCATGCTCAGTGCACTTTGTCGTTAATCTTTAATTGCCTAAAGGCGTCCCTCTTCCCTCCAGACCCCCCTTAGAGATCAAGGATGTGCTTCCTGTCTTTGAAGATAAGGTCCCACTCTCTTGGGGCCGACCTGGCTGCCAAGGTGTGATTTTCTATGTTAGTGTACAAAGAAATTCCCTTTTTACAGCTACGTGTTATATCCTCCCCCCCCAGGGAGAAAGCTAAACATTTTGATTACATTTCAGCTGTGGACCAGGGCTTCACTTACCAAATGGCCAGACACAAATATGAATATAACTCTATATGGAGGAGAGGAGATATGTATGAACCGGCAGATAGACACATATATACAGGCAGACCCTTATATAGATAGAAATACAGGTCTAATCTGCCACATACATCATATTAATTGTACATACTGCAGAGTTGCATTATGCATGCACTGGCATTCAGTATGAGAAGATTATAAGTGATCAGGAAACCATGGAGAATCGGACAACCCTAGAAGAGACTAGGGAATGGCAGTTACTGGACAATAGTCAGCCATTGGGCAAATGGGGCATTGTTTGTGAGTCAGCTGCTGGATGAAACCTCCAAACCATTCCATGTGATGCCAGCACCATATACATTACAGACTGTGAGTAGATCAAGAGTACTTCCTAACAAGAGTAGTGCTGATGAAATGATACAGTGGTCTACGGGAACCCATCCAAACCTGATTTTTACAACAGAGAAGGTAAGAGAAGGGAGATATCCTATCAAGTAATAGGATATTGAATTGATTTTACAATCAATGCTATTTCTTTTTTTTCATTTAGTAAGATATTTCATTACATGTTTAAAAATGCATGGTAATTACTTGTTAAATAGTAGGTCATTTTCCTAGAAAGCCATAAAAATACAAGGTAGAATTAATGACCCAATATAAATTCGTTAAATTATAAACAAATTACAATATAATCATAATGGTACAATTTGCATCCAAAATGTACAACCTGTCTTGTTGTAAGCCCAATATTCCTGCTGACACTCAGGAAGTCAGTCCCCGTCCCTAACTATATTGATGTTTATTCTTGGAAAAATATTTCCTAAGTTCTGTGGAAAGCTAAAGCGTTAGTTCTTATTTATGTAGGGTATCTTTAAGTGATCTCCAAAAGCATTACAGCCAGGGAAGTCCCTGTAAGCCTTGGTCCTGTTGTATCATGTTCTCATATAATATCACATAACTTGATGGCCTTTCATTAACTTCTCTGTTTATCATGCCTACACATAGCACCTGAGTATGTTACGTACTTTTATTTTGGAGTTAGACCCTCAAAAACTACAAGAGCGTTTTAATTTTATCATAGGTCATGGCTGTGCATCCAGCTAGCGATCTGATAATGTGTAGGTGTGTGCAGGAATGATTTAAAGGTCAAAGGCTCCGTTCTTCATTTTGTTGTTGTATATAGACAATACTTTAAAATATACAAAAATAGAAAAAAAAACTCACTTTTAATTTTGTTCCTGTCACTGAACAGCACTGTATGTTCAAAAGTAGAAAATCAAGTACTTATCTTTGATGTCAGTAAGAGAAGTACTAGCTTTAATCTCTGGAAATCTCTGCTGGTACAACAAGCTCATTGCAGGGACAAAGGGACAGAGTAGCTCCTTACACCATTATCACCTATACTTAAATCAAAGACAAAAAAAGATCTGTTAGAAATAAACATTGCAACTGAAAAGAAAAGTAATATAGATGCTTTGTTCTGTTCCATGTGAAAGAGATCAAATACATTTTATGTAGAGCTTATGTACTGAAACGTGTCCGCTGTTACTGACAAATTAAAGAATTCCCTATCGTTCTTCTATTCATCTATCATTCCTCACATATACAGGGTTATTCAAAGAGATTCGAAAAGTCACCGCACGTTCGGTGACTTTTCGTTCTCTTCAATTCAGTTCCTTTTGCCGATCCCATTTCGGTGACCCTGCGGTGTATTCAGCAAGCACCACAGGGTCCCCAAATTGCAGGGAAAAGCTGCCGCAAACCCGATGAAAACGAACCGCAAAACCCAGCGAATGCACGCCGAAAACCCTCAAAAACATCTGGATTAACCTGCCGAAAACCACGGAAAAAACCGAGCAGGAGCCAATCACACGCAGCGCAGCCGCCGGAAAAAGCCGAGAAAGTCGAGACCGCAGACAGAGTGAAGTGAATAAATTAGGAAAACAGTTTGCATGAATGTTTGAAAAGTGAAACACTGTTTGCAAAGAAACTACTGAGCGAAAATGTCTGAAATTTACATATGAGGTCCAGGGAATGATAATAAAGAGGGCTGTTACAGAAAAAATAAGTGAACTTAAAAAAAAAAATCGGATTTTAAAAAAAATAAAAAAATAAAATGCTTAAAATATCCTAAAAAATCTATAAATAAAGAGACTCTTTACTGCATAATTTTATAATGAACGGTTTCTTAGATATTGAATTAAAATGGGAATATTTTTAACATTGAAGCCTATGGGATTCTCCTGAATAAATTTGCCGAATTAAACCACCGAATGGCAGGGCATTTCGGGAACCTTTCACTGCTGGTTTGTGTTCTCTGAATAGCCGAAGCAGTGCATTTTCATGGGGTTTTCACTGCCCTCGAACAGGCACCGAACAGGCACCGTATGTTCAAGCAAATCGCCAGGATTTGGCGAATTGCCTGCTCTCTGGATAGCCGAATGGCCAAGAAAGGTAACCGAACGATGATTTTCAGTGTTCGGTTACCTTTCTCAAGCAATTCGGATCTCTTTGAATAACCCTGATAGACACAATGCAAATTGTATTCTTTTTGAGTACCTTCCATATGTACTTGTAGCTATCATGGTTAAATGAAGAGTGAAATTTGTATTCTTCATGCTAGAAACATTAATCAGCTGATCAGTTTGCCTAGAGAGGCAGTTTAGATCAAACAAATAAAGGGCGCAGTACTCAGCTACATTTTTGTTGATTTTAAGCTCTTGCTAAGAGCATAGGAGACTTCTTTTTTGCCAGTTCGGTGGAGTTCGCTGTTGGCAATTCATCCATTGGCACAATTCAGCGTTTTTTTCCAGCATCCGATAACTGCTTTGGCATCAGGATTTTCTGGTTTTCTGTGTTCTTTTTTTAAAGAGTACCTGCCCCCATTGCTCTAATGTCAATTTATCTTCATGTTTACCTCCGTACTCTGCCTTTATGTCCTCTGATGCAGTGACCTATTAACAGTCCTGGAGGGGAGAAAAAAAGTGAGTATGCTTTCCTTCTTCTAGGGCACCAGACTTAACTGTCCCAATGCAAAGTGAATGGACGATGTCACAAATCTCTTGTAGGGAAGACTGAGCGTGCCTGAAATGGCTCAGAGGAGGCAGTTTTCAAAAAAGTCTTATGCTGTTGACATGCTCAATTGCTATCATCAACTTTCCCAGACAACTATCAGTGAGGGACTGATGTAATGCAACCATTAATGAAATAGAAACACATTTTTCTTATATCTCTTTTTACTTTTTTTTGTTTTAAGAGTGTGCATGTTAAACCTCCTGCTTCAGGGAAGGACAAAACAACTTCCTATTGACTGTTATCATAATTATTATCATTACTTGCATCAAAAATAAGCCACTGCCTCAACTGCAACCATGGAGAAACATTCACTGTAATTTTGTGTTATTGCTGATAATTCCTATTTATTAACACTATTAAAAAACAGCTGGTATGGTAAAGGTCACCCGTCACCACATCAATGGCCTCAGGAGAAGACACAAAGGACAAACCACGGAAGCTTATTTTTTCGTACTCTATTTTTAAATATGCAGGTGTCCCCATGGATTCCTCCACAGCTATTCTATTTAAATTTAATTGACAATAGTTGCCTTTTTCAAAATGTCACCAGGCTTATCTTCTGTACTTTTAGGAGTTGCACATTTACACATTGTACTTACTCTAAGCTAATATAACTACATGACAGTAAAAATGAGAAATTATTGGTTCTTACATCAAGCGCTTACATTTCTCTATTTTTTTTCCAAACAACAATTTCAATCCGCCGAATTATTTATGGAGGGTGGATACATTGAAAATGACTTAACATTTCAACTCTGCATTATTATGAACACAATGGGAATTCTTGCTGCATGCCTTCTCTTTTTAGATGGCAACCTATAATTAGACTTTTTGGATGGTATATTGATTTCTTATAGCTGGTGGATTGGCTCTTTGCCATTTTCTTCTACGTTGATAATTCTACTCCGTCCTAAACATATTCCCCCTGCAGGCAGACAGTCTACCATTATATTGTGCTGTCAGATTGTCATTGTCAACACTTAGTACACAGAGGAACACACTATGGCTGCCTGATAATAGACTCAATTCAAATAGTTCCTGCTTTTCACATTTTAAAATAACAAAGAAAAACCTGGACCTAGAATTCCTTTAAGATGATGTGTTACCAGATTGTAGAATCTGAACTTTGTGTGATGTTATAAAACAGACAATTCAGACGGTGCGATGTGTACAGTCGTTCAATGCAGATTATAAACTTTATATTTTAGTCAACACAACTAGCCACGATTCAGCATGTTTCATCCTAGGAAGCCATTGAGGGATGCCACCCTGCTGGACTGTGAGCCAAAATATCTCAAACTGCCAAAGGTTCGTGAGCAAAAAGAGGAATCGGGTGCTAAGTCTTCCAACAATGGCAGATTTATTGGAAAAATTTGGGGAAGTTTCTGGCCTACATGAGTCTTTTTCATGACTGAGGTTTGAGAAAGGCCGAAATGAGTATCCAGTCCCTTTTTTGCTCATGAACTATGTGTTGTGGGAGTTGGAGTCTCTGGAGCTCGGTGTGCCTGTGGTTCATGTCTCAAGGGCGGTGTGCTGGTGGTCCTCTTTCGTGTTTGTACTGTCAGAAGCTTCAGAGGCGCAAAGACCAAAAATTCACAGTCTGTGAACATGTTACTCTTGGAGATCAAAGACTCATGATTTTGCCCTATGACTAAAGAAATCCGTTAGCATCTGATAAATTTGTCTGCAGTTGGCAAAATTGTGTCAAAAATTGTATAGTCTAAACTGGACTTTCGAATCCATAACAAGACGAATAAATTCTTCTTGTGGAATCTCCTTGCGCGAATCACCTTCCAGTCATCTGAAAATTTGTTTATCACCACAACCCCAAGATAACAAAGGCATTATATTTTCATACTTTTTAACCACTTGGCTGCTATGAACGCGCTCAGTGCGTCCAGCCAAGTGGTTGTTCTGTGCTATGAGCGCGTCCATGCACAGAAGGCAGCAATCCGCCGGATTCCGGCGGATTGCTGCGCCCCCCGGTGCGGGCTGACATCTTGGATGTCAGCCCAGCACTCCGGGACCCCGGCGGAGCAATTAGATGTCATTGCGGTGGCGCGATGACATCTAATTCAGGCGCCCCCCGCGTGTGCGGAGGAGGTGCCTGAAAGGGAGGGGGGGTCCTTCGGACCTCTCTCCCTCCCGATCGCCAGGGGGGGCAAAGGATTAATCCAGGCACCGTTGGAAGGGCACAGCCTGCCCTTCCAAACGGTGGCTGTAATTAACCCCTGGGGAGCCAGATCACGATTCGGCGCTGAAAAGCGCCAAATCGTGATCCTCTCCTGGAGCTGGCCGACATCTTGGATCCAGGAACTCCCCCTCCAGGAACTCCCCCTGAGGACTGGCGTCATCGTGCATAGCACGATGACGCCAGTCCTGGAGTTAACCCCTAGCTGCCAGCAATGGTGGAGATAGGGGGTTCCAATGAACCCCCTAACTCCCGATCCGTGGCAGCTAGGGGTTAATGTTTGATATAGTTGGATCGGCCAGAGCATGGCCTTTCCAACGATACCAAACTTGACCATGTAAAAAGTTTTAAAAAAATTTAAAAAAATTAAAAATAAAAATAAATTTTTTTTTTGGTTTTGTTAATGCAGTAATATTGTTCCCATTTCAATTATTATGTGAACAATGATGCTGCATTAATGATTTTTGTATGCGGTGCGTTTGTTAAAAATAGCTAAATTTCCCCCAAAAAAAAAAATGTAACGAGACCCCATTTCTAATTTTTTTAACAAGTGCAGCCCATAGAAAATATAACCGCAAACGATCACATGTTAAAATGTGAAAAGAAAGCACTTTACACATTGTAAATTATTGAAAATTCAAATTTTATTGCATTTTTTGTTATAATATACAGACAGGACATGACATATACATAGAATAATGACATATTATGAATCTGCCGAGTCTGCCGGAAAGAACGATATATATAATATGTCTGGATCATATATTAAAATAAGGCTTCAAAACGCGGTTAAACATGATGAGCGAAACCGGTAAAAATTACCTCAGCACAGAGGTGTGAAATGGCTCAGCAGCGAAAGGGTTAAGTGAATTGCATGTGAAAGTGCCATCATAATTATTGACCCCAATGTATGAAAGACATAAAACAAGAGGTGCATTAATCTTTGCAGGACCATTGCCACTGTAGCTGTTAACAGTTATGAGTTGGACGTCAACTTTTATGTCTCCACATGCAAATGTAAACTAAATAGAAGAACACAGCGTAAAGTAAGGTCTTACAAAATTCTCTATGGGGTCATATAGACGTCAGGAGAGAATATTAGTGGTAGTGCAGCAGTGTGGAGATGAGTGGTAACCCTGTCAGCTGTGCAGGCCGACAATTACAAATATGGCCACAATTATAGCAGTTGGTGTTAAGTAGCAGCTAAAATATAATGGATCTCATCAAATTGCTGTCTTTATGACAGCGTATCAAGGCCTGAAACAAAATAGATGCCAGTGAAAAAGAGGGAAACAGCTCAAGTAAAGGAGAACTTTACTTATGCCGGCAAATGAATACGGAGATGTAGTGTATGCAGCTGCCCCGCAAATGCACCTCCAGAAACTTACTACATTGTATAACTCATTCTGCCACTTTGTGCTACAATGTAACTACATGACCCACCATTGTGACATGTTGAAAGAGCTAAACTGGCCGTTGTGGAATCTAGATGCACCCTTCACCTTTCCAACCTGGGGCCACATTACATACATGGTGCTAACGTTTGCGCTCACCTGAGTGAGCGTTAATGTTAGACCAAGTATTTAACGCAAATTACAATGCAAACGCTAATTAGTTAAGTAACCCGTTAGCGTTTGGAATCTTGCGTTTCTCTGAGCGAGGTTACTGTACTTTGCGCTCCCTATACTTAACATGGGGAGCGCAAAGTGTTAATCAGCGTTAGGATTACAAAGTCCTAACGCTGATCAACGTCCGGCTGCGGTTAACAAAAAGTTAACCAGAGCCAGGACTTGGTGCTAACGGATTCCGCTTCTGCAGAATCCGTTAGCACCAATCAGAAACCCCCCCCCAATAATTCAATATACTCACCTCCTGTCCCGCAGCGAGGACCGCGGCTCTGTCCGTCTCATCAGTCCGGCAGGAACAGGGAAAGACTGGGGGGGAAAGTCCCCCCAGTCTCTCCCTGCGCATCACTATGCTGACCGGTCGGATCTCGCAAGACCAGATCTGGCTGGTTATGTGACCACCGGCGTCTGCTTAAATGGAGTCCTATGGACTCCATTGAGAGGATGCGCGCAACTGCGCTTAACACTGCCGCGCTCATCCCGTGGGTTAACGCCCCGCAAACAATGCAGGCAGCATTTTTTACGCCTGCATTGTAATCTAGCGTCAAAACACGGGCACTAGGGGGAAAACTGTGGGCACCATGTAATGTGGCCCCTGGTGTTTAACCACTTGAATGCTAAGGACGCGCTCAGCGCGTCCTCAGCATTCCCGCTGGTGTGCTGAGGACGCGCTGAGCGCGTCCTCACATTGGGGTCAGCGTTCGGCCGGGTTCCGGCCGATCGCTGGCCCCTCCGGTGCGGGCTGACATCCTGGATGTCAGCCCGGCATCCGGACCACCAGCCGCCAGAATTAGGTGTCATCGCGGGGGCGCGATGACACCTAATTCAGGCGCCCCCCCCGAATGTGCGGAGGAGGCGCCTGAAAGGGAGGGGGGGGAGGTCCTTCGGACCTCTCTCCCTCCCGATCGGTGGCTCTGCGGGGCTTAACCCAGGCATCATTTGGAAGGGCACAGCCTGCCCTTCCAAATGATGCCTGGCATTAACCCCTGGGGAGCTGGATCGCGAATCGGCGCTGAAAAGCGCCGGTTCGCGATCCTTTCCCGGAGCTGGCCGACATCTTGGATGTCGGCCAAGCCTCCGGGAACTCCCCCAGAGGACTGGCGTCATCGTGCGTAGCACGATGACGCCAGTCCTAGAGTTAACCCCTAACTGCCACCAACTGTGGAGATAGGGAGTTCCAATGAACTCCCTATCTCCCGATCCGTGGCAGTTAGGGGAAGCTGGTGCTTTTTATCGATGACCGGAACCGGAGCACCAGCTGGCTGCACCCCCGGAGCCAGGACCCCATCAACACTGGTCACATGATCCGCTCAGACCTACCGCCTGGGTGGGAGGAAGGATTCACAGAGGAAGGCGCCAGTTTCTTCATTGAATACCTCATCTTTATTCCCTCATCTACCTACCTGACCCAGTAGAAGACTGCTAAAGAGGTGATGGTGCCCACCGACTAAGGAGCACCACATGCCATTAAGTTGAGCCTGGAACAATAAGGCTCCAATATCGGTGAGTGAGACCAACTCTTTTTTATCATATCTCCTCAGTTGCTATTCAAGTTACGCTATGAGTGCCTTGTCTCTCTACATTTGAGGTGAATAAGGGAATCAAAGAAGGGAAGAGGCCACTCTTTATTTGGCCCAGTGCACTTCAAACCAGAGCCTGGACAATATAGGCTCTGGAAAGTGTAAGTGCCCATTTTTCTTGCATATTACCATAATCAACAAGCCCAGACAATATTGCACTATCACTCTCTCTCTCTCTTTTTCCCCCCTACCCCGAGAACGTGGAATTCACTAGGACATCAAGGAGAAGCTTCCCCCTTCTTTTTTGTGGACCACCATAAACGGATGCAAAGAGTGAGAGGCACACACAGACATAAATAAGTCCTCCTTTTTTTCACTCACGAATAGACTGTCCCTTTTTTTGTAACTGTGACCATACGTATTAATAGACATTTGCACTATTTCTGGACCATTATTGTCAACTTGAATCATCTTGTGTGTTGCTTGAATTGCACTTTATATTTGCACTTTGCACAAGAAGTATGTGTTTTTATGAACTGTTTTTATGAATAGATTTTTTAAGACTCACTTTATTGAAACTGCTGCACTTTCCACAGTACGCTTCTGACGTGCACAACGTTTTTAGCTGTTATTTGCACTATATGCACTTTTGATTGCATTTTGCACCTCTTAGTGTTCACCCTAAGATAGCCATTTAAAATAGCACTTTATCACAAGCCTTACTCCTGCTGATGAATTCAACCAAGCCTGAATCAGCTGTCCAGTTGTGGGATTTTTTGGGGTTATTGAATCTCCTAACCCAGGGCTCAAAGTTTCAAGTCCCAAGCTACTAAATAGGCCATAAGAGTTACTCGCCACCAGTTGCTCCACCTAACCCCTACCCAGCCCTTAACTCTGCCCTAAACACACCCCCTTAAATTATCTTATGACATTACACTTTAAAAAGGTTTTATTTAGAATAAAGTTACAAAAATAACATTAATAGCCAGATATCAGACCCCAGATACATGTATACCCATTATTCAGACATTAGTGTGAGCAGAGCGAGGAGGCGGGAAGCTCCTCTCCACCCCCTGCCAGTGACAGAGACGAGCTGGGTCAGGTTAGCCAGCTGATCCCTGCCACGGTGCAGCCTGGGGAAGGGGGGGGCTGCACAGTGGCACTGCCGGAATACACAGCACAAAATAATTTATTGTGCTGCCTGTGTGTGCATTACGCCCTCACTTAATTTCTACGCGCCAAATGCGAATAGGTGAGTGGATATTTTGAGCCCTGATTTAGATTATTTTAAATATATAGAACACAGGGATTAGATTTTAGCGCATGCTGCGTAGTTATCTTGTTTTTCTTTTTGTTCATATGTTGACATAGAGTCCCAACTGGCCTACGCAAAAATTCAAATAACAGAAAGCTGTAATGAAAGAACTATTTTCACCAAATTGATGTATTAATATCGTGGCTTCATTTAACCACTTCAGGACCAATGAGTCAATAGCCAGTTCACCGTTATGGTTTTCATAGCATTAATACCTCCCATTCCTTACTACCCCTTCCTGAAATTCTATCCTACTTCTCTTATTTTGGAAGCATTTAAAAAGCCAATGTTAATGAGAGTTAATTAGTACAAAGCACTCGTCATTGGTCAAACTAGACTGACCTGAAAGATAATTGGCCATGGCCCAGTATTTAAGACCAAATTACCCCACTGAAGGCTTGGTATTACAGAGTACATGTATAGTTTTACAAAGTAGCGTTATGCTACTAAAAGACCTAGTAAAACCTTGATGTAAGATCCACGCATATTTCTGAATGAATCAGAGCAGCTAAATTGACGGAGGCTGCAATGCTTTCTGGCCTCCCACCAATGAACAAACATCTCACCTATGTCTCCACCATGCACGTGGGCTGATTGCAGAGCTGTCACTGTTCTGGCTCAGTGTCACCCTGGACTGCAATTGTTTTCAAGATAAATAACTGAATCACATTGGAGATGTTCTGCTTCATTAGACTGCTTGCTAAGCATACGCATTAAAGCCAATAATACTGCTAACATAATGTAGAATGTTCTGTAATTTAATATATAAAATCCATGTTGTTTCCATAATAAGTACTTTTTAGAAGATCATGTTCTGCTTACCCCCAGGCATATGAAACGCTCTCAGAGAATCACTCCTGCTTGAGTCTAATCTAAAGAAAATATGTAACTTTTATTACTTTGGAGGTTCTGCTCTTTGCTTCCAGCCTTCTCACCTCTAAGATGAACATCCCCCCAAGAAGTACCTCATCTGAGAAATATATGTAACATTTCTAATGTAGAATTTCTAGGTGAATTCTGTCTTATTGCTAGTTAGTAAGCCCAGATTGGTTATCTGGCACACCAGGCCAATGCCTGGTAGGCCACAATGGCTGTAGGATGCTAGCCATGGGGAAGCTGCAAACCCTGACCATGACTGGCCCGACGCCCGTAATTACTGTATGCATGTTGACCTAAATTCGGATACCAGCTTTCTGTCTCTTCCCTGCAGCCGCACCCCGTCTCTGGCCACGTTTTGGCTCCAGTTCATCCCAGCTTGTTAGAAGTAAGATAGATAGAAATGTTAGAGATACATTCAATATTGTGACGGTATATATGGTTGTGGGCGTTTAGGAGCTTGTTCTTGCTTGTCAAGCCATCTCTGACCTAAAAAAGTAGAATCAACAAATATAAAGCAGGTGTATTTGGGTGTCCGAAAAGTCACCATTAGTCCCCTATCTTCTTTTTTTCTGAAATTGGAGTAAATTGTGAGGTATGAACATGTCAACAGGAAAAATGGTTAACAAATGCGTAGAATTAACAAAAACATAACTTAATCCACTGTATAGTAAATGAAAGCCTGCCAAGCCATACATTTATCACCGATGACAGGAATAAAAAGAAAGGAATACGTCCAGAATGCAAAGGATATCCCTTCAGATAGACCTACTGGAGGAGTAAAGCAATGACTGTCCTGCTCTTTGTGCACCCAGCGGACAGTAGGGGTTATTCAGAGGGAGCTGATCTGGCCCTGAAATGTCACCAACAGTGAATTTCCCCGTACGGTGACATTTCAGGGCCATTCAACTATTCACAGAGCAGGCAGTTCGCCAAATTTTAGGAACTGCCAGCACGTACGGTGCCTGTTCGACGGCAGTGAAATCCCCCATAGAGAAGCAATGGTTAATCTATTCAAAGAACACTGAAGAGCAGTGAAAAGTTGCCGAAGTGCCCCTGCTGTTCGGTGGTTTCATTCCTCAGGCTAATTCAGGGGAATCCCATAGGTTTCATAGGTTAAAAATGTTCCCGTTTTAATTCAATATCTAATAAACCATTTATTCTTTTAATCCGCAGTAAAAAGTCTCTTTATTTACAGATTTTTTAAGGATCTTTCAGACATTTTCTGGGATTTTTTGGGAAAAATCTTTGTTCAGTTCTTTTCAAACTTTTTTTTTTTCATATTCCTGTATCAGAACATTTTAATATCATTCATTGGATCTTATATGTAAATTCCAGGCATTTTTGTTCAGTAGTTTTTTGCAAACAGCGTTTACATTTTGACACTTTCAAGCGTATGTTTTTTTTTTTTACCCTGTTCATCAGCTTGTCGGATTTTTCCGGCTGCTGGTCTGCACTGTGATCGGTGGCTCAGAGGCTCTTTCCGGCATATTTGGTGTGGTTTTTGCGGCAGTTCTGTTGGGTTGTTGGTGTACTTTCGGCGGGTGTTCGGCGGGTGTTCGCCGGGTGTTCGGCGGGATTGCGGAAGGTTTGCGACAGATTTTCCCTGCACTTCGGGGACCCTGCGGCGAATGCTGCATTCACCGCAGGGTGGGGAACATTGATTCCCCGAAGTGCAGGGAACTGCAGGGAACGAGAGAGCACTGAAATGTCGGTGACATTTCGGTGCGCTCTGAATAAACCCTAGTGTGTTCAAGCAACATAATGCAATGTAGAATTACCGCAAACAATGTACTTTGAAGATATTTGTGTCAAGAAAACTATCCAATTTTACATAAATCAGATTTTTGCTTTGTATTTTGAATAGGAAAAGAAACTGTGCTTAATGTTTTTTTTTTTATATCTTTCCAAACCAGAAAGTGGTCATTTGCCAACTTTCCTCAAGCTACTCAGAAGCCTGTAGAACTTGATAAATAACTGTAATATTATCGTATTAGGATTATGATGATGTATTGGTCATCTGTGGCTGACAGTTGATTGATATTTGATTGCATCATTTAAGCTCATTCTAGACTTTTCAAGGCTACTTGTTATAGAATGCTTAACCAACCGTAACATTGGCTGAGCATCATGGGTATGGTAGTGCTGTCAAGGTTCACCCTCCCTGTCTTAAATCAGCTCTTTGAATGCCAAAAATGTAAGCAAGGAATGCCAGATCTGTAGACTACTCAACGCTGTGCCGACCAGATGGTTAAGTAAGCAGCAAGCTCAGGCTGCTGGAAAATATTTATCTGAAAAGAATTCTTCAGTTACCATGGAAACCCCAAGCTCCATCTCTCTGTATTAGCAGGGAATAAGATTTCTTCTTTTTTTTTCAGACAGATGAGTTTACTACATGGTTGATATCCTTTAATCCAATGGATTCATCCTTCTGATATATTTTTATTTATCTTTAATTATTTCTATGTTTTCTGGAATGCCTGTTCAGACAGATTTAGCTAATTTGTGGATGCAAAAGCCCTTAGAAGGAAAAAAAAAGTGATATGAAGGAAAAACATTGTTTTTTGCAATCACATTGTGGATTCCATATCTATAAGGGGGCGAGGAGGTTATATTATTAGTGGGAACACTAAAATCCCCTGTTATACACCCATTATCAGCACCATTATCAAGTGCTAGCAACTGTGACCTCATTACATTGTTGGTGTCTGAGCTAATAGACAACAGATTGATGATAGAAACAAGAATAATGTGTGATGTAACATCACTAAAAGTGTAAATGATGATATTCCAAAAGCATAAGACATTTATCATATACAGTACAGCTTTTACAGATAATGATGTAAAAATCTCCAGACACCTTAATGTCAAGAACAGATAGAGAGAAATTCCATATAGATAGCACAAAACGTATTATTATGTGACTATATGAATCATCACATGTTTAGTTGAAGAAGACATAATTTATTTCTTCATATTTATTTTACAATATTTTTTCACTCATTTGGACAAACCAAATCTTCAACATCTCAAATAAATAAATAAATGAATGAAAAAACATAGGGGGTTATTCAGAGAGCATATTTCAGTGCTCTCTCGTTCCCTGCACTTCTGGGTATCATATTTCCCCACCCTGCGGTGAATTCAGCATTCACCACAGGGTCCCTGAAGTGCAGAGCTGAATGCCGCCGCCAACCCGCCGCAAACCTGCCGACCAGCGCCGCCAACCCGACAAACATCTGCCACAAACACACCGGACAGCCGCTAAAAGCAGCCGACGAGCACAGTGTTGACAGAAGCCGACAAGCCGCTGGAAGGGTAAAAAAAAAAAACAATACAATTGAAAGTGTCAAAATTTAAATGCTGTTTGCAAAAAAAACTACTGAACGAAAAAGTCTGAAATTTACATATAAGATCCAATGACTGATAATAAAAAGGGCTGTTACAGAAAAAGAAAAAAAGCTATTAAAAAAAAAGGGGGGGAAAAATTGCCGTATAAATCCCACAAAATGCCTAAAAGATCCTAAAAAAAATCTAGAAATAAAGAGACTTTTTACTGCAGATTAAAATAATAAACAGCTTATTAGATATGGAATTATAACGAGAATATTCTTAAAATTTAAGTCTATGGGGTTCGCCTGAATAAACCTGCCGAATGAAACCACTGAACAGCAGGGCAATTCAGCAACTTTTTACTGCTGTTCAGTGTTCTCTGAATAGATTAACCATTGCTTCTCTATGGGGATTTAACTGCCTTCAAACAGGCACCATACTTGCTGGCAGTTCGCCAAAATTTGACGAACTGCCTTCTCTCTCAATAGCCAAATGATCACAAAATGTCACCATACAGGGAAATTCCGTGTTCGGTGCTATTTCTGGGCCAGATCGGCTCTCTCTGAATAACCCCTATAGTGCACTTCCGTTTGTTTTACAATAACTGCAGATATTGTAGAAAAGCAGGTTTGGGAAACACTCACATATTACAGAGCCCTCTATGGTCAATTCTGGCCTACACATTTTAGAAACGTGTGGGCTGACATTCCCTTCTCTTGCAGCTGTTCTTAAAATCGTGATCTCTCAAAGAATTAATATCTCCATAGCATAATGTGTACTGAAAGTTAGCTCAAAGCAGAGGATGATGGTGACTTACATGATCTGGAGCCTTATGGGTTACTTGCACATATATTAACATGGTGCAGAGCCAGGATCAACAAATGTTACGCAGTCCGGAGTGAATCCAACGTAGAATTTAAATAGGTTGGATAAAACAGACAAGTAAAATAAAATATAAAACATATATAAATGAGAATAATAAAAAAGTCATTTAATTTATTGAGTAAATCTCCATGCTAATATAAATACAAAAGAAAACTGAGGCACATTTCCCTTATTATGGCTTTTGCAATCAGCGTGGGCATAAACTAAGTAGTCCATATTTAAATGCGTATGGACAGTGGCCAACATGTTGATGATGCTGTATGCCCACTTAACAAGCTTGTTGATAAAATGATTAATATTAAGATTATTTAGCTAGCTACATAAAGAATCTACAGAATGGCTGGAGCTAAATAAGTTTCATAATCCATGATTTTACGCCTTTGATCGTACCAGCAACCAGTGTTTGTCTTTTAATATAGGTATCAATTATACATATATGCAGGGATCAAGTCCTAAAAAAAGAAGTGTGGGAACTCGCCAGGATTTCTGTCTCCCAATAAGCAATTATCACCTCACACGTAACACAAACACACACTCAGATCTGATATATTAAATGTATATATGTCAATAAGAAAGCAGACTATACAACAAATGCTTATGCTGGCTATTGAATATGGAGATGTAGTGTATGCAGCGGCCCCCAAACACACCTCCAGAAACTTTCTACATTGTATAACTCATTCTGTCGCTTTGTGCTACAATGTAACTACATGACCCATTGTGACATGTTAAAAGAGCTAAACTGGTCGTCGCTGGAATCTAGACGCACCCTTCACCTTTCCAACCTGGTGTTTAAGAGCTTTTCTGGGATGCTACCACCCTACATGAATAGACTGCTTCCCCCAGCAGTTCCCTCATCCTATAACCTCCGATCCAGGACCAGCACCTTACTTGCAATACCACAATACAAAAAGAAAGTGGCTCGATCCTCATTTTCCTACAGAGCACCACAGTTATGGAATAACCTCCCAGACACCATCAAATCTTCCCCCAGTCTAAAGTCACTCAAGAGCTCCCTATTAACATACCTCAATACGGAATGCACCTGTAAACATGTAACATAGTGACTATATACAGAATGCACCTGTAAACATGTAACACAGTGACTATATACAGAATGCACCTGTAAACATGTAACACAGTGACTATATACAGAATGCACCTGTAAACATGTAACATAGTGACTATATACAGAATGCACCTGTAAACATGTAACATAGTGACTATATACAGAATGCACCTGTAAACATGTAACATAGTGACTATATACAGAATGCACCTGTAAACATGTAACATAATGACTATATACAGAATGCACCTGTAAACATGTAACATAGTGACTATATACAGAATGCACCTGTAAACATGTAACACAGTGACTATATACAGAATGCACCTGTAAACATGTAACATAATGACTATATACAGAATGCACCTGTAAACATGTTACATAGTGACTATATTTCCTACATTATTTTCTGGGTTAATCTGTATATTTGTGATGTTTTTTTAATATCTTGCATTTTATTATTTTGTATTTCTGTACCTACTGTACCTGCCTGTGTGTGTATATAATAATATGCCTGCCTAACCGTTTGTGTTCCTTGTATTTCTGTACCTACTGTAACAATTCAATTTCTTAAACCCAGGACATACTTGAAAACGAGAGAAATCTCAATGTCTCCTTCCTGGTAAAATACTTTATAAATAAATAAATATCTGGAATATAGCAAAAATATATGATAAATCCTATATTTATTGTGACTTAATAGAGAAACATATGATTGAACACCTAACTACAAGTTTTATAGAGTATGGGACCAAAGGGAACATCGTTCCCTCTGCAAAATTAGTGCAGGAATTCCGTTCCCACGCGTTCCCCCTCGACTTGACCCCTGCATATATGCATAGCAAAACTGCAATATTAGCATTTTAGGGTGCCAAGATCTTCTAGTTCTTCTTTAACATTATACTGGATTTCCTGTTGCACTTCCTTATAATACTTCTGGAGTTCTATATTTAAGTGTGTGATTTCATAAAACATGTCAGGCCCTTACCCTCCTATCAACATTCTGGTTGTGAACCTATTCTGTGACAATAAATGGTTTTGACGGCACCGCTGGCAGTCAGTGAATTATTGATGTCAAGCAGCCAGCTATTATCCGATTATTTCTCTGTGTTCCTGTTGCTGCCATATAGACCTTTCTATCTGTGGCAGCAAAGTTTTCTGTCTCTTGTATTTCTGGCGCCCTCATGTCATAACCCCTTACTGTATTCCAACACAGACACGAGTAATAAGGCTAATTGTGGAGGAAAGAAGCAGCTGGGACATTGGGAACATCTCCTCTTAGGCTAGGGTCAGACGAACGCATTTTCGCGTTGTCTGTGAAAAAGTGCGTTCGAACGAATGGACGCATTTTTTCACGGAGTACGCGATAGCGGTCATACGACGCGCATTTGCATTCGTGATTTTGTACGGATCATCAATAAAACACTTTTGCATCTGGACGTTATGTTGGCCGGACATTAGCAGTGTCTGACATCTCCAAATCATGCAAACCCCACCGCTAGCGGACGCAGCGCACTCTGTACGACCGTACTAGTGGTTTCACGTTCTTGACAAAATGCGTTCGTTTGCCACTTGCGTTGCACGGCCGGACTTTCGTGCGACCGTACTTCGTATATTGTCCGTCATTGCCCGTCATTTGCTGCTAGTGCGGCCGTAATTAAGTGCGCCAGAACGCACGTTTAAAGTGCGCTAGTCTGACCCTAGCCTTAGACCAGACTGATATTTCTGTGGTCCGTAAATTAGGCCCCTAGACGGAGTCCTGGTCTACATATTGGTTTATTGTCTCCAGAAGACATGGACAAGACTGGAGCTGTGGACTTTTCCTCTCACAAAAAAAATTACATTTGTCTCTAAGAAACCAACAAAGGAGTGCTTTTATACTAAATAAATCTAATGGTAGAGATATAAATGCATTTAAATGAACTAAATCCATTAAATGAGAAACAAAATAACAGATATAAAAAAAATAGATGAAAACTTAAATACAGACTGAACAAGATTAGAAGTGCATTGACAATCTGGAATGCAGAGTTTCATCTGTATATGTAATACAATTTTTTTCCCATTGTCGGGCTCTATTACATTCTTTGCGCATACGTTTGCGCCCGTGCAA
Organism: Leptobrachium leishanense; assembly: GCA_009667805.1. Classification (NCBI taxonomy): domain Eukaryota; kingdom Metazoa; phylum Chordata; class Amphibia; order Anura; family Megophryidae; genus Leptobrachium; species Leptobrachium leishanense. The sequence continues at coordinate 311,281,673 of CM019065.1, forward strand.
AAACGCATTAATGTGAGGGGCAAAACTTTGCGCAGAACGTCATATTACAATCTCAGTTCAACAAACGTGCATATACATCTACCGCGGGTGAACCTGTGCGAACGCTGCATGAGCTTACTGTACTTCGCGCGTCCTATACTTAACATTGCGAGCGCAAATGCATTTGTGCGCTGGTATGCGGATGGTATTACAATCTATGCGCAGTTTGTAACGCACAGCCTTTGCGCGCATAATTTTAGCAACTCCTGAAAGCTGGTGTTAATGGCAAATTCTATCAACCTGGCCGAAACCAAATACACCAGCCCAAAAAAAATACGCAGCAAAGTATAGTTACACATTCTACACATACCAAACCAATAAATTTTAGAAGTTGTGCGTGGTTTTTTATTGATGCAGCATATATGCGCAGATTGACTTTGACAGGCGCAAAAACTTAACGTGAGAAAATTGTGGTTCTTAATTCTGATTGGCTGAATCACATGAAAAAACAGTCCGCGCTTCCGTTTTACACCTGTTATTTTTTGACGGATGAAAAAATGTGAGAGGATTGTAATACCAGGGTTGTTTTATGCGTTTTAACGTTTAACGCTTCACGCAAAAATTCATGCATTCTGCGTGCATTTTTGCGTGAAGAATGTAATAGTACCCATAGGGTTTCTTAGAGCAAAATACAACACAGAATTAAGTGGAAACCATTCCCAGTGCTTCAATAAAGGATATCTTCACGTATCAGGTCCATCAAATTCCCAAGGTACTTATCCAATGGAAAAGATGGCACAGGTACTCTAGGCTCCTCAATCCAGGAGGGTTTTAGTTGAGTAGCATCAAACAACAGGAGAACATTTTAACTTTTAGCTGGTCTTTTTTAAGTTTTGAAAAAGACTCACTAAGAGCCAAAATGTTGTACTGTTGTATGATGTTGTTAAGTCTGGAGTGCTCATGAATTAAGATGCCAGCATCATTCGAAGCACAAGAACATGAAATGTCAAATTTAGGGTAGAAAGTATGTGTATGCATCTACACAGATGCTTTAAATCGAACTCTAATCCCAGATGTTAATGGCCAACAATTACCGTAGATACTCAAGTATAGCTCTACCCGAATATAACGCGATGGATAGAGATTTATTATGGAAATGAGAGAATACTCAAGACTCGAATATAACGCTAGGAGCAAAATTTTACTGTACCGGTAAACAATTAAAATCCTTCCAGATTCTCGTAACACAGTCAAGCTCCCCCTCAGGCCAGAGTGTTCTGCTCTAGAATGATTGCAGTTGTTACTAAGTATGAAGCCGCCTGCCACCCATCTTCTTTACTAGCGAATAGATCGCCGGTGGAGGCGAATGAAGTGAAAGATTGTCTGAAACCAAACGTGCCCTCTGGCCGAGATGGATCCCACCTCTCCTGAATCCGGGAGTTCCTGAAGTGTTTGCAAGCATCAGCGAGACCGCATCCACTTCAGCGAGACTATCGGAACTTCTGGTAGACTTGGGATCCAGAGCAAGGCAAGCTTTTTTTTTTTTTTACAAGCGATGCAGATGGCTCGAATATAACGCGACCCCTCCAATTTTAAGGCATATTTTTGTCACTAAAATCTAGCAGTATACTCGAGTATCTACAGTAGCAGAAATCTCTGAATGCAACAGATGTCCAGAGAATCATTGGAGTTGTAGATGAGCAACTTCTGGATGCCTGGAGTTGGGAATCCCTACTTAAAGTAATGGGATGTTGTGTTACAGAGATGGTGGGTGGTAAGATGAGGAATGATTGATTGGAAGCTTCAGAAGTCATTGGAGGGATTTGTGACGAGTTTACATATATTATTTATGAGGTCAGTTTTATTGTGAGCAGCCAACCAATAGTCTATGCACAGTAGGCTGAGGCTAAAGAACAAGAAGCTGTATGCTAAGAATATACAGTATGTGCCATAAACAAGCACTACAGTGATGGTGGCCCTACATTAGCCAAGTGAGAACATCCTTTGATTAGCCCAAGCTATTCATGCCTCAGCAGGGGTCGGCATGATTTGTCTCATGTATGTCCCATATTTGTTGTTGACCACAGAGAAAACATAAAGATACTTGAAATAGTTTTCTTTTGGGCTATAAAAAAAGAAACTTTTCTTTATTGACTCCAAAATTCCAGTCAGGTTTTCCCTTATAAAAACAAACAACACTTCCTTAAATTAACAGACTAGCAGCGTCCATTAATAGCATATTGTTATTATATAGCATGTTGCTATATATTTCTCTATATAGCATTGTTGTAACAATGATTTATTGTGTTTGAATTTGACCGTTCCCTCCGTGGATGCAGTTTTTTGATGGGATGAAATCCTCAAAGCAATGTATAAAGTGATTAAAGACTTTAGGATGGAATGTGGACATTTCCCAGATCAGCGGAGCCATAAAAAGATATGTATATATCTGGATTTGGGACAGCATGTGAACATCCATTGACATAAAGAGCTGTTTACAAGGAATAAGATCAAAGATCTGTAGCGTTAGCTAAACTTGTAGAAGATGGAGTATGTTCTCCAAAAAGTGTATTTTTTTTAATAAAGTTATACAACACTTCACTTGAGAATTTAACAGCAATATAATGTGTTCTTCAACATTCTTACCAAATGGAGTTAGATTATGAAGGTTATAATCTCTTTGAAATTCGCAATTCACCCGTTATATTTATTGTAAAGGTATTTTTAGTCCATGATATATATATATATGCATTCCGAGTTCCACGTGGCTTCATTTTGTAAATGTGGCATATAGCTAAAGCATGAAAGGCACTTTCTACACAAGGGTTCAGCAATCTTGACCATGCAGATGCTTTAGAATTTCATTTCTCATGATGCCCTGCCACTCAGTAGATTGGCTGAGCCTCAAGGGTCCAAAACATCTGGAGGTCCATAGATGCTGACCCTGGCTCTACACAGTGTGACCACTCAATATTATCTGATTAGTAACTCAGCAGTGACCTCCCTGCTTACTCCTCCCCCCCCCCAGAGTGAGTCAGGGGGCTGATTCAGCCCTCAGAGCACAGGGTCTTAGTTGAGCAAAGGTTTGGAGGGAGGGAGTTGAGACCTTTGAGAACCATGTCCCACCAGTGGTTCTCAATGCTATCAGCATTGTCAATTAACATTGTCAAATCTCAGCTGAAATTCTGATGTATATATTCATGGAAGAAAACACATTTGTAAATTATCAATGGAGTATATAGTGTACTTCCCAAGGTTTATTGTTTTTTCTCTTTAAACTGTTGTAAATTATCTACATTTTTTGTTGCCTTTTATTTCAAAAACTAAATTCGGGCCCATTATGTGAAATATGCATTTAAAGATTTGGTGTGTAATTGTCTTTCATAAGACCTCACATAATATGTTATCATATGTAGAAAAGGAAAAAACCCGATTCATCCACGCCATAAACTATATTGGGTCCTGTTCCAAACTGTAGAATCAATGAGTGAAGTACAATACTAAGGACATGCAAAAGAGAAGCTAGGGCTAGAATAACCACTGATTGTAATTCTTGGCTGGAGATCGAAACGTGGACAAAAATGGTGCACAGATTGAGCAGCCCTTAACCGGAATGCTCGGGCCCCGGAGCAATCTGGTTTTCAGATTCTTTCAGATTTCTGAATTCAGGAGAATCTGAAGTCCAAGAGGAACGGGGACACAGCTGGGAAGAGATTGAACACTTCCTGCTGCAGCTCCAGCATATACACATCCTGGGAGCCTGACCAGCCTTTTTCGATGGACATGCTGTACAGAGCAGCCATGTCATTGTGCAGCATGTCCCATGCTAGAGCTGCACAGAGTCTCCTAGCATGTTCCACGCAATGCTGCAACCATCGTGGGAGAGTCAGCGAGCAACAGGACCCTTTCAGAATATCAGGAAGGTAAGTAAAATTTCAGTCCGGAAGACTCTAAATATTCCAGATTTTGGAGTCTTCTGGATTCTGGAATTCAGGGTATGTGGTGCCCAACCTTTTCGAAAAAAGTGGTTTCATTAAAAAACAGTATGCATTCTCCTGATTTCCAGCATTTTCCTCCATAGGAAGAACATTGAGGTCAGGATAGTCCCTCATTGTTCCTCCGCTGTACACATTTTTTCGCAGTAGCATTATGGAGTTACATGGAGCATACAAATGCTAGATTTTAACCAAAAATACCAGTGATAACATTCTATGAGCAAAGCATTAGTGCTAGTGGTACTCCAATGACATATCCCTCCATAAGTTACTGCCAGACTTATAACAGGGCCCTTTAAAGACTTACAGGGTTATTCAAAGAGCACCGAAAGGTGCTCTTTCTTGCCCCGTACTTCAAGGGAGTCAAGTTCGTCAACGCTGCAGTGAATTCAGCAGGGAAAAGCCGAAGAGTGCATCCAAAAAACTGCCGCAAAACCGCTGAATTGAACAGATAAACCACTTCAAAACAGCTGAAAAAACATCAGATACATCCAATAAGCCGCTGAAAAAACACCGAACACACACGACAATCCGCCGGCAAGCCGACAATTGGGTAAAAAATAAAACACTGCTACTTTTAAAAGCTGTTTGCATAAAACTACTGCACGGAATTGCCTGAAAATTACATATAAGGTCCTATGAATGATAATAGGTCTGTTACTGGGGAAACAAATGCTATTTTAAAAAAAAAAAAAAACCGGAAATTTCTTTTGGACGAAAAATGCCTAAAAAATAAATAAATAAAGCGACTTTTTGCTGCAAATTAAAAGAATAAACAGTTTAATAAACATTTAATAAAAACAGGAATATTTTTTACATTGAAACCTATGGGATTCGTCTGAGGAATGGGGAAATTCACTGTTTGTTGCAATTTCTGAGCCAATTCGGCTCTCTTTGCATAACCCCTTTAACATTTAGGCTGGGGTCAGACCAGCGCACTTTTAACGTGCGTTCTGGCGCACATAATTACGGCCGCACTAGCAGCATATGACGGGCAATGACGGCCAATATACGATGTACGGCCGCACAAAAGTCCGGCCGTGCAACGCAAGTGGAATTTGAACGCATTTTTCTGAGAACGCTGAACCGCTAGTACTGACGTACTGAGTGCGCAGCTGCGGCATAGCGGCGTGTTTGCGTGATTAGGAGATGTCAGACGCTGCTAATGTCCAGCCTACATAACGTCCAGACGCAAAAAGAGTTTTATTGACGATCCGTACAAAATCACGCCCGAAAATGCGTGTCATCTGACCGTTTTTGCGCATTCCGTGAAAAAATACATCAATGCGTTCGGACGCACTTTTTCATGTTCGCAGGGAAAAATGCTTTCGTCTGACCCTAGCCTAAGGCTAGGGTCAGACGAACGCATTCTGTGCGGACTGTGCGTCCGTGCACAACGGGCGTACTTTCTGACTGACGACAAGGTAGTGGCCACACAGTCCATTTTTGTGACTGATGTTTTTTTTGACTGATGTAGAAGGGAAAATAAATTAATATGAAAAACATTTTGTCCGTCAAAAATGCCGGACGTCAAAAATGCAGTCCGTCTGACTTCGTTCCTTCACTCACACACAAAGCTATGCGGACGTTGAGAACGTGGCGCACTCCGCACGTCCGTTCTAGCAGTTTTACGTTCTTGCCTAACTTGCGTCCGTTTGACGTGTCCGTTGTGTGTCCGCACTTCTGTGCGGACGTACTTCGGGTGTGGGTCTCTATTGATCAACATTGTATTCTACCACGGACGTTAAAATTTGAGGCAACACGGACGTGATCAGTGCGCTTGTCCGACCCGAACCTAAATCAGATGAAAAGTAAACTGAGTAATTACTAGAATAAATGTAATTAATGCGTAAGATAATTTTATATTTATTTAATGTTACGATTTGTTTCTTATTTGTTACGAATGTTGTGTCGTTCATCTGTCATCAGACAGAGAGAAGAAAGCACACAGAGCATAGCGGCTCTTATAATGCAATATATTGTTCTTGTCAGTGCTATTTTATTAGACGAGGTGTGGATGGCTTGTGCAGGTGACAGAGCACAGAGCTGCTCTTAAATCTCCTGTGCTTGTCATCTTCTATTTCATGCAGAAAGCAAGCCCTAGAGAGCGTCTGAAGGGCTGCCAACATTATGATTTCTAGGAGAATAGTTTACCCAAGAATAGATGGGCATACGTGTGCTTTGAAGGTAAGGTGTGGACAGTAAGGGAATAAATATGTCTAGTCTTTTTGGCCAGTCTCTCCAAAGATCACTATGATAACCCCTTTGTTACCAAGTTATTTTCCATAAAACCACTGGCAGGACCCAGTGATTTCATGGTAAATGAATTCCATTAAACACCTAATAAATATATACAGGGTGTTCCACTGTTTATGTTAACTGTAGGTAAACCCATTTTAACAGAGGACTTGGTCTACTGGTCAAAAAGCTCTACTACATATACATTATAATTTGGGAGTGTGCTTCCGAGAAGGAAAAACAGACCTGCAAGCTTTTCAAATATTTGTAACACATCGACTGTCATGTCTGGATTTTTTTTAATTTTAGGGACATGTTCTGGAGCCCATTTGCAAAAAATGTTGTTTGCATTAATTTTCTTTGCATTGAATCAGAATCATACGAGGTAGAGTACACTCAATTTGGGGGCACCTGTAGGTGCTTTTGAAGATCAAGACCATACTCGATAATGGCAGTGAAGGGGTCAAACAGGTTAACAGACTAGCCAGCGCTTTTTATGAAGATATATTCTTTATGTATTATGTCTTCTGTATATCACAGTAATTATTCGCTCAACAAGGCTAAAACAAAATTTGTTTTCTCTGTGATCACACTCCAATTCTTCCATCTCAGTTCCAAATTCATATTTGTAGATGAAAGAAACAACACTGTAACAGATCTCAGTACCACAACTGGGTCACATCTGTTAATGCTGCTTCCTTGCCGAACCCCTGTGCTTTCCCAGCAGGTTTTTGTGCCTTCCTCCAGTCCTTAGGTGAAGCTTAAGGACGGGTACAAGTAGAGCCTTGCTAGCATCCACCAGAAATAAGACAACGCAGTAGATCTGGGAGGTTTTCTAGCACAGCAACAATAACAACTGAACACCTTTATTTGGTTAAATATATACAGTCTCAGACGGAGCATGGTAGTCAATAGAAAACAACATCCTGGCCTCTCACTGCTCCTCATCATAAACCCTCCTCTATCATGATGTTGTGAGGTTCTGATTTTGTGACGTTTCTTCACTCTGCTTCTCGGAGTGTAAGACATAACCAGGACATACTTTAAAACGAGGGAAATCTCAATGTATCCTTCCTGGTAAAATACTTTGCAAATAAATAAATCAGACCTGGTACAGACAGTGAGATAAACCTTGCTCAACATTCCTAGACAAGATAGATCAATGACAGCTGTTGTTGGTAAACAGGATTAGAGTCTAAGAGATCAGATAATGGGGCATTGTCTGCCTGACAAAGCAGATCAACAAAAGACCACTCAAACATAAAACAGATAATAACACATTCCTGAAAGGGGATGCTGGAAAAGGTTAAGATAACTCACCCAGCAATCCCATCAACAGATAGCAACAGATACACATAGACCATATACAAAAATATTATTTATACATAATAGAAACATAGAAAAATGTCGGCAGATAAGAACCTTTCGGCCCATCTAGTCTGCCCAATTACATGGATACTTTACCTGGATTTATCTTTTGTTTAGGATAGCCTTATGCCTATCCCAAGCTTGCTTAAATTCAATTACTGTTTTGGCCTCTACCACTTCAACTGGAAGGCTGTTCCATGTATCCACCACCCTCTCAGTAAAATAATGCTTCCTGATGTTACTTTTAAACCTTTGCCCCTCTAATCTAAGACTATGTCCTCTTGTTTTGCTACTTTGTTTCCATTTAAATATACTCCCTTCCTCTACCTTGTGGATTCCCTTTTTACGTATTTAAATGTTTCTATCATATCACCTCTGTCTCGTCTTTTTTCCAAGCTGTACATGTTAAGATCATTAAGCCTTTCCTGGTAACTTTTCTCCTTCAAGCTGTACACCATTTTAGTAGCCCTTCTCTGAACTCTCTCTAAGATGTCTATATCCTTCTGGAGATACGGTCTCCAGTACTGCACACAGTACTCCAAGTGATGTCTCACCAGTGCTCTGTACAGTGGCATGAGCACTTCCCTTTTTCTACTGCTAATACCTCTCCCTACACAACCTAGCATTCTGCTAGCATTTCCTGCTGCTCTATTACATTGACTACTTACACTTAGATCCTCTGAAATAATAACCCCTAAATCCCTTTCCTCAGATGTTGAGGTTAGGACTGTATCAAATATTCTATATTCAGCCCTTGGGTTTTTACGTCCCAGGTGCATTATCTTGCACTTATCCACATTAAAACTCAATTGCCACAGCTCCGACCATTTTTTTAGTTTACCTAAATCATTTGTCATTTGGCTGATCCCTCCAGGAACGTCAACCCTGTTGCAAATCTTTGTGTCATCAGCAAAAAGACATACTTTTCCATTAATACCTTCTGCAATATCACTAATAAAAATATTAAAGAGAATGGGTCCAAGTACTGACCCCTGAGGTACCCCACTGGTAACAAGACCTTGCGCTGAATAAACTCCATTTACCACAACCCTCTGTTGCCTGTCACTCAGCCACTGCCTAATCCATTCAACAATATTGGAATCCAAGCTCAAAGATTGCAATTTATTGATAAGCCTTCTATGCGGAACAGTATCAAAAGCCTTACTGAAATCTAAATAAGCAATGTCTACTGCACCACCTGTGTCTATTATTTTTGTTACCCAATCAAAAAAATCAATAAGATTAGATTGGCATGATCTCCCTGAGGTAAACCCATGTTGTTTCTGATCCTGTAATCTATGTGTTTTTAGATGTTCAACAATCCTTTCCTTTAACATGGTTTCCATTAATTTCCCCACTACTGACGTAAGACTAACTGGCCTATAGTCCCCCGATTCCTACCTACTAGCCTTCTTGTAAATGGGCACAACATTTGCTAATTTCCAGTCTTCTGGGACGACTCCCGTTAGCAAGGATTGGTTAAATAAATCTGTTAATGGTTTTGCTATTACATCACTGAGCTCTTTTAATAATTTAGGGTGGATCCCATCAGGCCCCATTGATTTATTTGTCTTTACTTTAGACAGCTGCTGTAGAACCTCCTCCTCTGTAAACTGATATGTAAATGTCTCGTTAGTGTTTCCTCCTAACTGAGGTCCCTTTCCTTCCTTTTCTTCAGCAAAGACCGAATAAAAATATTCATTGAGGCAGTCAGCGAGACTTTTATCCTCTTCTACATACCTTCCTTCCTTTGTTTTTAATCTAATTAATCCTTGTTTTACTTTTCTTTTCTCGTTTATGTATCTAAAAAATGTTTTGTCCCCCTTTTTTACTGACTGAGCTATTTTCTCTTCTGCGTGTGCTTTGGAAGCTCTTATAAATTGCTTTGCCTCTTTCTGCCTAATTTTATGGGTTTGCCTATCTTCTTCACTCTGAGTTTTTTTATAATTATTGAATGCTGTCTTTTTGTTCTTCACTATTTTGGCCACTTCTGCAGAGTACCATAGTGGTTTCTTCCCTGTTTTGTTTTTGCTAACAAGCCGAATGCAATTTCCTGTGGCCTTCAATAATGCCTCCTTTAAATAATCCAATTTCTCCTGGACTCCCTTTAAACTCCTCCAGTCTGATAATGACTCCTTCACACAAAATCTCATTTTAGAAAAATCTTTTTTTTAAAGTCTAAAACTTTTGTTTTTGTGTGGTGCGGCTCCATCCCTGTTCTTATATTAAACCATACTGACTGGTGATCACTAGATCCCAAATTTTCACCTACAACAACGTCCGATACCAAACCTCCATTTGTGAGTTAAATCCAATATGGCCTCTTTACGGGTCGGCTCCTCAACTACTTGTGTTAGAGATAATCCCATTAGGGAGTTTAGAATATTTGTACTCCTGGTGCACCCAGCTGTTTTGGTTTTCCAGTTCACACCAGGAAGATTAACGTCCCCCATGATAATAACTTCCCCCTTCATTGGCATTTTGGCTATTTCCTCAAACAGCAGATTATCTAGCTCTTCTACTTGTCCAGGGGGTCTATAGATCACACCTACACGAGCTACTGTATGATTGCCAAATGTTAGCGTAACCCAAACTGACTCTATGTTCACTTCGCTCACTTTTATTTGATTCGTTTTTATGTTGTTTTTCACATACAGGGCCACTCCTCCTCCTTTCCTACCTTCTCTGTCTTTTCTATATAAAGAGTACCCCGGTATTGTTATGTCCCAGTTATTTTTCGCACTGAACCATGTCTCAGTAACCGCCACTAAATCTACTTTTTCAGCTGCCATCATTGCCTCCAGTTCATTGATTTTATTGACTAAACTGCGAGCATTTATAGACACGACTCTGAGCTTGTCATTTTTTTCCCCGCATGTTGCTTGCACCCGCCGATTTAGTTTTGGGGGACAATCGGGCAGATTGGTTTTTACCCTTTTGTCCCCCCCTCCTAGTTTAAATATTCCTTTGTGAAACCTTTGAACTTCTCACTGAGAACATATGTTCCCCTATGAGTAAGATGCAAACCATCTTTTTTATACAGTTCCTTTCTGCTCCAATTAGCGCTATCATGGGACACAAAGCCAAATCCTTGCTCCCGACACCATTCCCGAAGCCACAAATTAAATTCCCTATTGCGCATCTGCCTATCCTGAATGTTATGCACAGGCAAAACTTCAGAGAATGACACAGTGGACGCAATCTGCTGTATTTCACCTCCAAGAACACAAAAATCTGTTTACAGAATACACAAACAACCTGCACCCTACAGGCACAGGGTGACTTCAACATTAAGAAATGGGATGGAGTAATATAAAACATCAGAATGCCTCCACCCCCCAAATACATCTCTAGGCCCATGTACCCCAAATTCCAAGTGATACACGTCACTATCACTATGTCATATGTGCTCAAACCCCTGTATAACCTACAACAAAAGAGGTTATTGATTAACTTACAATGTCCATTCTAAGCAAAGCCTACCCACCACGGCCCACCAAATTCATATATGTGACATTCATATCAATGTCTATTTGGAAACCGCTTAGCTTAAATCAGTGCTAGACACCTGAACCCGCATAAAGTTCTTCATTTTCGATTCGCCCAAAATTTCCAGTCGCACAGGTTTGTCCAAATATCATTCAACCATCGATTCTGTTCTTGCGTAATTCAGCTAAAAAAGGTTTCAATTTGTTGCAGGAAAATCCAAGGGTTAAATACAATGAAATTCAAACAACCATCCTACTCTGGTATATGTCCATGGATGCAGGTGCATGTGGGCTTATGCCAGAGCTGGATAGAAGTTGGGAAGTTGATACCAGGCACTGGCACTAAATTTCCATCTGCTTCAGTCGAAATAGGGGCCGGTATATCCAAGTATAAAATCCTCAAAGGGAAAAAAGGAGAAGTACTGTGTAGACTGTTTAAAATAAACAGATTAAGTGTGTAAGAAGATTTTTACTCACATTTTCCAGTGCCTGTTTTAACAAAAACGGCACCAAACGGCAGGCAATCGGTGGATTTATAAGGGACCTCGATTCCCCTTCTCAGGCTCCAGATTCCAAGAACACGAAACAATGTCTTTCCAAGATTTTCTTCCAAGAGAAAAAACTCGAGTTGGTAAAATCCACAATGGGTTTATTAAAGGCAATGAAAACACATAAAATACACCTCAAACGCGTTTCGCGGAGTGAGTGCAGCTTCATCAGGGGTGTCATTTTATCACTTTATTAGAATCACCTTTAATCACTGTTACTAATAATATATATATATCCATAGATAATATCAGGCGCTTACACACTTTAATATGTGACACATTTTATCATGGCACTTTAAGGGTCCTTGCATTAGACTGAACTGTATTAATTAATAATTGATTTGGAATCACTAAGATTTGTTTTCGCACGGCACTTTAACTCTGCACTTTAATTTTGCACTTTAATAATAGGATTAGGTACACTAAAAGTATATAAATTTATATTAATCAGCACTTTTTGACATTTAATCTTGAAATCCTGCCCAGCATTTTAATAAATTGACAACACGCAGTCAACTCTACATTTGCACTTTACAATAGATCCATTAGTAGAGCCACACAGAAACCATACTCCTTTATACCAGAGCTGGATGGCTGTTTGAATTTCATTGTATTTAACCCTTGGATTTTCTAGCAACAAATTGATTTTACCAAATAAACTACTGATTTCAATGTAGTGCATTTCACCTGCAAATTATATTTGTGGACAGACTGAAACAAACCAAAACGAATCACAAAGTTACTGGATAAGTTTTTCCGGTCCGATCGTTGAGGTGTCGTTCTGTTGATTCTTATGGGGGACAAAATAACAAATGGAGAATGGATGTAGAATGTCTACTCAATTATTATTATTATTATTATTATTCTTTATATATAAAGCGCCAGCATTTTCCGCAGCGCTGTACAATAGGCACGGTATAGACAGGGTTACAATACATTGTACAACATTTGACAAACAGTACAGGAGGAGATGAGGGCCCTATTCCCGTAGGAACTCACAATCTAGAACGGTTGGGGTTGGAAACAGGAGAAGAGGACTGCAAGGTGAGAGTGAGTCAGTGAGTTGGGTGGTAGGCTTCCCTAAATAGGAATGTTTTAAGGGAGCGTTTGAAGGAAGAGAAATTAGGGAAAGTCTGACCATATGAGGGAGAGCGTTCCAGAGAATGGGGGCTGAGCGTGAGAAGTCCTGCAGTCTATCATGGGAAGAGGTGATGCAGGGAGACGCTAGGCGCAGGTTGCTGTTTGACCTTCGGGAGCGGGCTGGAGTGTATTTGGTGATTAGTGAGGACAGGTAGTGGGGAGCTGAGTTAGTGAGGGTTTTGTAGGTCCGGGTAAGGATTTTAAATTTAATTCTGCAGTGGATGGGGAGCCAGTGAAGGGACTCGTAGATGGGTGCGGCCGTGACAGAGTGGCGGGTGAGGTGGATTAGCCTGGCAGAGGCGTTCAGGATGGATTGTAGGGGGGAGAGGCGGGAGAGAGGGAGGCCAGATAAGAGATTATTGCAATAGTCAAGTCGGGAGATTACCAGGGCGTGTATGAGTAATATACGTACCTTTGTGGCTTCAGGTTGAGTGCCACCCCTTCTTGATACATTCATCCGCATGTACCACCACTAATTTGTTTCATTAACCATAATAATTTGTATCGGTGGTGCATGTTGCGGTCCTACTGGACATGCTCCTTTATAAGCCTATCCCAGATATACCATAACGTATACTTCACAATTCTATTTGTGTATTTTAATATTGTTATGTATTGTTATGTGAATTGTTTACATTATTGTTTAAAATAAAGTTGTCCTTTCGTTTTTTCTAAATTGATTTTTGGGTTATCCCCTACCTTTGGAAGTTCCTTTACTTCCGCTATATCGTTGTATATTTAGTTAATTGGTTTCAATACCGTGATTAGGAACATTATGGCAGGTCTTTTATCATCAGTTAAAAATTTCGATTGCTGGTGTAATAATGCTGAGAATGTGTTTTCAGACGTGACCTCGTTGATGATAGTTCAATTGATAATATCTATGTGGCATTTAATGGTTTGACTAAAATTTTAAAAAATCAAATCAGATCCAGATGGGAAGTGGCATCTTTAGAAAATTATTTAAAAAGAGAGATGATACCCCGAGGTTTATGCGTTCACACCCCTCCTGCAACACATATTAAACATGAGACTTTTCTCATTGAATGGGAACAGGCAGCGAATGCGTGCGCTAATAAATTTATGGAGATCCTTATTAAACATGAGAAAAGCATCCTGACTGAAATAAGTGACACTATTACTAATGAAGTTGAAAAAGTTCAAAAATTTAAGGGTGAACCATCTTTTGAAAAACTTGAAATACAATTCAAATCTAAACTGGATAGATTTGACAAAGAAATTAAAGATCGTAAACATAGAAAGTTCATGAGAGATAACAAAGATTATAAAGAAGGTAATGTTTACAGATTTCCACCTAAACGTGATATTGCTAGTAGAGCTGAAGGGATGTCAGCCTCTGATTATGAGACCTCAGATAAGGAGGATCCTGCTGAAAATGTAGATACTATGGTGGAAAATATAAGATCACGTGACAAAGGTATATTAAAGAAAAATTTGACTTTTTTAGACCAGTTCAGAGAGGAGGACTCAAGAGCCAGTATAAAAAAACAGAGAGGCAGAAGGAGAAATGGGGGGAGAAAAAGATGGTAAATAATTCATTACAAGTCATTAATCTATCCCCACGAACTCTAACTCCTCATGAAATTACTGTACTTGAAAAGGGATTATACTTTGTTCCCAAACCGAAGTTTCATAAATATGAATGGATCAAAGATGTACATCTATTCACACGTAAGATCGCTTTACACAAATTCCATAAATTGCAGTTGGAAAAAAAAGCTAGAAGATATGACCTAGCACCAACAGACATAGATTGTCTAAACATCTTAATGGAATTGTTAGAAGAAAACACTAAAGAGTTGGGAGATATGGGATATACCAACCTAAAACCTAAAAGTATGTTTACACCTCAAATCAGTGAGTATAGTAACATCGAAATGTTCTGTACGTTGGTATGCCAAGAGATTGAAAAACTTGATGATTCCGCCATAAATTCGTCGTATAAACATAATATCTCAAAACAAGAATTTCAAGCTTTAAAAACTTTACAAGATGATGACAATATAACAATTAAAAAAGCAGATAAAGGTGGTAACATTGTCATACTAAGCACAGAGCAATATAAGAGTATGGTATTAAGGATACTTCAGGACGAAAAAACATATGGGGTGTTAACCCAAAATCCCACCAGTAGGTTTTCAAGTGATCTTAATAATATACTTATAGATGCACGTGGGGAAGGTCTAATCACTGAAAAAGAATATAATTTTATGAAACCAATTAATCCAAGAATTGCTACTTTTTATGCTTTGCCTAAAATACACAAAAAGGTTTCACCTCCTCCAGGACGTCCTATAGTTTCTGGCTGTAATAATCTTACACAGAATGCCAGTGTCTACATTGATCAAATCTTGAAGAAATTTGTATGTGAGCTCCCGTCTTATATTAGAGATTCCACACAGATGCTCCAATTCTTGTCAAATCTTACTTTAACCGACAATGTACTTCTATGTAGCTTGGACGTTGAGTCGCTATATAGTTGCATTCCTCACAACCTAGGATTGGAGCATATAAAATATTTTTTGGATCAGAGGGGCGAACGACATAAGAAACATACGGATTTTGTGTTACGATTGTTACACTTTATACTTACACATAATTTTTTCACCTTTGATCATAAGTTCTATAGGCAAATCACTGGTACAGCCATGGGTACATCCATGGCACCATCTTATGCCAACCTACACCTTGGTTGGTGGGAACAGTTTGTTGTCAATGGTCCAGAATTTATAGAATTTCAACATAGAATCATTGAATGGAAACGTTACATTGACGACGTCTTTATACTATGGGACGGGAATCGAGACACTTTTATTGATTTTGTAAACAAACTGAACCACAATGACTTAAATCTGAAATTTACATTCGAAATACAAGAACAGACAATTAATTTCCTAGATGTCTCAATCAATAAATCACCTCATGGACAAATAATGATCACATTCTATAGAAAAGAAACAGCTACCAACAATCTTCTCAATTGGGAGTTTCCATCCTTCCCCTTTGAAACGTGGAATACCAACCGGACAATATGTCCACTTGAGAAGAACTTGTTCATCCCTTGAAGACTTTAAAATCAAAGCTAGGGATTTGAAGATGATGTTTAAACAAAAAGGATATCCCAATAGGTGCCTTAAGAGAGCATATCAAAATGCCCTTCTTACTGATCGTGATATGCTTTTACAGGATAAACAAAAAAATACAGAAACCTGTATTAGAATGATTGGCAATTTTGATACTGGCTGGTACGAAATTCGGAAAATCTGTGAACGTTACTGGCTTTTACTTACTCAAGATCTACACCTTCGGGAAGTATTGACAAAACATGCGTCTATTACATCACGTCGCTGTTCTAACATTGGTGATCAAGTTGTCCATAGTCATTTTACAGCAAAAAATCCTTCAAAAATAAATTGGTTAAATAAACCACCCATTGGAACATTTAAATGTGGTAAATGTAAAGGGTGTAAATATATACAAAAAGACTCAAAGGAATTTACCAATTTCGATAATACTGAAAGATTTAGTGTGAAAGATTTTTCAAATTGCAATACGTCACGCATTGTGTATCTCCTCACATGTGGTTGTGGGGTTAAGTATATTGGGAAAACCTTTCGTCCACTGAAATTGAGAATCTTAGAACATGTACGTTCAGTTCGATATCCACGGGAAACCCCAGTATCTAGACATTTACACCTTAAACATCATAATAGTGCTGAAAGTCTTAAGTTTATGGTGGTTGAAAAGGTTCGGATTGGACCCCGAGGGGGAAATTTTGACAAAAAACTTCGTCAAAGAGAGGCCTATTGGATTTATAAATTAGGAACAAAAAATCCCGGTGGTCTAAACGAAGGATTTACCTTTACCCCATTCATCGATAGCACCACTTAATTTTAACTTTATCTGCCATTCCCTATATGTATGTGTGTGTATTTCATATACATACCTTGCGTTTTCTTCAATTTTAGTTTTCTAATTGTGTATAATAAACTTTTCACACATTGTATCCCTTTATGTCAGGACATCGATATAACTTTGTATTTTGACTTTTTATCTGATCCATGTTGGATTTTCCTCTTTAATGATTATAAGGTGGCCCTCTGGATATTTATCGTATATAGTGGGGGCTAGATAGGTTCGTGATTATAAGTTCTTAATTTGATGAACTTGTCCGCCTTTTACGATCTAATAGGGAATTCTTTGTTTTGTGGTGTCACGTGGCGTGTGCGGGTCAGGTGAGAGCCCAGCAGGCGGCGACACAGAGGGGAGGCCAGACAGGAATCACACAATGAATAAGTTTAATGAAACTTAAATAGGCCTTGGCAGCAGGCACTGAATGAATAAAGAAATATATAAAGTCCCGGGAGAGTTCTTGGATGGAGAGTCAGGATAGTGGACTGTGCAGTCCCAGACTGCAGACAGGGTCCACTAGGAATAAATCCAGATAGCTGACAGTGGTACCTTAAGCTCAAAAGGTCAGAGACGGTGGTAATCACTTGTAATCCACAGGTAGCGATCGCTGAGAGTCCCTTGCACAGGCAGATGTATCCAGAAACAACAAGGTAGACAGATGGATTTAGCAGGAGCAGGTTTGCACACGTCCAGATGACCTCAGTCAGGGAGCACAATGCAGAACCCCTGCTGGTTCAGTCTCTCTGCCTTTTAAGGAGGTTAAATCATAGATGGGCCTCAGCTGGAACTCCTAGGCTGGACAGGAAAACCCAGGCTGGATCTCCAGGAGCCTGGACATGGCACTGGGCTGAGGTAAACCCCGGATTGGAACCCAATACAAAAACATTCCAGGACAAAGGCTGTTAGGACCAGGTTGTGCAATATAGGTACACCGGGTGGACTGTGACACGTGGCATGCATTATGCATTATTCAGATTGATTGGTTGGATACTTTTGACGGCCTCCGTCGCTTAGCGACAAAGATACATCTCTATACTTGAAGGGGGTGTCGAGATAACCTATTCCAACGGAAATGATGTTACTCGAGAGGTCACATGTCTAACTCACATGTCTAATTTGCATATTAATTACCTTGCTCTCCCAACATGCATCATTCATCAGTTACAAAATAGTATATATTGATGTTCCTGTTAGAGTAACACCACTCTTGATGAAGCCGTGATTGGAAATGGCGAAATGCGTTGAGTCTTTACTCTGAGTATTATACTCTATTTTTAACAGACACTATGACCATTCCATATTCTATATGGTTTTGGTAATCTGGTAAAACTTTTTTCGGTGGTCATGCGGCGTGGCCGCTGTGTATATGCACCTATGCCGTAAATCAGTTACAATTGCTTTAGTTGTGATACTCTTGCAGCAATTATTGTTCAAAATTATCATCTGAAAATCGTTGGTTGGTCGGGCCATAATGTTACATGAATAATCTAACGTCTTGAAGTTCACTTGGTGGGGCCTCCTCCTTATATGCTTAAGTGCAAATTATCTGTGTATGTCTGAACCAACACGGCTATACACGTATTGACGAGATCAGCAGCGTGCTATCTATACAAATGATTTTTTTGCTGGGTTGTATGTAGACACGCATGATAAAAGCGTTTGCCAGAAATAAATCTAATTAAGTTTCTTTCGCTGGGGCGTTAAGTTGCTATACTGATGAATAATTGGGGCCTCGTTTTCATATGTTCAAGTGCTGACTATCTACGTATGATTTGAACAAACACGACTTTATACGTATTGATTAAAACCAACAGCGTACTATCCAATAAATATATCCTTTCAGTTAGGCTGCTTGTTGATACGCAGGATAGAAAGCGTACCACTTATATAAATGATTCTGTGGCTGGGTTGCATATAGATACGCAAGACCCAAATGTATTCCTGAGTTAATTAAATGAAGTCTTCGGCTGGGGCATTATGTCGTCATATTGGTGAATAGGTGAGGTCTCGTTCTATATGTTCAAGTTTGGACCATCTCTGTATGATCTGGATAAATCAGTTATATGACTAAATTAATCTCTTGAAGTCGCCTTGGTGGGTCCTTCTTTATATGCTTAAGTGCAAATTATCTGTGTATGTCTGAATCAACACGGTTATATACGCACTGACGAGATCAGCAGCGTGCCATCTATACAAATGATTTTTTTGCTGGGCTGCATGTAGATACGCATGAATAAAGCGTTCCTCAGAATTAAATCAAAAGGAAAAGTTTTTTTCGCTGGGGCACCAAGTTGCTATATGAATATAATTGGTATTCCACTTTGGGAATCCCCGTTGGGCTTCTATATGTGGGTGTACATTATCACTTAATTGCCAATTAAGCAGACACTTCCTTCACCTTGATCACCTAATATACGTACCTTTGTGGCTTCAGGTTGAGTTCCCCCCCCTTCTTGATACATTCATCCGCATGTACCACCACTAATTTGTTTCATTAACCATAATAATTTTTATCGGTGGTGCATGTTGCGGTCCTACTGGACATGCTCCTTTATAAGCCTATCCCAGATATACCATAACGTATACTTCACAATTCTATTTGTGTATTTTAATATTGTTATGTATTGTTATGTGAATTGTTTACATTATTGTTTAAAATAAAGTTGTCCTTTCGTTTTTTCTAAATAGATTTTTGGGTTATCCCCTACCTTTGGAAGTTCCTTTACTTCCGCTATATCGTTGTACGTGTATGAGTTGTTTTGTGGTGACAGCGGTAAAAAATGGCCGAATTCTGGAAATATTACGCAGTTGGTATTGGCAGGAGGAGGAAAGAGACTGGATGCGGGGGATGAAGGAAAGAGCAGAGTCAAGTGTAACTCCAAGACAGTGAACTTGGTTTGATGGGGAGATGGTGATATCCTCCACCGTGATAGAGAAGTCAGCAGGTGCGGAGTCATTAGAGGGAGGAATAAGTAGGAGCTCCGTCTTGGACATGTTGATCTTTAGGTGGTGGGAGGCCATCCAGGAGGAGATGCCAGATAAACAGTTGCAGACTTTGGAAAGGACAGGGGGAGAGAGATCAGGGTAAGAGAGGTAGATCTGAGTGTCATCAGCGTAGAGGTGGTAATTAAAGCCAAAGCTGTTAATGATTTTGCCCAGGGAGGAGGTGTAGATAGAAAAGAGCAGAGGACCAAGGACAGAGCCTTGAGGTACACCAACAGATAGAGGCAATGAAGAGGAGGAGTTACCAGCAAAGGACACAGAGAAGGACCTGTTGGATAAATAGGAATCAACCCAAGCGAGTGCAGTGTCACCAAGACCAAGAGAATTGAGGGTCTGTAGAAGGAAGGGGTGGTCAACAGTGTCAAAAGCAGCCGAGAGGTCAAGCAGGATGGGAATAGAATAGTGGCCGTGTTTTTTAGCAGTTAGGAGGTCGTTGGTGACTTTGGTGAGGGCAGTTTCAGTTGAGTGTAGGGGATGGAAGCCAGATTTCAGGGGGTCAAGTAGGGAATTGGATGACAGGAAGACTGAGAGGCGGTTGAAGACTAGTTTTTCTAAGAGCTTAGATGTGAAGGGAAGCAGGGATACAGGACGGTAGTTGGATGGAGAGTTGGGATCGAGGGATGGTTTCTTTAGTAAAGGGGTAACTAGCGCGTGTTTGAAGGCGGATGGGGAGGAGCCGGTGGAGAGAGATAGGTTGAAGATGTGTGTGAGAGCAGGGGTGAGGGAGGAGGAGAGGGGAGGAACTAGATGTGAGGGAATGGGGTCAATCGGGCACATGGTGAGATGTGAGGAGGACAATAAGGAATTGACTTCCTCATCACTGCCTGGGAGGAAGCGGCAGAAGGTGGCAGAGGGGGCTTCTGGGAGTGGAGGTGGCAGATAACTATCTTGTGTTGGGATGTTGCTTCTGATAGCTAGAGTTTTACTGAGGAAGAAATCTGCCAGGTCTTGAGCGCTGAAGGCAGCTGAGGGGGGAGGTGCGGGTGGGTAGAGGAGGGTGTTGAAGGTGGACCAGAGCCGTTTAGGGTTGGAGGACAGCGTAGATGAGAAGAAGGATTGTTTGGCCAAGTGAAGGGCAGAGGTGTATGACCGGAGAGTAAACTTGAAGTGAACAAAATCAGCTTCAGAGTGGGATTTCCTCCAGACAGGCTCTGCAGTGCATTAGCATCTTTGCAGGTAGTGTGTCTGGAGGGTGTGCCAGGGCTGAAGCTGGCGGCGTGGGGCCTTACAGAGTTGAAGAGGAGCAAGCGTGTCTAGGGCAAAGATAAGTGTGGTGTTATAGTAGTCAGTGGCAGCATTAGGGCAGGTGAAGAATGAGGTGTGAGGGAGGTGGTGAAGTAGATTGGAGAATTGATGGGGATCCATGGCATGTAGATTTCTGTGAGTGTGTGTGCGGGGTGGGGGAGCAGGGTGTTTAGGAAGTCCAGATAGGTTGAAAGAGAGAAGGTGGTGGTCAGAGATGGGGAAAGGGCGACATGTGAACTCAGAAATGGAGTAGAGGTTGGAAAAGACAAGGTCAATAGCGTGACCATCACGGTGGGTAGGGAGGAGGGAGGATTGCGTGAGTCCAAGGGAGGACGTGAGTGAAACAAGTTTGGAGGCAGCAGTGGCAGAAGGATCATCAATGGAAATGTTGAAGTCCCCGAGAACTAGGCATGGAAGACTAGAAGACAGGAAGTGAGAGAGCCAGGTAGCAAAGTGGTCAATGAACTGGGAGGTTGGTCCCGGTGGGCGGTAGATGACTGCCACCCTGAGAGCCAGGGGAGAGAACAGGCAGATGCAGTGTGTTTCAAAGGAGGAGAAGGAGAGGGATGGGGTGGAGGGAGATGCTGGTAGGTGCAGGTGGGAGAGAGCAGGATTCCGACCCCGCCACCATTTCTCTCACCCGGTCTGGGGGTATGGCTCAAGTGTAGACCGCCATGTGAGAGAGCAGCAATGGAGGCCGTGTCAGAGGGCGTTAGCCAGGTTTCAGTTAAAACTAGGAGATTGAAGGAGTTTGAAAGGAAGAGGTCATGAATGGCTGTGAGTTTGTTCCAGAGGGTGCAGGAGAAAGAGGAAAGGCGCTGAGGATTTATGGGAAGGAGGTTGTTGGGCTTATAGTCAATATAATGAACTATTGGTTTTGACTTCTTTTCGGTAACAGGGCTGCCATCATTATGTAAAATGTGCATCACAGAGCATGGACAGTCATGAGTTCCAGGTCTTACAATCCTAGATGCCCGACTTGAGCAACTGTAACATAAAATAAAAAGTAAAAGAACACACTGACATTGTTAAAATGTTAACAGCAAATAGTAAAGACATGTGTAGTGCAAAATACTTGAGTAGGAGTAGGTAGACCACACATATTTCTAATTATGCTCTCCGTTCCAAAAATCAACTAGAAAAAGTGTTTAAGCTGAAGTATAAGATGATTGTCAAGAATGAAGCTATACTGGTCTGGAGTGACTTCTCTCAGTTCTTTAAAGTCATTGAATGAGATAACAGACGTGATACTAGTTTTCTGGTTATCAGACTACCAATGGGTTTATCTTTAATTCTTGTGAAGTTTATATCAATGTGTCTTATTTTATGGTTAATCTTACATTGCTTGATTTTGATCGACTTGAAAATGTGAAAATAGGGGTGATTTGTAAGCATTTTTTTTCTAAACACTGTAGAGTCTGTTTCTAAAATGGATTTTGTAAGTATTTGCAATGTTACTAGTTCTTGATAAGCAATTAAAATATATCTACGCATATATACCATCTGTTAAAGATGAGTAGGTCACCTAAGTTGAACTTACTAGGCTCCCTGTTAGAATAAGATTGAGTCTGCACCTGAAAGTTGTCCAGTTTCCAGCCAAAAGCAACTTTTCGTCTCCGTCAATGCCATCTGCCTTGTCACCACTTATGCAATCTTGTGTGGAAATTAAATGAAAAACCTAAACTGCAGGATAAAAATGAAATATAAGATATATTTTAATTAGACAGATTTAGGTTACGAAAGAAAGAAATGTTAATATTTTTCATTAAGCCTTGCCAAAACAGATGAGTCGATTAGCAAAAGTGATAAGTGTGAACAGATAACTGTACATCTGAAAGTAAAAGAAAGACACTTTGCAGGTAAACCATACTGTCACAAATATCTAGGATCCCTACAAGCAGAAACCGGGTTTGGGTCAAAATCCCTACAACCAGGTTCCCTAATGCCAAAATCCCGACGGTCAACTTCCCTACGCGACCAACTTCCCTACACAGACAACTCCCTGACGGGCAACTTCCAGACATCCAAAATCCCAGCGGCTAACCCTAATCCCCCTAAACCTAGCCCTAACCCCTAAACCTAACACTAACCCTAACCCCCTAAACCTAGCCCTAACCCTAACCCCCTAAACCTAGCCCTAACCATAACCCCCTAAACCTAGCCCTAACCATAACCCCCCTAAACCTAGCCCTAACCCTAACCCCCCAAACCTAGACCTAACCCTAACCCCCCTAAATCTAACCCTAACCCCCTAAACCTAGTCCTAACCCCCCTAAACCTAGCCCTAGCCCTAACCCCCCTAAACCTAGCCCTAACCCCCGTAAGCCCCCATTCTCTGCAACGCTCTCCCTTGTACGGTCAGACTTCCCCTAATTTCTCTTCCTTCAAACGCTCCCTTAAAACGTTCCTATTTAGAGAAGCCTACCACCCAACTCCCTGACGCAACCATCAATTACTCTCACCTGGCAGTCCTCTCCTCCTGTTTCCAACCCCAACCCTCCTAGATTGTGAGTTCCTACGGGAATAGGGCCCTCATCTCCTCCTGTACTGTTTGTCAAATGTTGTACAATGTATTGTAACCTTTGTCTATACTGTGGCTATTGCACAGCGCTGCGGAATATGCCGGTGCTTTATAAATAAAGAATAATAATAATAATAATAGGGTTAGCTGCTAGGATTATGGATGTCTGGAAGTTGGCTGTGTAGGGAAGTTGAGATGTCAGGCACTTGTTCTGTCTGGAAGTTGGGCGTCGGGATGTTGGCCTGGCTGTAGGGATTTTGTCCAGCACCCGCAGAAACCATCTACCTATACTACCGGTCTATAGAATAGCTGTATTGCTAAACACAGAAGAGGCAGACAGAATGAAGTCAGGGTAAGCCGAAGTTAGAAAACCTGAACAAGTATTAAACAAAACCAGGGGTTGGAACCAGAATGGGTACTCATACAATGCCAGGAGTCAGAGCCGGAATACAAAGTCAGACGGAGCCAGGGATCAGATCCAGAAGGGTGTCATACAAAGCCAGGAGTCGGTACACATAATAAACAATCTGAGCAACAAGGGAAAAGCACTGAACGAGAAAAACATGACGGGGCAGTGAGCTCAACTCGTTGCCTGCTTTTTGAACCTGGCGAGCGTCGCGTCATCACACCATGTCCACGTCATCGACCGGCAGCCGTGATCACTGACTATTTCACTCGGAGTGGGGCCAGCGAGCAGCGAGTACTTCAGGAAATTATACCCACGATCTATACTGTATTGGACTTCATATCTACTTGCACTATATTAAATATTTGGCTGCATAGACTCACTTGTTGTATATGCACTACAGTTGTTGCACTGGAATAAGAAATTTTGTATGTACTAGCGTTTTATCTACTTAGAGGACATCTGGGTATTTCAAGGTTTGCGCCTTTAACATCGCTCTGTAAGATGATCTTGATATACTGTACAAGCATAGTCACAGCCATAATTCAAAAATTTTTATTTTGAGATAGTCAGCAATACATCATACGTATAACAGGTAACAAAAGCAAAATGTCATCAGATCACAACAGCAATAGGACAGCGAGCGTAAAGAAGACAATTAGTAGGATATATAGTCTCAAAAGTAACGAGCGAACCGCTATATACTCTGCATGAGAACAGGACATCAACATAAGAGGGAGTCAGCTATAGGCATCCAGCATAGGTAGGTGGGTGAGAGAAAGGAAGAGGGAAAAGGAGAAAGAAAAAAAAAAAGGGGGGAAAAAAAGATGGCAATGGCCAGAATTGTGCCTGCCCTGGCGAAAACCCCTACGACCATGAAGACCGCGTGGGGGCCACAGGGGGAGAATGGCACTTAGGCCCGGGCATTCGGGGGCAAAGACGGGCACCAGGTCACGTCTGTGCCTCCCAAAATATCCCGAAAAAAAAAAAAAAAAACAGAAAGAGGGGAAGCAACACAACAAAAGAGTAATATCAGCTGTGAGGAGAAATTAAAACAAGAAAAAGCAATAGCTACGAAGCGTCACAGCATGTCATCCAAAACATGGATGTAAAAACCACAAAAATAAAGTCCACAGCAAGTAATAGACAGACAGCGGAGGGGGGGTGTCATCGTGTTGGGGGGTATCATCAAAAGTTGGGAGAGGGGGAACAGTGTGCAGCCAGGGGTCAGCATCTAGAAGGGCAGGGTGGAGAAGCCACAGTCATGGAGAGTCAGCCAGTGTCCAGCAAAGGAACGAGGCATGTAGCCCCCACAGGAACAACAGCCAGCGGTGACACTCCACATACCGGTACAGAGATACGTGCTGCTGTGCAACTCCATCCGCCAGCAACTTGAGACAAGGCCACAGACGGTGCCACAGCGGGGGACAGCAGGAGAGTCTCAAACAAAGTCACCGTCGTCACGGAGACAAGGGGGAACTCCATTGCCACTAGATTCTGGTCGGCACCAGGAGGTTTCACCAGGACATCCACCGGCTCCACTCGGACAGGTGATTCCCAGCATTCTGGTACTCCTGAGACATGCGGCGGGAAAAACTCCTCCATCTCGCCATCTGGTGCACCAGCCTCTTCCCACAGAACTCCGGTCACCGGTACCTCACAGCTGCGCAGGACAACAGCAGGCCGTCTTCCCCTAGGAACGTCGCCAGTCGAAGCCTCCTCTTCCTCTGCAGTCTCCCGTCCAACTCCCATCACTGCCATAAGCCGCTGCCATGCGCCTCGGGTAAGTGGCGTCTCCTCGTCCCCTGGCAGCTGTGTCAAGCAGGCCTCGAGTGCCGCAAACATAGCCTCCATTCTACCAGCAGGTGGGGGGTGCTTCAAATCGTGCTGCTCCAAGTGACCCTCCGCTTTACCCACCCAAGGGACATCAAGCGCAGCTGGAGGATGGGGGCCCTCCATCCTCGCAGCCTGCGAATAGTAAGCTCCCGGTGAGGGCTCTCTCTGCAGGGGGAAGCAGGAGGGACAATGAGCGAGGCGTCCAAGCTTAGGCCTCAAAATGGCTGACGACCGATCAGGTCTGCCGGGGGTTTACATCAAAATACTCAGCTGTGCTCCGGAGGGGGGGACAAGAACGGGACCGGAGCAATCCCCGTAATGACCAGCCGTGCAGGGACTCCACTGGTGGGCATTCACATAAAAATTCAGGCTAAAAACCCCTTTTTATCAGGAGAATCATGCAGAGCTCCACAAAAGCACGTCTTCTCCCATGCAGAGCCAGCCACGCCCCCCCAGTCACAGCCATAATATGTTACACTGTTTTTTAGATACTATAGGGGTTATTCAGAGAGAGACAATCTAGCCCTGAAATGGCACCGATCAGGGAATTTCCCCATTCAATGACATTTCAGGGCCATTCGGCTATTCAAAGAGCAAGCAGTTCACCAAATTTTGGTGAACTGCCAACAAGTACGGTGCCTGTTTCGAAGGCAGTGAAATCCCCCATAGAGAAGCAATGGTAAATCTATTCAGAGAACACCGAACAGCAGTGAGAAGTTGCCAAAATACCCTGCTGTTCGGTGGTTTAAATAGGCAGGTTTATTCAGACGAACCCCATAGGCTCAATGTTAAAAAATATTCCCGTTTTATTCAATATCTAATAAAGGCATTTTCGTTGAGTCGTTTTTTTTGCAAACAGCGTTTCAATTTTGACACTTTCAATAGTTTTGCTTTTTTTTTGCCCCATTCATCAGCATGTCAGCTTTTTCTGGCAGCTGGTCTGCGCTGTGTGCAGCGGCTCGTCGGCTTTTTCTGGATGTGTTCGGCGTGTTTTTTTGCAGCGGGTCAAGTGATCCGTTACTTCAAATCGTATCGGATGCGTTTTTCAGCGGATTGTCGGTGGTTTTGCAGCGAATTTTCGGGTCCGTTCCCTGCACTCCGGGGACCCTGCGATGAATGCTGAATTCAACGCAGGGTGGGTAAATTTGACTCCGAAAAGTACAGGGAAGAGGAGAATAACCCCCTATATGTGATTATAGGCAGAACACCATCTGTTGATCTTGATCTCGAGTCAGTTAATGTGCTGCTAGGACCATTCCCCCTATATTCTGTAGTTACAATGGCACCGGTCAAGGGGTGGGATATATTAGGCAGCAAGTGAACAGTCAGTTCTTAAATTTCATATGTTGGAAGCAGGAAAAAATGGGCAAGTGAAAAGATATGAGTAACTTTAACAAGGGTCAAATAGTAATGGATAGATGACTGGGTCATTGCATCTCCAAAACGGCAAGTCTTGTGGGCAGTACCCGGTATGCAATGGTTAGTACCTACCAAAGGTGGTGCAAGGAGGGACAACTGGTGAACTGGAATCTTGGGTGCCCCTAGCTCATTGACACATGAGAGGAGTGAAGGCTAGCCAATTTTTGGTCCAATCACACAGAAGAGGTACTGTAGCTACAATTGCTTAACAACCTAATGCTGTCCATGATAGAAAGGTGTCAGAACACACTTGACAAGTAGGGATGAGCGGTTCGGGTTCGGACGGTTCGGAGTTCGACCCGAACTTGGCCTGTTCGATGAGATCGCGAACACCGAACATTTCCAGGTGTTCGCCGCATGTTCGACCACAATGGACCACAATGCATTTTCCCACTGGCCTGAAGCTCGTAATTGGCTACAGCCTTGCACCTGACCACAGGTCTGGTGCAAGACTGGTTCAACACTATGCCAATCACCGCTCAGAGTCCTGATTGGGCAAATTTTGCCCAATCATGGGCTCACAGAGCTAAGTCATGCAGCACACTATATAACGTTTCCACGCGCCGATTCTGCAAGCATTTCAGAGGAGATTTCAAAGGAGATAGTTGTGTCTTGTTCCTGCCGCTCTGCCACGCTACTGGGGGGGTCTGGGGGGTCTCATTTCTACCAAATATCAGGGAATTTAGGTGATGTGTGTCTTGTCACTGTGCCAACAAGTTTTTTTGGGGTTTACAACTTTCTTTAAAACATTTGTGAATTGAGGTGATCTTCTGGGTCTTGTCACTGTGCCAGCAAGTCTTTTTGGGTCTCATTTCTACCAAATATCAGTGAATTTAGGTGATGTGTGTCTTGTCACTGTGCCAGCAAGTTTTTTTGGGGTTTACAACTTTCTTTAAAACATTTGTGAATTGAGGTGATCTTCTGGGTCTTGTCACTGTGCCAGCAAGTCTTTTTGAGTCTAATTTCTACCAAATATCAGGGAATTTATGTGATGTGTGTCTTGTCACTGTGCCAGCAAGTCTTTTTGGGGCTCACTAATTTCTTTAAAACATTTGTGAATTGAGGTGATCTGTGTCTTGTCACACAGCCAGTACCACGCAGTATTTTGGGGGTCACAAATTTCTACAAAACATTTGGGAATTGAGGTGATCTGTGTCTTGTCACTGCCAGCAAGTATTTTGGGGGTCACAAATTTCTACAAAACATTTGTGAATTTAGGTGATCTGTGTCTCGTCACACATCCAGTACCACGCAGTATTTTGGGGCTCACTAATTTCTTTAAAACATTTGTGAATTGAGGTGATCTGTGTCTTGTCACACATCCAGTACCACGCAGTATTTTGGGGCTCACTAATTTCTACAAAACATTTGTGAATTGAGGTGATCTGTCTCTTGTCACACAACCAGTACCACGCATTATTTTGGGGCTCACTAATTTCTACAAAACATTTGTGAATTGAGGTGATCTGTGTCTCGCCACACATCCAGTACCATGCTGTATTTCGGGGCTCACTAATTTCTACAAAACATTTGTGAATTGAGGTGATCTGTCTCTTGTCACACAACCAGTACCACGCATTATTTTGGGGCTCACTAATTTCTACAAAACATTTGTGAATTGAGGTGATCTGTGTCTCGACACACATCCAGTACCACGCTGTATTTCGGGGCTCACTAATTTCTACAAAACATTTGTGAATTGAGGTGATCTGTGTCTCGTCACACATCCAGTACCAAGCTGTATTTCGGGGCTCACTAATTTCTACAAAACATTTGTGAATTGAGGTGATCTGTCTCTCGTCACTGGCTGCCAGCTATCAGTGTGTCTCACTGAGTTATACCAGAGTTCTTTAAATCTTTATACCGGAGTTGAATCAGAGTTCTGTATATATTAATCTATATATCACTCACCATGTCTGAAAGAACAAAAAGGACAGGCAGACGCTCCCAGACACAGATAAGAGGGCAAGCAACCTCTGTGTCGGGAGGCTGTGCCTCTGGTCGTGGTGGACGTGGTGCATCCTCTGCAGGGGCACGCTTGTCCTTTCTAACTGGTGCTGGCCATCTTAAGCAGCAGCAACATACAGAGGACTTGGTGGATTGGCTAACCAGGCCATCCTCATCCTCCGAGTCCTCTGCCAGCCAGGCTTCTAGTGCTTTACAGTCCACCTCAGCTGCCAAAGCATCTAATGCAGCCTCCATGTCCACAGCTACTCCTGCCGTAGCCTCGCTATCACACACGGAGGAGTCAGCTGAATTGTTTGACTACAATGAGAGTGACATGCTGCTTGAGGATGCGTATCAAGTACAGTGCTCTGATTCAATCTCTGAGATTGAGCAAGGGAGTATAATCAACCTAGAGGAAGGAAGTGCCAGTGATGACACACAAATAACTGGCACTCATGTTGCCCCAGCAGCTGCAGCATACTGCCAAGTTGGCTCCAGTGACGAGGAGATAGGGGGTGAAAATGACAATGATGATGAGGTCACTGACTCCACCTGGGTGCCAGATCAAACAGAGGAATCAAGTGAGGAGGAGGGGGAGGAGGAGGCACAGCAAACACAAGGCACAACATCCTCTGTGACCAACCGTAGCACTAGCCAGTCCAAGGCATCACATTTCAGAGCTGCTGCGGTGCAGAGCACTGTTGTCTCAAAGAACACATGCAGGAAGTCTGTTGTCTGGGAGTTCTTTAAGAAATGTGCAGTAGAGCACAGCATTGCTATTTGTAATCTATGTCAGATGAGGCTTACGCGTGGGAAAGATACCGGAAACTTAGGTACCACGTGCTTGAGGCGACATATGAACAAGTGCCACACATCCCGTTGGTGCAAAACTTTGCATTGGTCCTCCTCCTCATCTGTCTCTACCCCCACTGTATGTCCTGCCATGTCATTGCCTACAACCTCCACCAACAGGGATGATGCTACAGTAATGGATGTACCAGGTCCTTCCTCACAATGTGACATCATCCCAGTAGCTGAAGATTTACGCAGTCAGATTACGTTGCCGCAGCTGCTGCAGCAAAAGAAAAAATATAGTCCCAACCATCCCCAAGCACAGCGTCTAAATGCCAGCTTAGCAAAATTACTCGCATTCCAGCTGCTGCCTTTCCAGCTGGTGGACTCTGCTCCCTTCCGTGAATTTGCTGAATGTGCTGTACCATAGTGGCAGGTTCCAAAACGCCACTACTTTTCACGCAAGGCCATTCCAGCACTATACCAGCACGTGGAAGACAATGTTATCCAGTCATTGGGTAAGGCAGTCAGCAGCAAGGTGCATGTGACTTTAGACACGTGGTCCAGCAAGCATGGACTGAGTCGTTACATTTCCTTCACGGCACACTGGGTAACTCTGATCGCAGCTGGGAGTGATCCAAGACGGGGCTCTGTGCTGGAGCTTGTTCATCCACCACGCCTCCAGAAAGCTGCTTGTATGAGGTCTGTCTGCTCCACCACCACCACCTCTTCCTCCTCCTCCTCCTCCTCCACCTTCTCTGTCTCTGGCGAAGTGGCAGTTAAACCGACGCCTGACAGGGTCTACGCAATGGCTCAAGCAAAAAGATGCCATACTGTGCTTGAGCTGGTTTGTTTAGGGGACAGGAGCCACACCGGGTCAGAAATTTTGTCAGCTCTGCAGGGGCAGGTGCAGAGATGGTTAACACCACGCCAGCTTGAGCTGGGAATGATCGTCTGCAATAATGGCAGCAACCTTCTCTCCGCCCTACGCAATGGTAAATTGGCGCATGTACCATGTCTAGCACACGTCCTAAATCTGGTGGTACAGCGTTTCCTAACCAAGTACCCAGGGCTGCCAGAGCTTCTCATCCAGGCCAGAAAAGTCTGCAGCCACTTCAGACGGTCATTCCCAGCAAGCATTCGCCTGGCAGAAATTCAAAGAGAATTCCACCTTCCCACAAACCGTCTGATCTGTGACATGCCCACCAGGTGGAACTCGACATTAGCAATGCTGCAGCGTCTGCACAAGCAGCAGAGGCCCATCAACGAGTACCTGTGTGAGCATGGCACAAGGACAGGTTCAGGTCAACTTGGTTTCCCCCCCCGCAGTGGCTGATGATCAAGGATGCATGCACTGTACTGTCACCATTTGTGGAGGCAACGAGGATGGTGAGCAGGGACAGTGCATGCATCAGTGACACAATTCCTTTAGTGTTCCTGCTGGAGCACACTCTGCAGGGAATTATAGATGTGGCTCTAGAGGCAGAGCAGCGGGAGGAAGAGGAGGCCTTCCCTAGCTCTCAAGGCCCCAGTCTTTCAGCAGACAGCATTCCAGCGGGTCCTACTCAGATCAGACAGGAGGAGGATGAGGAGGAGGAGGAATATTTAAATGGTGGGGGCATTGAAGGTGGGGATTCCTCAAGGGAGGGTTTTGTGTGCCCAGAAACAGAAGGGCTAGTGTGTGGCTGGGAGGAGGAAGTGCACGATACAGTCATCCTCATTGACCAGGAAGACTCGGAAGCTAATGCCACCTCCAACCTACGCTGCATGGGCTCCCAAATGATGCAAAGCCTGCTAAAGGACCCCAGGATTCGTGCTATCAAGGAGAGGGATCATTACTGGTTGGCAACCCTTCTTGATCCACGATACAAGGGGAAAGTTGCAGAGCTCATCCTGCCCGCACAGAGGGAGCACAGGATGAAAAAACTTGAGGACGCTCTAAAGCGACACTTGTGTAACACCTTTCCAGGCACTGGTAGATTACCAAGTGCTGACACACGTGCTTCTGAGGCTGTGGGTGATCAGAGGAATAGTGGTGAAGGCCAGGGCCGCTTGATTGATGCTTTTTAAAAAAATTTTAGTCCTCGACGCCCAGGGAAGTCAAATGTAGGCACCCATTGCCAGGGTCTTCACCATATGGTGCAGGACTACCTAGGGGCAAGGGCAGACCTGGATACCTTTCCAGCAGACGATCCACTGGCTTACTGTGTGTTGAGATTGGATCACTGGCCAGAATTTTGCCAATATGCTATGCAGCTACTAGGTTGCCCTTCATCTAGCGTGCTTTCCGAAAGGACGTTCAGTGCCGCTGGAGGTTTTGTCACAGACAAAAGAGTGCATCTGTCCACCGACTCTGTAGACCGGCTGACATTTATAAAAATGAACCAGTCCTGGATCAGCAGCTATCAATCCCCTGATGCTGAAGTAATGGACTAGATCGGGGATGTCCTCTTCTGCATTCACAAAACCTCCAGCACTGAACTCTTCCACAATACCACAAAAGGGTTACGGTGTGAAGGCACTTGCTGCCATGAAAGACACAATATTTGGCTGCACTGACGCCTGTGCCAGATTTATATCATTTTAATTTTTTGAACCGCAGGGTCCAACCCTGCACTCTTCCACAATACCACAGAGGGGTTACTGTATGATGATACTTGCTGGCCTGGCATTAAAGGCACAATATCTGGGTGCACTGACGCCCATTAACAGATAAAAAAAAAACACTTTTCAATATAGGACCACATGGTCCACCCCTGCACTCTTCCACAATACCACAGAGGGGTTAGGCTACGGTCAGATGAGCGCATTTTGTACGGACTGTGCGTCCGTGCAGTACGGACGTACTTACTGACTGACAACAAGGTAGTGGCCACACTGTCGGTTTTTTTCACTGACGTATGTTTTGACTGATATAGCAGGGAAAATAAATCACAATAAAAGAACAATCTGTCCGTCAAAAATGCTGGACGTATAAATACAGTCCGTCTGACCTTGTTGCATCACTCACACACAAAGCTATGCGGACGTTGTGGTTGTGGCGCACTCTGCACGTTCGTTCTAGCAGTATTACGTTCTTGCCTAACCTGCATCCGTTTGCGGTTTCCGTCAGCCCCCGCACTTCTGTACGGACGTACTTCGTGTGTGGGGCTCCATTTAACACAATTGTATGCTATCACGGACGTACTTATGTGCGGGCAACACGGACGTTAACACTGCGTTCGTCTGACCCCAGCCTTACTGTATGATGATACTTGCTGGCCTGGCATTACAGGCACAATATCTGGGTGCACTGACGCCCATTACCAGATAAAAAACTTTTCAATATAGGACCACATGGTCCACCCCTGCACTCTTCCACAATACCACAGAGGGGTTACTGTATGATGATACTTGCTGACCTGGCATTACAGACACAATATCTGGGTGCCCTGACGCCCATTAACAGATAAAAAACTTTTCAATATAGGACCACATACATGGTCCACCCCTGCACTCTTCCACAATACCACAGAGGGGTTACTGTATGATGATACTTGCTGGCCTGGCATTAAAGGCACAATATCTGGGTGCATTGACGCCTTGACCAGAATCATATCTTTTCAATATAGGACCACATGGTCCACCCCTGCATTCTTCCACAATACCACAGAGGGGTTACTGTATGATAGTAGTTGCAGGCCTGGCACCAAAAGCACAATATTTGGGTGCACTGCCACTGACGCCTGTATCAGATTCATATCCTCAGAGGGGTTACGGTGTGATGGCACTGTTGGGGAAGCTAAAGGACCAATTTTAAAGCACCTGTTGTTACTTTCATCCAAAGCCTGCATATATTTCACAATAATTTAGCCAAAAAAATCAGTAAACTTTTTCTGCGTGTACGAAAATGTCTCCTCTTTTCATACAGACTGCCGCCGCAAGCAGTTGTTTATGGATAGATTAAAGGAAAAGCATTTACCGTCATATGAAACGTCATTTATTTGTTTTTAAGTGTTTGTATACATCCTAGAAATCCGCCACTTCATGGGCAGGTTATGGGGACCTCCTAGGCACGATATTTGAAGGAAATTTTCGTTTTTATTTTTAACCCTTATTTCATGGAAAACTCACTGTCCCTTTAAAAACGTTTTTTTTTTACTTTTTGTTCTTGTTTCCTGTCCGCCAGGGCACTACCCGGACCCCCATACACCTTTTATGGCAAATATGTAGCATATATGCCCTCTTGGAGGGCACTCATTGACTTGCATTGGGTTCGAGTTCGGGTTCGGACCCGAACAAATGGGAAGTTCGGGTTTGGGCTCGAACCGAACTCGGGGAGTGTTCGGCTCATCCCTATTGACAAGTAACCTCTATGAACAGATAGGTGCAGACCTGGTATACCCCTTTGTGGCATTTGTGTTCTCTGATGGCAGTGGCCTCTTTCAGCAGGATAATGTACCCTGCCACATTGCAAATTGTTCAGGAATGGTTTGAATAACAGGACAAAGATTTCAAAGTGTTTCTTTGGTTTACAAATTCCCCAGATCTCAATCTGATTGAGCAGCTATAGAATGTGCAGAAAAAAAGAACCGATCCATGGAGGCCCCACCTTGCAACTTCAAGGATTTAAATGATCTGCTGCCACATTAAGCTTTGCTGAGACACTAGTATTGGTGCCAGGTACCACAGGGCACATTCAGAGGTCTTGTACAGTCCATGTCTGGACGCATCAGAGCTGTTTTGGCAGCACGAGGTATTAGGCAGGTGGTTTTAATGTTTTGGCTTATTGATGTGTTTCTACAAAGATAGATTAAGGTAGATACATTTTCTTATTGCAAATTCTTCTTTGTAATTTTGTATTTCTTTAAATTATTTTTAGATTCTTGTAGCTAGTATATTTATGTGATATTTTTTTTGAAAAACATTTCAGAAGATTTTAGAACATAACTCTGCATGGTTGCTTTTCTTTATCACGAGCTCTGGGTTTCTTGCAGTTATGCTATTTTTGTTCCTAATTTTAAATGAATATATTATCTCATCATCCTTTGACTACTGTTGTTTGCCTGGAAGTATTGCTGTGAATTACAAAATGTATTTAATTTGTTTCTAAGTCTCCCTAAATACAGAAATCTGCTTGTTTGGTTATGTATATTTATATGATGTTATTCTGTGAATGATCCTGACCTTCATACTTGAAAACTAAATATGATTTTGATGAAAAAATATAATGTGGGCTTGTCACCTACAGTGGCAAGAAAAAGTATGTGAACCCTTTGGGATTACGTGGAGTTTTGCATGAATTGGTCATAAAATGTGCTCTGATCTTCATCTAAGTCACAACAATTTGAAAAACACAGTCTGCTTAAAATAATACAGCACAAACATTATATGTTTTCATGTTTTTATTGAACAGAACATGTAAACATTCACAGTGCAGGGTGGAAAAAATATGTGAACCTTTGGACTTAATAATTGGTTGACCCTCCTTTCGTAGCAATAACCTCAACCAAACGTTTCCTGTAGTTGCAGATTAGACCTGCACAACGATCTGGAGTAATTTTGGACCACTCCTCTTCACAAAATTGTTTCAGTGTAGCAATATTCTTGGGATGTCTGGTGTGAATCACTCTCTTAAGGTCATGCCACCGCATTTCAATCGGGTTGAGGTCAGGACTCTGACTGGGCCACTCCAGAAGGCGTATTTTGTTTTGTTGAAGCCATTGTTTTGTTGAATTACTTGTATGCTTTGGGTCATTGTCCTGTTGCATCACCCATCCTCTGCGGAGCTTCAGTTGGCAGACAGATGGTCTTACGTTTTCCTGCAAAATGTCTTGATAAACTCTGGAATTAATTTTTCCATCAATGACAACAATCCGTCCAGGCCCTGAGGCAGCAAAGCAGCCCCAAACCATGATGCTCCCTCCGCCATGTTTTACAGTGGGGATGAGGTTTTGATGTTGGTGTACTGTGCCTTTTTTTCTCCACACATAGTGTTGTGTGTTTTTTCCAAACAACTCAATTTTGGTTTCATCTGTCCACAGAATATTTTGCCAGTAGCGTTGTGGAACATCCAGGTGCTCTTTTGCAAACTTAAAACGTGCTGCAACATTCTTTTTGGACAGCAATGGCTTCCTTCGTGGTGTCCTCCCATGTACTCCATTCTTGTTTAATGTTTTCCTTATTGTAGATGTGTCAACAAAAATGTTAGCATGTGCCAGAGATTTCTGTAAGTCTTTAGCTGACACTCTAGGATTCTTCTTTACATCATTAAGCATTCTGCGCTGTGCTCTTGCAGTCATCTTTACAGGACGACCACACCTAGGGAGAGTAGCAACAGTGCTGAACTTTCTCCATTTGTAGACAGTCTGTCTTACCGTCAACATCAAGGCTTTTGGAGATACTTTTGTAACCCTTTCCAGCTTCATGCAAGTCAACAATTCTTGATCGTAGGTATTCTGAGAGCTCTTTTCTGCGAGGCATGGTTCACATCAGGCAATGCTTCTTGAAATCAGTAAACCCAAAACTGGTGTGTGTTTTTAAAGGGCAGGACAGCTTTCAGCAACACATCCAATAATATCACACTGATTGGACTCAAGGTTGGCTCACTCCTGGCTCAAATTAGCTGTGCAGAAGTCATTAGGCTAGGGGTTCACATACTTTTTCCACCCTGCATTGTGAATGTTTACATGTTCTGTTCAATAAAAACATGAAAACATATAATGTTTGTGTTGTATTATTTTAAGCAGACTGTGTTTTTCAAATTGTTGTGACATAGATGAAGATCAGAGCACTAGGCTTGTGCACCGATTTTTTTTTCGGTTCGATTCGGTTCGATTTGTTCGGATGTTTAAACTTTTCGATTCCGCTCGTTTCGACCGATTTCTGTTTCGATTCGGTTCGGTTCGGCTCGTTTTTCGTGTACATTTTTTTTCGGAATATCGACCATTTTTCGTGTTTTCGGGTCACTTTGCTCGTTTTTTGTATCGACTTTTCGTGATTTTGGAAATTTTCTTTTTTTTCGGAAACGTCTGTTCTCCTCGTTTCAAAGTGTCTAACTCTATTTGTTTTGACGTAAACTACTATGATTTACTTTTTTTATACTTTATATATTTTTTATAATAAATTTTTGGTTTGTTTTTCGGATCCGATAATTCATTCTGTCGATACGATAATTCTGGCGATTCTATCGTGTTTTTTTTTTTATTAAATAAAAATCCTTTTTTTCTTATGAATATACATTTCACAACTTTATTTAATCACATTAAAAAAATGGTATGAAAGCCAAGGAACAAAAAAAAATGAACAAAACGATTAAAAAAACGCTAAACTGACCCGAATGGTCTGACTTTAAAAATAAAAACCAGAACAAAAGGTTTTAAAACGGAAAAATAGTTGATCAAAATGATCTGAAACAAAAAAAAAAAAAAAAAATGATTTAAAACAGACAAAAAAATTAACCCTTTCGCTGCTTAGGCATTTCACGGCTTCCCTTCACGCCTGTGTGCGGCACTGCAGTCTGCTGCTGAGCTAATTTTTAACAGTTTCGCTCCTCTTGTTTAAACGCGTTTTGAAGCCTTATTTTATTATATGACCCAGACATGTTATATATCGTTCTTTCCGGCAGACTCGGCAGATGATTCATAATATATCATTATCATATGTATGCGTCATGTCCTGTCTGTATATTATAACAAAAAATGCAATAAAATTAGAATTTTCAATGTTTGATTTACAAGGTGTAAAGTGGTTTTTTCCACATTTTAACATGCGAGTGTTTGCGTTTTTCTATTTTATGAGTTGCGTTTGTTAAAAAAAATTGAAATGGGGACTTGTTATATTTTTTTGGGTGAAAATTACACTATTTTTAACAAACGCACCCCATACAAAAATCCTTAGTGCAGCATCATTGTTCACATTATAATTGAAATGGGAACAATATTGCTGCATTAACAAAACAAAACAAAAATCCTGTTTTATTTTTTTTTATATTTTAATTTTTTATAATTTTTAACATTGTCATGTTTGGTATTGTTGGAAAGGCCATGCTCTGGTCGATCCAAAGATACCAAACATTAACCGATAGCTGCCGCGGATCGGGAGATAGGGGGTTCATTGGAACCCCCTATCTCCACCATTGGTCGCAGTTAGGGGTTAACTCCAGGACTGACGTCATTGTGACGAGGTCTTGGGACTGTCGGCAGCTGCCGTTCCCCCACGCTGTTGTCTTCCTGCAAAGACGTGACCATGTTGGCGGGCAGCGTCTTAGCGGGCAGCGTTGGGAGAGAGAGAGCTCATAGCTGGGAGGAGGTGTTGCGTGAAGCTGCAAACAGGGACAAATAAACTAGACCTGAGCCACACTGAGGATCTTTGGGTTGTGTCGGAGAAGACTTCACGCAGTGCTGCCATCAATATTTTTTGATAAATTCTTGGTTATACAATGAATGTGACTGTGGACAAAAATCCGTGTTGTTGTGACATCGCCTAAGCTTAACAAAACCATGCCACATCGGTAATCAAATCTCAAGGCAGTACAACAAGGTTGTGTTAGTGTGTGACATTTTTTGGCCAGGCAGGCAGTGTAGAATGTGCACAGTCACATTCATGGCCACAAATAAGTTGACAAATTTATGACAAAGGGTCCATAGAAATGTCAATAAATTTATGTACATATAATTTTAACAGTGCGGAAAAGAAAGCAAGCAATACATATTAACTTATTAAGTAAGGAAAAGCAACGCACACAAACAGGAAAATATAGAAAAAATATAAAATTTATTTACAACATGCCACATGGCATTGGCAAACTGCCCAACAGGGGCACAAACATACTCATAGGGGAGGAGGAGGCTGGTCTCTACTGCCGCCCCAGGATTTCAACGGCGTTATTAATATGCTGCCTGAACTCCTGCAGCAACTCCTGGATGGCTTCGAAGTTGGCGCCAGCCAGGCGTAGCTCGCCGATCGCCATCCGATTCCTCATCCTGACGCTGGACCTGTCAGTGTCCGGTCTGGCTTCTCCTTCTATATCCAATAAATGAAAGAAGGAAAATACAGTAAGTAAAGCAGGTTTCTATTTTTGACTGAAAGTCTTGAAAAAATATAACAGTAGTATATACCAGTGCTGGCGGCCTCCTGAGGCTCTGACTCCTCCAACTCCTCCGACTCCTCCGACTCCTCCTCCTCCACCACCACCGTCAGCATCTCTTCCGGTGCTATATCTAAGAAATTAAAGAAATAAAAAATACAGTAAACAACAAAACTGATTTATTTTTGAACAAAAGTCGATGCAAAATACAACAGTAAAAAAAAAAACTGGACTCGCGGCCTCCTGCTGCGTCTCCGGCTCCCTCTCTCCATCATCGCCCTCCTCCTGCTCCTCCTCTTCCTCCTCCTGATCCTCTTGTGCTATATATAAAAAAATTAAATGAAAATACAGTAAACAAAAAATGTTTCTGTTTTTGACCAAAAGTCGTTGCAAAATAAAACAGTATATCCCAGTGCTGGTGGTCGCCCGTGGCTCCCCCTCCTCCTCCACTGGGGCACTGGTGCCCGCCGGGGCAGATGCTGCCTTTGCCTTCCTGTCTTCTGCCAAATCCAAAAAATAACACGTAAATAATGCAGACTGGAAAAAATGGTATATCTATACAATATATTGCCGAAAGTATTGCGACACCCCTCCACTACCCACTAGCACTACCAGCTTGTCCCACCACTACTCCCATCTCATAGTTCTAAAGTCACAAAATATTTATTTATTTATTTCCCCTGCACATAGACATATATTACCGTTCAATTATATATTTTTTTCAGAAGTAAACATTACGTTTATTCAATAAAAACTATTATTTGTGTTGTGTGCGTACAAAACGCATTGTGCTGACTGCTTTTAGTTATTTTATAGATGGCCTCAGCCTCAGTTTCACTTTCAGTCTCTGCGAATAAAACTGTGGATATAGCAGAAACAACAGAAATCGGCCATTTTGTTTTGAAATTTGCATCTAAAGCGTTCAATAATGACACTGCTGTAGCAAACTGAATTGCTGCGCTGCATCAATTCAGTAGCTGCTGAGGACGTATTGAACGCGGCTCTGTTTGGATGCACTTTCAGAAGAACTACATGTCCCATCCTACCACTTAGCAGAGATGCAGAGATTTTTGTTGATGCGCAGGTGGGAGCCAATATTGGGCAAGCTGCGGGTCATCTCGTATGCATCACTCAATCACAACAACCTCCCCCCCAACACACTACAGTACACAGTGCCAAAAGAAATCCAGCATTGTAACTTCATCTACATACATCAAATATCACAATTTTCACGAATACGTAAAATCCCAAAAAAGAAGAGCTATGGCAAAAATGCATGTATGACGAGTCGTGAAAACGCAAAGCTATACACAATCACATTGCATGAAAAAAGGACTAGATAAATCAACGTATTTTTGTGCACATTAGCACATGCAAGCACATTATTATTATTATACAGGCTTTATATAGCGCCAACAGTCTGCGCAGCGCTTTACAATATAACATGACACTTACGTTTGGCTATGACGCGACGGATGTGCCTCAGCTGCTCCTGCTCGTGTGCCTTCAGATCGGACCAGCGTTTTCGGAGCTGGTCCTTCGTCCGGTCTTTCCCAAACAACTCCAGGATGGTGGTTCGGAGCTTGTCAAGGATACGGTCCTTGCATAAATTATTCTTTCTGCCGTAAGGGCCCTTATGGCAGTCATAATCTCTTTTGTCAAAGATGCGGACCAGCTCCAACATCTCCTCAAATGCCATGTTGCTGGCCCGCTTCTTCCTGGGTGGTGTCTCTGGGGTGGAAGCAGTTGAGGACGAAGAGGTGTCCGAATGGACACTCTCGTCTTTCAGCCATGTTAAATTATAAATAATTTCAATTTATTTGGCCTGTCAAAAAAATTGTCAAAACTGGCTCAATAAAGTTACGACATCCGCGCGAGCGCATGGCATGCGCGACCCGCGGACGAATCGGATCCGACCCGATTACGAAGGAATTATCGTATCGACAGAATTATCGGATCATTGGAAACAAGAAACAAGTGATACGCATTTACAAATACAAAATTTACAGAATCAGCGATATAACCGATAATAGTTAAATATACGATGTCCAGAATTACCGAAATGGAACCGAAATCACGAATGGAACCAAAATCATGAATAGAGCGAAAATAAATTTCGATTTGACACATTTCAAGTCCATTCGAGAACTCCGAAAATTTTTCGTTTCGGCTCGGAAAACTTTTCGGATCTGTCGGGTTTCGGGTCCGATCCGATTCGGAAAATCGTCCGAATCCGAAGACACGAATCGGGAAATTTCGTGAAAATTCCAAAATTCCGAAACCCGAAACGCACATCCCTACAGAGCACATTTTATGACCAATTCATGCAAAACTCCACATAATCCCTAAGGGTTCACATACTTTTTCTTGCCACTGTAATTAAATATAATGATTATTGTCAAGAGATCTGTAGGATAGCCAAACGGTAGCATTAAAATTGGTACACAACTACTGTGGCAGCATCCGGGGAAATAGAACAATTCCAAATCATTGAAGTGGTGACCACTTGACCTCAGTAGAAGAACCATGTATGGCCCTATTCTACAGTTGATGGTAAAAGGGAGACAATAAGTGGAAAAAATCAACAGAAGCCCATTTTTTGCAAAAGCAAAATCCGTTAACACCAGGACCTGGGAGTCAGTGTATCTTTGAGAAATACTGGTTTCAGACGAGATAAACAAGCTACCATGGAATAGGTCGTTCTTCAAGTCCCAGACACAAATTAACTCCTATACAAGGTATAGGAGATGTTAATTTACAGCAGACGCGATATGTACGGGCCACAAGCAAAACCTGCACCAAGAAAGGAATATGTTGTCCAGCTGTTAAGATGTCAGCTGGAGCTGATCTGTATATGGCTACCGCCGATATCTTAACGACAAGAGGTCAATGGGGCCTGTATTGTTTTCCAAATAGTCTAGCACAACTCACGTATTACCCCTTTGAAAATTTAGGGGAAAAGAGGGAATACTGATAGAAATGTCCACTGGGTATACAAGAAAATGCACTTCAAGTTGTAAGGATTTCTTTTGGCAAATGTATCAGAAATGCCTGTTTTGATAGATAGCACAGTCTTTGTGACCTCTATTCAATTGTTCTGGAAAACATAAAACAGGATGAAAGGATATTAGGCAATATAGCCTCTAATCTGCCTTTGAATTGGGTGATGTTGATGCTAATTATGACCAGTGTCAATTTCAGCTTTTGTTTGCAATTAATAAGATAGTTCCATTGACGCATGGATCAGCAGTCAATACTTGTTCACATAGACATACTGGGCTAAATTACAATCTTCATGCAAATGTTTGCACCGGCACAAAAAAACATTAACGCGAAGGGTAAAACCATTTGCGCCTAATCCCGTTTTACATAGCGCAACAACCTCGTGCAATCTTCTACTGTAGGTGAACCTGCGTGAACCTTGCGCGAGCTTACTGTACTTTGCGCGTCCTATACTTAACATTATGAGTGCAAATGCGAAGGTGCGCTGGTACGAGTATGGTATTACAATCTATTCGCTGTACTTACCGCATAGCCTTTGCGCACATAATTTTAGCAACTCCTAAAAGCTGGTGCTTAAGGTATATCTGAACAACCTGGCTAACCCCAAAAACAAAAACAGCCCATAAAAAGGAATGCAGCAACAATATAATGGATGATGGCAGGTGTGTGTGTATTATTACTGTAGCATATGTGCTAATTTTGCATCATAGACGCAGAACCCCGTCTCCGACGCAGACGCATTTCAGTTGCGTTTGATAGGTGTGTTTCTTCATTTTGATTGGCTGAATGGATGCAAAAAACTG
Source organism: Leptobrachium leishanense (assembly GCA_009667805.1). Taxonomy (NCBI): domain Eukaryota; kingdom Metazoa; phylum Chordata; class Amphibia; order Anura; family Megophryidae; genus Leptobrachium; species Leptobrachium leishanense. Next base: position 311,324,404 of record CM019065.1, read on the forward strand.
CGCGTGCAAAGTTTTTTGCGTGAGACGGCACTGCGCCTGCATTTGTGCACATACTGTTTCGCGCGCAATTGATCAGCAGAGGAAAAAAGCCGCGAGGATTGTAATTCCAGCGGTGTTTTGCGCACGCAAAAGTTTAAAGCTTGGCGCAGAGATTTTCGCTTTGCGCGAGGCTTTTTGCGTGAAGAATGCAATATAGCCCACTATTGGCTACTTTGCTTCTAAACCGGTTTGATCTTTTTTTAACTACACTTCTTTTAAGAACTCTCAAGTAGAATCATTAAAATCAACAATGTTTTATCTTTGAACACAGTCTTAAATAACACAGACTGGCTTTCAGATCAATGTAAGTGTCAAATGAAAATCTATAGAGCAATCTCGGTTTATTTATATATAAAGGATTTTATCAGGAAGGATACATTGAGATTTCTCTTGTTTTGAAGAATGTCCTGGGTTCAAGAACATTGAATTGTTACAGTTACAGAAATACAAAGTAATACAATGCAAGATATTAAAAAAATAGCACAAATATACAGATTAACAGAAAATAAATATATTCACTATGTTACATGTTTACAGGTGCATTCTGTATTGAGGTATGTTAATAGTGATCTCTTAAGTGACTTTAGACTGGGGGAAGATTTGATGGCGTCTGGGAGGTTATTCCATAATTGTGGTGCTCAGTAGGAAAATGAGGATCGAGACACTTTCTTTTTGTATTGTGGTATTGCAAGTAAGGTACAGGTCCTGGATCGGAGGTTATAGGATGAGGGAACTGCTGGGGGAAGCAGTCTATTGAGGTAGGGTGGTAGCTTCCCAGAAAAGCTCTTAAACACCAGGTTGGAAAGGTGAAAAGTGTGTCTAGATTCCAGTGACGGCCAGTTTAGCTCTTTTAACATGTCACAATAGTGGGTCATGTAGTTACATTGTAGCACAAAGCGGCAGAATGAGTTATTCAATGTAGTAAGTTTCTGGAGGTGTGTTTGCGGGGCAGCTGCATACTCTACATCTCCATATTCAAAAGCCAGCATAAGCATTTTGCTTTCTTACCTCAGGCAGGATTTGTTTCTGTACAGGGAACCTAGTTTGGGGTAAAGTTTAGAGGAGAGTTTTTCGATGTGGGGGCCAAAGGATAGATTTGGATCTAACCACATACCCAGATATTTGAGAGAAGTGACTGTGGTCAACATGTCATTTGATCTTGTCCAGACGCATAGATGGGGCGATTGCAATTTGTGTAGTTTAGGTGCTGTACCAAAGAGCATCGTAACAGTTTTGTCAGTATTTAGAAAATGTTTGTTATCTTTGATCCACTTTTATACCTCTGTGAATTGTTCTTGCAGCACGGCCTCCAGCTGCGGGAGATCTGGTTTGCTGGTATAGATTACTGTGTCGTCTGTGTACATGTGTACAGTTGAGGCTTTACAGACGTTGGGCAGATCATTTATGAATATCGTGAATAGCAGGGGGCCGAGTATCAAGCCTTGGGGTACACCGCAAGAGACTGGGAGGGGAAGGGAAGCGCTGTCAGAAATGGACACATATTGTGACCGATCAGATATAAATGAATGAAACCAGTTTTAGTGGGCGATCACCAATAGGTGTGATCACCAGAGTATTTTGCAGGTAAACATTCGCTACAGTGAGCATGGCAGCCGTTGCTCTGAAGACAGTGCTGGATTAAGTGCTTCTTGGGCCTTCATGGACTCATCCCTCTCACATGCAATGTGTTCTTGCCCCATCACTTTCACCACCACTTTCTCCTCTGCCCCATCGATTTCACCTCCATTAAGCTTTTGTCTTTCACTCTTCATCCTCCTCCCTTATTGTGTCTATTGTCTTATCCTTGTTTGGGTTGTAAACTGATGTTGTCAATATAATACATTTTTTCTCATCGGCCTATGTTGAGTAAATAAGTCTTTTGTTGCTGCTCCTATAGGCCTAACAGGTCGGTGCCAGCATTCTGATTGATGCTGGCTGCTCCTCGTCGGCACCTTTTCTTTTGGTTCCATCTGACGTCATCACGGCACATATCAGCTCCACTTCACATTGTGTATTGGCTCCGCCAGATGTCATCACAACGTTTTCCTATTGTAGCTCAGCTTCATACCATTGATCCCTGTCAATTTGTAAACCTTGTGCTGTGTGAATGTGCTCTCTATTTTGCTTTGATTTTAGGTGGCAGGTACAGTTTCTGAACTTGTATCTCTTGTGTTTCTTGACGAGGCTTATTTACCTCTATGCCCATATCTCTGTAATCCTTACCCTGGCTATGTTTTTTGTTTTGCTTTTGTGCTTTGCCTTGGTGTTAACCCAGCCATTTCAAGGACTGGTATACATTGTGAATGGATGCTAGTCTGCCCTCAGTGGCCCCAGTCCACATCATAACAATATCGTGCTGAGTTCTCTACATCAGTGGTTCTCAACCCTCTCATCAAGTCCCCCTAACAGGCCAGGTTTTAAGGGTCTCTTTGGGGAAATGTAGACTGAATCCTTCAATCACTAAGCAGCAAATCATATCACCTGTGCTGTGCTTCAGAAATCTGGCAAACCTGGCCGGTTAGGGGGACTTGAGGACAGGGTTGCGATCCACAGCTCTACATCATTGTTTAATGGTAATTTAAAGACATTGTGCCATGGTACAGTCGGTCCAGAAATATTGGGACATCGACACAATTCTAACATCTTTGGCTCTATACACCACCACAATGGAGTTGGAATGAAACAAACACAATGTGCTTTAACTGCAGACGACTGTCAGCTTTTATTAGAGGGTATGTACATCCAACTCAGGTGAACGGTATAGGACTTACAGCAGTTTGCAGATGTGCCTCCCACTTGTTAAGGGACAAAAGGTAATGGGACAATTGGCTTCTCAGCTGTTCCATGGCCAGGTGTGTGATTTTCCCTCATTACCCCAATTACAATGTGCAGATAAAAGGCCCAGAGTTAATTTCAAGTGTGCTATTTGCATTTGGAATCTGTTGCTGTCAACTCTCAAGATGAGATCCAAAGAGCTGTCACTATCAGTGAAGCAAGCCATCATTAGGCTGAAGAAAAACAAACCCATCAGAGAGATAGCAAGAACATTAGGCGTGGCCAAAACAACTGTTTGGAACATTCTTAAAAAGAAGGAATGCACCGGTGAGCTCAGCAACACCAAAAGACCCGGGAGACCATGGAAAACAACTGTGGTGGATGACCGAAGAATTCTTTCCCTGGTGAAGAAAACACCCTTCACAACAGTTGGCCAGATCAAGAACACTCTCCAGGAGGTAGGTGTATGTGTGTCAAAGTCAACAATCAAGAGAAGACTTCACCAGAGTGAATACAGAGGGTTCACCACAAGATGTAAATCATTGGTGAGCCTCAAAAACAGGAAGGCCAGATTAGAGTTTGCCAAACAACACCTAACAAAGCCTTCACAGTTCTGGAACAAGATCCTATGGACAGATGAGACCAAGATCAACTTGTACCAGAGCGATGGGAAGAGAAGAGTATGGAGAAGGAAAGGAACTGCTCATGATCCTAAGCATACCACCTCATCAGTGAAGCATGGTGGTGGTAGTGTCATGGCGTGGGCATGTATGGCTGCCAATGGAACTGGTTCTCTTGTATTTATTGATGATGTGACTGCTGACAAAAGCAGCAGGATGAATTCTGAAGTGTTTCGGGCAATATTATCTGCTCACATTCAGTCAAATGCTGTAGAACTCATTGGACGGCGCTTCACAGTGTATATGGACAATGACCCAAAGCATACTGCAAAAGCAAACAAAGAGTTTTTGAAGGGACAGAAGTGGAATGTTATGCAATGGCCAAGTCAATCACCTGACCTGAATCCCATTGAACATGCATTTCCCTTGCTGAAGACAAAACTGAAGGGAAAATGCCCCAAGAACAAGCAGTAACTGAAGACAGTTGCAGTAGAGGCTTGGCAGAGCATCACCAGGGATGAAACCCAGCGTCTGGTGATGTCTATGCGTTCCAGACTTCAGGCTGTGATTGACTGCAAAGTATTTGCAACCAAGTATTAAGAAGGGAAAGTTTGATTTATGATTATTATTCTGTCCCATTACCTTTGGTCCCTTAACAAGTGGGAGGCACATCTGCAAACTGCTGTAAGTCCTACACCGTTCACCTGAGTTGGATGTACATACCCTCAAATTAAAGCTCCATTGTGGTGGTGTATAGAGCCAAAGATGTTAGAATTGTGTCAATGTCCCAATATTTCTGGACCTGACTGTATGTATCCATTAAACAAAACTTTAGGATTGGAGTTAAAAACTGTAATGATATATGTGACTCCTTCTAGGGGTAGTTATCTACGTTTGTACCTTGCAGCAGGACAAGGCATAGAGGGAGGTGAGTGGGGCACAAATCCCAGGTCCCATGACGTTGAGATCTCTGGTCCAGGTAAAGGAATGATTTACTTTCCCTGGTGGTAACATGGAGTAGTATTTAAAGAGGTAGATGTGCATGTTTATGGGCGCACACACCTCTCACAAGTGGTATGTACATTTGCATATGTGCAGACTCCCTAGAGAGTGCCACAGTACTAGACCAACAGAGAATAAAACAGGAAAGGGACTCTGCATCCACCATTTGTAATCAGACCTGCACAGACTTTTGGTGGTCCTGCCTTGACTTAATAGTCTATGAGCAATTTACTTAGGTTTTATGATTCTCTTTGGAGGACTACACAATGCAGATGTTCATGGGTATTGGCTGTAGCTATAAATTCACCTTGCTGTTTCTCATTCTAATCTGCTCTGAATAAAGTGAATCTGATTTTAATAAAAAGGCAATCATAAATTAAGGTCATTTTATATGTATGGAGTAAGACATCTGGTTGAAATCTGGCTCTGTAAAGAGATTTGGATACACGCCATATGCCTTCTATAGAATGCAGTATTCACCCCGCTCAAAGCAATACGCTCCAACACTCACTACCCAATGAAATTATGACGTGATATAACACTTTTACCCTACTTGACTGAATTATTCTGTCCAAGATGTCAAACAGTCAAGGACCCATGACAGACTAATTCCATAATTTGTCTTAAACCAAACTGGGCAGCTGTGAGAGCGATGACCAGCAGGTTAATGCTGTTGCTGGGTGTCTCAGCATCTGAGGGGCACTAGGAACAGCAAATTGCAATGTCCCAGCACATGCGATCTCTGACAGCTAATCACGGATGTTAAGCTAATGTTAAGTAATACAATCCTGTAAAGGAATTATGTCTTCCAACTTCTCAAGTAAATGGCCACGTTACTTTATGAACTCTTTCTAATAAAGTTGGCAACTAGACTGGGAGATAAAATGTTTTTGTCTTAAATGTCACACTTTTTATGTGTGATTCTGGAGATCTGGAGGTCTTCTTTCCTTGGTGTAAAAAATAACAAAAGTCACTACACGGAAACCACAAATAATATGTAATACTTATTAACCCCTTCACTACCAAGTGATTTTCCAAAAAAACATTGTCAGAAACCAGTGTTTTTTTGTAAAAACATTTCTAATTAATTTTAAAGTAATAAATATTTGAGCCTATACCCACTGTATGTCTTACTGTAAATAACCTATTTTTGGCCAGTAGATGGCACCATCTACTGCCAAATTGAGTTAAAGAGGTTTGAGTAGCAGGACTATTTGGTTCTATTTCTCCCTGCATCGGCTGCTGCAAGCCCGATATTTCCGAGCTTTGAGCAGCTGATTTTACAGTTTTAGCTGTTCGGGCATTATGCTCACAAGGCTGAAACTTTGGGGGCACCTTCTGCGGCCCAAAAGCAAACGAAATTTGTTTGCAGCAAAAAAAAATAATTTGCTTTTGGGCTGCAGATCAGCATATCGAGATATCTTGATATCGGGGCATCAGATGGTGCCTTTCAAGCCAAGATATCTCAATAGCAGTAGTGGGTAGATTAAAAGAGGTTGGTTGGTTAAAATAAGATAGAGGGTGGTGGAATTATCAACTATATGAAATTTAAGACACTAGAACACGGACAACCTTTTTTGGGGGGGTTTGTTTGGGGAAGGGGTTATCATATATCTATTTTCTGAAATTTGAGGCTATTTATTTATTTATAAAGGATTTTACCAGGAAGGATACTTTGAGATTTCTCTCGTTTTCAAGTATTTCCTGGGTTCAAGAACATTGAAGTGTTACAGTTACAGAAATACAAAGTAATACAATGCAAGATATTAAAAAAAAACAAAAACAAAAAACAACACAAATATACAGATTAACAGAAAATAAATATGTAGAAAAATAGTCATTATGTTACATGTATACAGGTGCATTCTGTATTGAGGTATGTTAGTAAGGAGCTCTTGAGTGACATAAGACTGGAAGATTTGATGGTGTCTGGGAGGTTATTCCATAATTGTGGTGCTCTGTAGGAAAATGAGGATCGAGCCACTGTCTTTTTGTATTGTGGTATTGCAAGTAAGGTGCTGGTCCTGGATCGGAGGTTATAGAATGAGGGAGGTGCAGGGGGAAGCAGCCTATTCAGGTAGGGTGGTAGCTTCCCAGAAAAGCTCTTAAACACCAGGCTGGAAAGGTGAAGGGTGCGTCTAGATTCCAGCGATGGCCAGTTTAGCTCTTTTAACATGTCACAATGGTGGGTCATGTAGTTACATTGTAATGCAAAGCGGCAGAATGAGTTATATTTATTTATTTATTTATTTTATTTATAAAGGATTTTACCAGGAAGGATACATTGAGATTTTTCTCGTTTTCAAGTATGTCCTGGGTTCGAGAACATTGAGTGGTTACAGAAATACAAAATAGTAAAATGCAAGATATTAACACAAGACCAAATACACAGATTAACAGAAAAATAAATATGGAGGAAATAAAGTCATTATGTTACATGTTTACAGGTCCAATGATGGATTGTGATTGAGATCTGCAGGTAGTTTGTATCTTTATTTCAAAGTTTTCAATAAATAAAGAAATTTAAAATATATATATATTTGTCAGAAAAAATGAATGATATACTTACCAGTGTCATTAAAGTCTATGAAACGTGTGTGCTTACTAGACTTCTAGTTAAGTCCACACCTACTTTTATTCTAATGCTATATCTGGTTTCTGCTTTTTAACAGAGAACTGGAAAGTCTTGTTTAACTTGCGTGGTGAGTAAAACGAACTAAATCCGCTTTCCTTTGTGCCATGCTGTCTGATGTAAACGGTCAGTGAACCTATACAATGGATATTCAATTACATAACATGCTGAGACAAATTCAGATATGTTCAGCTAAGTGAACCTAATGGCATGGGGTATTCAGTTATGCAGATATCTCTGTATTGGTTTAAGAATTGTTGCTTTATGGTCCAGAGCAATGGTAGAAACAGGGAGCAAGGAGTTCATTAAAGAATACATTTAATTTAAAGCAATGAGCTCTTTGATCACTATAATCACTTTCTTAAGGAAGCCTCTTTGATACCCACTGATTGTGGTGCCAGGGCGATGATTGCTGATTGATTCTACACTTACATTGTTGTTATGCAATGAAAAGGAATCTTCACCTTCATGACCTTCCTTGCTTTTTCCGTTTAATATATCTTGGCCAAGTCCTCGTCTATGAAGAACATTTCATTTGATAGTCTTGAATGGTGAAGTTCCTCAATAAAACAAACATAAAATGATGGAAGGTATGGCCAGTTGTCAGGCATACTGAATTGTGCTTTCTCATCAGACTAGCTACAAAATTACTATATTTTTTGTCTCAGACAGTTTTCCTTGAGATATTTATAGCCACTTGAGTAGGGTTGTATTGTATTCTTGCATATGGGAACTAATCCTGGGCGTAATACTACTATAGGTTTAAACCAGGAAGGTGTAGGAAACAAAGAGGTTAACCCCGCCCCCGCAACATAGCCTAAATAACGTCTACTGTTTGTCTGCTTTCATAACCCTTTAGTTACAAAATACATTGAGTCTCATTCCCCTCATGACAGTAAAATGGAGACGATAAGTAAAATAATCGATTTGAGAGGATTTGTCTTACAGTCTCCCTTTTACCACATGTATTCCCATTGAGGCACTTTATTAGCGGCTGGCCTCAGACTAAAACGAAGGGACACAGTGATACATGCAGTGGCGCTATGCTACGCCATTGTTGTTCATAGGACTCCATGAAGCCCAGCATGCCCTGGCCACGAGCTCTCTGCGAGCTCACACTCATCGATTCAAGGTTGAAATATAGAGGACCACTGGGAACTATTTGTTCTTTCTTCCACTGCTCACAGTGAGAGGAAGCAGCAGATTGCACTGCCTTGCTTTCTCTACTGTGGGAAGGGAGGTGAGAAAGGGATTTTTTTATATCTTCATTAAAGTATGCTAACATCAAATTCTTGAAGTTGGTATTTCTTTGAAAAACATCGGCTCCAGGATAGCAGAAAGAACTACCATGTAGCGCGTTCCTCTACTCCCAGGAGCAAATTAACACCTGCTATACAAGGCATAGGAGACGCTAATTTCTGATGGGACCACACTATGCTCGAGTCACAATCACAAAATCTGTGACGAGACTGGAAAGTTGATTCCAGGTGTTAAGATAATGTTTGGAGTCGTTATGTATAATGGCTCCACCAGTTATCTTAATGTCAAGATTTGAATAGGGTCTCTATGTTAAAATTTATTATAGTAACAGTTATTTGAATCATGGGAAGCATACTTAACACTTAAATGAAGTTTAAAATACAAATTTTGCTCATAGATTGTTTGTTTCGAAGATAGTTAATAGGTTAAAATATTGCAAATTTGCTCCATTTTATTATGTATTTGCTCATCCTTCAGACAAATGTTACCGGGATGAAAGGTTCTAAACTCTAGAGAGTGGCATTTATCTTGCACAATTTCAGTTGGGGTCAGCATTATCTCCATACAGGCAGAAATGGCCTTTGTGTCAAATACAATAAATGTCATAAAGATAGAAATTGAATGTGGTCAGATATTCCTGCTTATGGGGATTTATAGTGATTTATAATGAGATTATTAACAATGCAGCTTCAAAAAAATATCAATAGAATATGTAAATAGTATCTGTATGTGGCATAATGGCCATGTATGGAATTTACAGTAGCAACTAACATTTATACTTTATAAGCCATTATAACTAGGGATGAGCCGAACACCGCCCAAGTTCGGTTCGGGCCCGAACCCGAACTTTCCATATGTTCGGGTCCGAACCCGAACTCGAAACTCCATGCAAGTCAATGGGGCTGAAAATTCGGTTTTTAGCGTGCCCTCCAAGAGGGCATATATGCTAGATATTTGAAATAAAAGGTGTATGGGTGTCCGGGTAGTGCCCTGGAGGACAGGAAACAAGGACAAAAAGTTTAGAAAAAAACGTTTTTAAAGGGACAGTGAGTTTTCCATGAAATAAGGGTTAAAAATAAAAACAAAAAATTCCTTCAAATATCGTGCCTAGGAGGTCCCCATAACCTGCCCGTGAAGTGGCGGATTTCTAGGATGTATAGAAACACTTAAAAACAAAAAAAAGTGTTTCACCTTTTAGGCTAGGGTCAGACGAAAGCAGTTTTAACGTGCATTTAGACGCACGAAATCACGGCCGTGCTAGCAGCAAATGACGTCCAATGCCGGGGAACACACGAAGTACGGCCGTACGAACGTTCGACCGCGCAACACAAGTGGCAAACGAACGCATTTTTTCTAGAACGTCAAACCGCTAGTACGGACGTACAGAGTGCGCTGCGTCCGCTAGAGGCGTGTGTGCGTGATTGGGAGACGTCAGACGCTGCTAATGTCCGGCCAACATAACGTCCAGACACAAAAAGTGTTTTATTGATGATCCGTACAAAATCACGGACGAAAAGGCGCATCGTATGACCGCTATCGCGTATTCCGTGAAAAAATGCGTACATTCGTTCGAACACACTTTTTCACAGACAACGCAAAAAATGCGTTAGTCTGACCCTAGCCTTAGGGTTATTCAGAGAGCGGTGAAGAGCAGGAGAATGACTGGGGAATGGAAAATTCTAGGTCAAAATAGCCAAACCAGAAAAATTCTCCCATTTAGGCTAGGGTCAGACTAGCGAATTTTTAACGTGCGTTTAGGCGCACTTAATCACGGCCGCACTAGCAGCAAATGACGGGCAATGACGGCCAATATACGAAGTACGGTCGCACGAAAGTCTGGCTGCGCAACTCAAGTGGAAAATGAACGCATTTTTTCGAGAACGCAGAACCGCTAGTACGGATGTACAGAGTGCGCTGCGTCCACTAGCGGCGTGTGTGCGTGATTTGGAGACGTCAGACCCTGCTCATGTCTGGCCAACATACCGTCCAGACACCCAAAGTTTCCTAGTTTGGATCCGTAAAAAATCACGCACAAGAATGCGCATCGTATGACCGTTTTCGCGCAATCCATGAAAAAATACGGCAATGCGTTCGGACGCACTTTTTGACGATCGCTGCGAAAAATGCGTTAGTCTGACCCTAGCCTTATCTCACTTTCCAAATCGGCTATTTGGTCCAGATTGTTCTCTTTTCCTGCCATTCTCCTGGTTTTCACCTTTCTCTGAACAACCCTGAGAGAGAGGTGAAAGCCAGGAGAACTGGCAGGAGAAGAGAACAATCTAGACCAGTGGTTCTCAAACCTGTCCTCGGGACCCCCAACCAGGCCAGATTTTGCAGATATCTGAAGCACAGCACAGGTGAGAGGATTTGCTGGTCAGTGATTGCAGGATTCAGTCTGCACTTCCCCAAGGTGATCTGCAAAATCTGGCCTGGTTGGGGGTCCCAAGGACAGGTTTGAGAACCACTGATCTAGACCAAATAGCCGATTTGGAAAGTGAGATAAATGGGAGAATTTTTCTGGTTCGGCTATTTTGTCCTAGAATTTTCCATTCTCCAGTTATTCTCCTGCTTTTCACCGCTCTCTGAATAACCCTGTGAATGTTTAATCCCGAGGTGAAAAATAACATTGCTTTAGATGTTAAAAGCGGACAATGAGGACACCCCACACCTTCATTCTACATAAAATGTATCAAATTGATTAGACCAGACTAAAACATCTGTTGTTGTTATGCCGTTTGAAAAAAAAAAGGTAATTTAGAGGTGAGAATCTTTGCACCTAGACATTAGTTTTTAATTTAATATCTGATAAACCGTTGCTTATAATATTCTGCAGTAAAGAGTCTCTTTATTTCTAGATTTTTTAGTATTTTTTAAGCATTTTTTATACTTTTCTCAAAATTTCTTTTTTTTTTCCGAACTCGAACCGAACACACCCAAAAAGTTCGAAGTTCGCGAACTTTCGAACTGCCAAAGTTCGGGCCGAACTCCGAACCGTCCGAACCCGAACAGCTCATCCCCAATTGTAACCTGAGTTACTCCAGAAATCTCCATGTATTCTGCCCTTGTCCTGGCTGTTGTAATACAGCAGTAAAGTTTGTTGAACTTTTTGCTGCAACGGGCTTGAGTGCTACTCATTGTAACTTCTTTACACTAATACATGGTGAAACAAAGAATATCTCTCAGAGAATTTTATGATTATAAATATGGAAAAGGAACATACAAAATTGGGGTGCTGACTTGGCGTGAAAAATGGCAAGTGGTGTTAAATCACAACAGGAAAATACATGTTGATAGAATAAAGTATGAAATATGGCAGGAGAAGTGATTTGAAGGGTGTACAATTATAGTGAGCACTGATTTTAGGGCGGTGAGTTCATGTGACTCTTTCACACATCTTTTCCCAGTGACAATTTATTTTAGCATGGAGTCGTTTAGCTTCAGGGATACTCTGAGAGTCCACACATTATACCTTTTATTGAATGTAATTTTGTCGTGAGTAGTTTTTTATTGTAATATAGGATTTTTTTACACATTATTACCATAGAGCTGGGAAGTCCCTATTTAAGCCACAGCTATGACGTCCATCTATAATTATTACTTCCTGAGTCGTGCTGTGTCGCTCACGTTATTGATATAGTGCTGTGACCTGGGTTTGGCTGATATTTATCCTGCTGCTTTTTTATAAATTATATTGTGTTTATTGATGTACTTGATATCTGGTCTCCTGATTGAACTTTGTACTACCTATTGTAGCTGAAATCCTCCTCCAAACGAGTCTTCATATCAAAGCTGTACAAAGTCCATGGAGGGTGCAACGTCTGTTTATTTACTTTTCCCCCTCTGTGCTTATTTTAGGTATTATTTCTGTCCAATCAATTGAAAGGTAATGTGTTATTGGGTATGACAGAAGGCAAGAAATTAATACGGGTGAAAATTAAGAAGGAGAAGGACATTTAAGGCATATGACAGGTAGGAAGATGAAAAATGGAAATACAGCGTTAACATAAAGGTGATGATGATGCTCAGGTAGACACTCTAAGCACCATAATAGCTTAACCCCTTAAAGCTGCAGGGTGGTCTACGTCTAAATGCTGCACAGCGGCATAACACACTGTGCGGCTTTCTGTCACTCTTACAGTCCCCCTTCCTTTCCAATAGCCAATCAAAATCATTGGCTTCAATGGGCCTGACTGAACTCAGGCAGCCTTGCTGCAGCCAATGATGTTGAACGGCTCACTGGGAAGGGAGGCAGCTATAGGAGTACCAGAAAGCCGCTGGGTGTGCTATGCCGCCCCACAGCGTTTAACCATGCTTGCTTCCTGGCAGACCCCTGGTGCGAAGGGGTGAAAGACATTCTATATGATAAAATACCCAGAAGTATTCTTCAATATTTTCCAAGAGGCTAAACCAGTGATTGAATTTAAACAGGCATGGGATAGGCATAAGGCAATCTTAAATAAAAGCTAAATCTAGGCAAAGTATCCATATAATTGGACATACTAGATGGGCTGAGTTCTTATTTGCCGACATATTCTATTTTTCTTTAAGTGCCGGGTTCTGTTCTGTGCAGTTTTCTTCCATGATGGTACGGGTATATTCCAAGATGACAATGCCGGGATTCACCAGGCTCAGATTGTGCAATATTGGTTCAGGGAGCATGAGACATCATTTTCACACATGGATTGGCCACCACACAGTCCAAACCTTAACCCAATTGAGAATCTTTGGGATGTGCTGGAGAAGACTTTACGCAGCGCTCCGACTCTCCCATCATCAATGCAAGATCTTGGTGACAAATTAATGCAACTCTGGATGGAAATAAATGTTGTGATATTGCATAAGCTTATCGAAACAATGCAATGGTGAATGCGTGCTGTGATCAAATGGCGGTCCAACAAAATATTAGACTGTGTGACTCTAATAGGAAATATATTGGAAGTACCTATATGTATATTTACTATGAATATCTTCACTGTTTCTGTATAAGGGGTGTTAAATTAGTTTTCGATTAGACATCACAGTGGAATAAATGTAAGTTTTAAAACATATTTTTTGGAAGAAGACAAAATTACTTAGTTATAGCGCATTGAATAAATAAATAAAAAGAAACACCATTTTTTAAAATGTCTCTTGAAATCACTAAATTTGCATAATATATCAATTTTACTGATGAACACTTAAAAATGTGGACTTTCATTATACAGATTTGCATTCGTTTTTAGCAATCCTGTATTGATGTAAAATATCATTCATAGCAAATAACCCTCCATGTCAATTATTATTCTTCGTATTGAAGAATGGGCCACTTACAGAACAAAACAAAACTACTATAAACATCCTGACTTGTATTATCTTTTTGGTAAATGTTTTCCACATCACTAAGTATTCAGCATTTTTTTCGTCCGTGCAAGTAAAACAATACTGGAAAGGTGAATTATATTGTGTTGGCGTTTCCTGGATATTTATTTGTTTTCTACAAGTAACACAACATTCATGTAGATAAATAGCAGGACAAATGTCATATCCGAAAACTTCTGAATGGCTGGCTACCATTTCAGGAATAGAATTAGAAGAGCATTAAAAACAAAACTTAATAAATTATGTCTGTAAATAAAATGGAAAAATGCAGAGTTAAAAAAAAAAAAAGCAGACGCTTCCCAAGGGGCGGATGCTCACTCAAACAATGCTTGGCCCATGTGTGCTCTCATAGAGGAGGCCTATGCTTTTTCTATATCCAGTTCAGTTCTGGCCATCAGGCAAACTGACTGCAATCTTCAGTGTCCATGGGTCCCCTGAGCAGATTGAAGGACTCAGGTAGTACTATAGTGCATGGATTATCCCAACAAGGGGCCAAATACCAACTGGGCCATCTCGCTGATGACTAGAGCTGTTACGCATGATGGCTTGAGCTGCTAGTTTAGGCTGGGGTCAGATGAACGCAGTGCGAACGTGCGTTGAGCCGCATTTTATTACGGCTGTAGTAGCAGCAAATGACGTCCAGTGATGGCCAATATACGAAGTACGGCCTCACGAAAGTTCAGTCGCGCAATGCAAGCGGCAAACAAACTAATTTTTTCGAGAACGTGGAACCGCTAGTACTGACGCACAGAGTGCGATGTGTCGGCATAGCGGCGTGTGTGCGTGATTAGGAGACGTCAGACGCTGCACATGTCTGGCCAACATCACGTCCATTTGTTTTTTATAGCTCCGTCAAAAAATACGGCCGACATTGCACATCGTATGACCGCTATCGCATCTTCCGTGAAAAAATGTGTTCGGACGCATCGACACACTTTTTGACGGTAGATGTGAAAAATGCATTCATCTGACCCTAGCCTTAATGGCTTGTCGCTATTTCAACTGAGCCGAAGCTTTGCTTGGGGCTCGGACATAGCAACAAGTTGTTTAGCTGTACTGGTTCCTATATTTGAGGGGGGGGTTTTTGCGAAAGGATTTTACCAGGAAGGATACATTGAGATTTCTCTCGTTTTCAAGTACTGTATGTCCTGGGTGGCAAGGATGTACCATTAAGTGTCTTGCCCAAGGACACTTTCTGGAGAGGTGCTCTTGCCGGGATCGAACCTATGTCTCCGCAGGCTCTCTCCACGCAGAGCAGTGATGTTACCTCTACTCCACCCAGCCGGGTTCTTCAAAGAGCACCGAAATTTCAGTGCTCTTTCATTTGGCGCTCTTCAGTGCGATTCGATAATTCAAGTTCGCCAACCCTGCAGTGAATTCAGTATTTACCGCAGGGTCCCTGAAATGCGCCGAACGGGAGCCAACTGAAGACCGCCAAACACCTAACAGACCGCCAAGCACCACTGAAGACAGCGATGATCCGCCGAAGGCCGCCAAACTGACTGCTGCATGCAGATGAAAAAAGCTGATCAGCCGCCGAACTGGGAGTAGAAAAAAAAATGCTATTCTTCAAAAGGCCTTTAAAACAATAAAAATGCATGAACATGTGTGGAAATAATAAAAAGGTCCTATAAAAAATGATCTGTTACAAAAAAAAAAGCACCATAAAAGACAATGGAAATCAAAAATTTCACCTAAAAAATCCCGAAATATACCTTAAAAATTCTAAACAATAAATAAAAAGACGGTTGCTGAAACTGAAAAGAGTAAACTGCTGAATAAAAAATAATAAAAACATTTTCTTTTCATTCAATCCTATGGGATTCGCCTGTTTAAACCTTTCAAACTGAATCACCGAAAATCTGTGAATTTTGCCAACATTTCGGTGTAGTTCAGTGTTCTCTAAATAGATTAACCATTACTTCTCTATGGGACAATTTCACTGCCACCGAAGGTTGCCAAATTACGGTGATCTGAGGCAAACTGCACCATATTTTGCTGGTAGATTGTCAATATTTGGCGAATTGATAGATTTCTGAATAGCCGAAATGCCACAAAATTGCACCGCATGATGAAATTCACCCTTTTGTGCAATACGGTGGCAAGTTTGGTGCTTACTGAATAACCCTTTTAATGTAGGAACTGTTAATAATTCCACTGGACTTGGCCAGGTTGTGGTAAAGGGGTTTTCGGGGGATGAGGTGGTCTCAGCTGTTTTGTGAGTGCAGTCTGTTATCTAGGTAAGTCCCTCCAAATATTATTTTGGTGGTTCACATTGGGTAGAATTGCGTAGAATTGGGTCACTGGATTTATTTAGTGCATGAGTTGAAACAAGATTTGGCCTGTTGGTTTGCTCTTTTTGATAATGTCTCACTCATATGGTCCAAAATGCTTTTCCGTCCTTGTTGGAATGATTTTGTGAGGCATGGGGCACTTGATAAGGCCAAGCGTAAGATAAATAGGGATGTTTTGCAGTCAATCACAGAAAGCTGGAAGGTGACAGCTGCAATGTAATGCACCTGGATTCTGTGCATCGAACTGATATTGGCCTGGATATCTGGTGGACTGGCATGCTGGGGAGTTTTGAGAGAGGGGCACATGGGCAGAAGACACAGGATTTAGGCAGTCCCTACCATGGCAGGAGCCCTTGACAGAAGAAGATCAATGGAAAAGCCACCTACGGTGGGTGGTATGGAGAGTCGAGTTGTGTGTGGAATATGTTTACAGGATAAGGAGCTTGTGGTTAGTTGATGTGTTTACTGCCTTTCGCGTCAATGTGGTTGAGTCAGAGTTTATGTGATTTGGTTTACAAATTAAATGCTGGTTTTATGTTACTAAAGCTGGAGTCTATGTCCTTTCCAAAATGAATGTGTCTTGTGTTATTTGAAAAAGGGAATAAGGGGCATGGGTTGGGGGGAATAGATACCACGCCTTAGCAGTCATGGTATAGCAGCTTGGTAGATCGTTGAATGCAGTAGAGTGCGTGCTAAAATAGTACCGAGTGTATTATGCAACATTATTTTTTGTACGTTAGTAAATTTTATAATTTCCATAAATAGGTTTAGCTAGAATCACATGTACACCCAACAATCATTATTTATCGCTGAGCAGTGGATTCATCACCTTCCTGTTTTCTTAAATCTGTTTGTTGTAATTTTTCTGTACAATTATTTTTTTTAATCCTTGTTCAGCACTGTAAGTATGTTGGCATTTACGAAAATAATCAAACTCTCATGCGGTAAACTATGCAAACGTTTAAATTCTTTAAGCAGAGGGAAGGTGTTATTAATGTGGGAGGCATATAAAGATTTAAATGTATGTATTTACAGTTAGGCCCATATATATTTGGACACAGGCACAATTTTAGTTTTTTCAGGTATTTACAGGGTATGTACATCCAAATTGGAAGATGGGTTTAGGAATTACGGCTCTTAAGAGCAGCCAGACCCCCCTTTTTTGAGGGACCAAAAGTAATTGGACAATTGAATCAAAAGTTGTTTCATGTCCAGGTGTGGGCTACTCCTTTGTTATTTCTTCATCAATAGGCAGGTAAAAGGTCTGGATTTGATTCTAAGTGGGGTATTTGCATTTGGAATCTATTACTGTGAACCTACATCATCCGTTTAACCTCCCTGGCGGTCTATTTATTTAGAAAATTCTTTGCTGAAACCGGTCTATTTTTTTTTTGCCCCACAGCGGCATCTCGAGTGTGGCTCGGGGTTAAATTCCTATGTTGGAAGCGGTAACCCTGAGCAACACTCGGGATGCCGCTGGATACATCACCTCTCCCTGTGCTCCCTCGAAGTCCCCAGCTGTCTCCTCCGACGAACGCGACCTCATTACTTCCTGGTTTCCTCCTAGCAAGAAGGAATCCAGGAAGTAAAACGCCGCGATCGCCGGAGGAGACTGCAGAGATCATCGAGGGAGCGCACGGAGAGGTGATGTATACAGCCAGAGTGTGTCTCGGGGGTTACCGCTCTCAGCGGGGAAATTTAACTCCGAGACACACTCGCGAACACCACCAGGGAGGTTAAAGGAGCTGTCCATGCAAGTGAAACAGGCCATTTTAATCTTCAAAAACAAAACAAATTCCTCAGAGAGATAGCAGCAACATCAGGAGCGGCCAAAGCAACAGTTTGATAGTTCTGAGGAAAGAAGAATGCACTGGTGAGCTTAGCAACATAAAAATGCCTAGATGTCAACAGAAGACAACAGTGGTGGATGATTGCAGGATCTTCTCAATGGTAAAGAAAAACCCATTCACAACATCCAGACAAGTGCAGGACACTCTCCAGGAGGTGGGCATTTCATTGTCAAAGTCATCAAGAGAAGACTTCATGAGAGCAAATACACCACAAGGTGCAAACCATTCATAAGCCTCAAGAACAGAAAAGCCACATTAGACTTTGCCAAAAAAACTCTAAAAAAGCCAGACCAGTTCTGGAAAAGCATTCTTTGGACAGATTAAACTAAGATTAAGCTGTACCAGAATGACGGGAAGAAAAAGTGTGAAGAAGGCTTGGAACAGCTCCTGATCCAAAGCACACAATGTCATCTGTAAAACATGGTGGAGGCACTGTGATGGCATGGGCATGCATGACTTCCAGTGGCACTGGGTCATTGGTGTTTATTGATGATGTGACAGAAGACAGAAGCAGTTGGATGAATTCAGCATTGTTTAGAGATATACTGTCAGCCCAGATTCAGCCAAATGCAGCAAAGTTGATTGGATGGAGCTTCATATTACAGATGAACGATGATCCAAAACACACTGCAAACGCAACCCAGGAGTTTTTGAAGTAAAAGAAGTGAAATATTCTGCAATGGCCGTGTCAATCACCTGATCGCAACCTAATTGACCAGCATTTCACTTGCTGAAGGCAAAACTAAAAGCAGAAAGACCCACAAACACAAAACAACTGAAGTCATCTGCAGTTAGAGGGTCAGGGATGGTACCAGGGTGGCACCACAGGTACAGGGTGTTTGAGCCCAATATGCAGGTAAACACACACTGAGGGTGAAAGAGGGCAAACAGATATAGGGGAGCTCCAGGCAAAGGTACAAAGGGATAATCCAAGGTAGAATGGTCAAGGGGCAATCTGAGGTCAATGAGCTGGTACAAGTGTCGTTGTCAGTGGGCAAGCAGAGGGTCTGGTACACGGTATAGCACAGAACAGGTGTGCAAGCACTCAGGTTTAGTCTCTAATGCTGAGCCAGGGTAGAGAGGGGGTGTGGATTTTTTATTTCAGACAGGGGTGTGGTGTGTGTGAGATGTGCCTTAACTGTTTAACCCTTTCAGTGCTGGTTTGGTATGAGGGCAGCACTTTACATGCACTGCCTGGCTACATGATGCAGGCACGATACAGTCAGCGAGGGGGATCCTGACATAGAGCCTGGCAAAGCATCGGAAAGAAGGAAACCAAGTCTTTGGTAATGCCCATTGGTTCCGGACTTCATGGAAACAATTTCCAGTAAAGGATTCACAACAAAATATTAAAAATGTACATTTTATTTATGATTACATTAATTTGTCCAATTACATTTGAGCTCCTGGAAATGGGGGACTGTGCATAAAAATGGTTGCAGTTCCTTTGTACTTGATATTTATGTTCAACCCTTTGAATTAAAGCTGAAAGTCTGCACTTCAAATTCATTTGGATTGTTTCATTTAAAGTTTTATCCTGGTGGCATACAAAGCCAAAAGTATGAAAATTGTGCCTGTGTCCAAATATATATGGACCTAACTGTATAAATATACACAACATTAGAGGCACGTGCCTAAATAAATAATGGTCTATTAATCTATAACTGGAAACACAGGTCATAAATCTGAGGAAAAGCATTTGCCCTGTGGAAGCACGAGGAAACTGTGGAAGCTTGGCTCTGCATCCACTGATTTGTAACCTAGAAACGGCTGTAAGAAAAAGTAACCGATAAGACACTATACATCTTATACGGCGAATCATAAAGCTAAATAACACAAGCTGATGCACACAACCAATTAAAAATATAATTTTATCTGGATAATATGACAAATAAAAAATAAAGATATTACTCAGACGTTTATAAGAATATTTTCATATGAAAGAGTCCTTCATATTGTCCTGTGCATTTTATTGGATAAATGGGTTATCCCTTTTGCTACAGCCGACGTGCTGGACACGTCTGGCCCTATGGCAATGCTGATGAAAAGGTATCTTCTCTAGTCGTTATACATAATGCTGAGATTAGTGGGAGTTCAGCATGCAACATCTTGCTTTAAGGCTGGGTTCACACCTGGGCGTAGCGCTGCGTCGCGCAATGCGCGTGTTTTTTTTGCTATGATATGGCCGCGAACGCACTGCTGTATGCCCGAAAAGAAGCTCCCGAACTTCTTTTTGCGTTGGCCGTTTTAACGCGCGTTCCTGCGCGCTGTAAAACGCTTAGGTCTGAATGGGTCCCATAGCAAAGCATGGGATTTCCCCGTTCCTGCGTTTTAAAGCGCGCACAAACGCGCGTTAAAACGGCTAGGTGTGAACCCAGCCTTATTGTTTATGTGAAGTGTGAGTGATCGGAGTTGCAAAGTATATGATACAGCATTTAGGCTAGGGTCAGACTGAGGCAGTGCGAACGCGCGTGCAGCCGCACTTAATCACGGCCGTAGTAGCAGCAGATGCCGGGCAATGACGGCCAATATACGAAGTATGGTCGCACAAAAGTCCGGCTGCGCAACGCAAGTGGAAAATGAACGCATTTTTTCGAGAACGTGAAACCGCAGGTACTGACGTACAGAGTGCGCTGCGTCCGCATAGTGGCGTGTGTGCGTGATTAGGAGACGTCAGACGCTGCTAATGTCCGGCCAACATAACGTCCAGACACAAAAAGTGTTTTATTGATGATCCGTACAAAATCACGGACGAAAATGCGCATAGTATGACCGCTATCACGTATTCCGTGAAAAAATGCGTCCATTCGTTCGAACGCACTTTTTCACAGACAACATAAAAATGCGTTCGTCTGACCCTAGCCTTAGCGGAGCTGCAATGTATCTGCTGTGGCCCTCGCAGTAGACTGCGTGCAACTCCTAGCACTCTCACCCACTCCTCCATATACAGTAGGGGTGCCTGTGAGTGGAGCTGCAGGTGGACTGCTGCATGGGCTATATCAGATACAATGCAGCTCCTCACTCACAGACATCCCTAATGTATACGGACGGATGCCTGAGGGTAATAGGAGTTGTATAAAGCCTTCTGCGAGGGACGTTATCGGATACATTGCAGCTTCTCTGAAGGCTGTCTCATATACTTTGCAGCTCCTATCTCTCACAGCCATCCCTATTGTATATGGAGGGATGTCTGAGAGTGATAGGTGTTGTATAACGTCTTTTGCAGAGGGTCATTATCAGATACATTGCAGTCGCTCTGAAGGCTGCTATCAATCACAGACATCCCTGCACATACAGTACAGGTGCCGGTAAGTGTCAGGAGGTGCATTGTATCTGATATCGCTGTCACAGCTGCCTGAATGCATCAGGTACATTGCGGCTCTTCCAAATGCTATAGCATACACTTTGCTGCTCCTTTCACAGGTATCCGTAATGATATGTAGGGATGCCCTGATTGAACTGTGAGTGATAGGAGTTCCATGCAGCCTGCGCTATGCATGGCAAGACACTGGACGGAGTACATGTGGGGTAGAGTTGTGATGCTATTGCTAGCTTATGAGCAGGGTTGGATCATGGGAGGTACATTGGTGCTGGAGGCAGGAGGGGCGGTGTTACAGGGATTGCTGAGTGCCTCTGTCACAGCATTTCACAGATCTCCAGTTTTCATACAACACCGGGCTTCGTGCAGCGGGCGGGAAGCCGTGTCGGTCGCAGCGGCTGCCGGCGGAGAGCACAGGGGTTAAATGGACCTTCAGTGCCCAGGACAGGGCAGTGTGACACCTTCCCTCTGTGCCCGAAGCTCCTGCAAACCTCCGCCATGGGCAACACGGCACACAAGACCCTGCCAGGTGAGAGCTGTGCCTGCCGGGGCACGCCGGATTACACGGGAGAGCTGGCACCAGGGCAGCGGGTGGTGATCAATGGCACCGGTATACACTGCTTGAGAGTTAACCATTTCCATGCCTGGAGATAAGCGACCTGTCTTTTTCTTGCCACTTGATGTCTTGGTTAACCCTTTGGGTTACCCTCTGAGGGTATTATTGATAACCCTGTGTCTACCTGCATGGAATCAGGGTGTGCGAGCAAGACGCCAGCAGGTGAATTTAACCACTTACTCCCCTGTTGCACTGGAGTTCCTCTCCAATTATGCTCAGCCAGCCCTGGAGCTGGGATTGATGCGAGCAGCGGAGTGAGACTGAACTGCTCCATATTAACCCTGAGTGAGCTGGAGTTGCAGAGCATCCCGCTCACTAATGGGAGAGCTTAAACCCTTTCACTGCCAGAGGCTCGCTTTGCAAACCCTTTGCACCGTGTGCCCGCTGGCGAGCAAAGCTTTAACGTGTTATCCAGAGGATGGAACTCGGCAATACCTGCGGATACAATGTTACCCTGTCGAGTTAACCCGTGCAGTGCCCCCGCCCTGTGTAGCGGTGGCAGGTGAGGCTGGGTTGTATTTTTATGGTTATTAAAGGAAGCAGCGGGGCAGATCAGGAGAAGGAGAGGGCAGTGTATATAATATTTCATTTAGATGCTAAGTCGTGGCGAGAGAATCATTACTGTATGTAAACATAAAGCTGGGTGACATACAGTACATGTGTATCTGATCACCTAGGGGTGACTGCCCAGCCTTGTGAGCACATACATTCCAGACTGTGGCAGCAAACTTTAGGGATTCAGCTTGTCAGTGCGGCTCTGGATTGCATGGGGCATCTGTGATAGCATGTCCATATTGATGATACATTGGGATCCTCCACTCATACTTGGGAGGAACACGGGGCAGGCTGACTTCTAGGAGAAGACACTGAGGATTGTCTCATTGAGACTAGTTTATTGCTCTCACCGTGTTATTAGCTTTGATATTTAATATTGATACATTCATTTAATTTCTGCTTCAGATTAATCTCATTGGACAACAGCCTGAGCAGAAAAGAGAACACATGCCCTGGAAATCCTCAACAAAAATTAATAATGCACAGTCTGGATACATTATTTTATTTTATATTTCAGTAATATATATGTGAGGCAGATGTCATTTGCATATCCTACCTAGAATTCCTTGCTGCATATGGGGAATGTGGCACAGGAGCTCTGGGATGCAATTCTTTGAATTGCTGTGATGTGCAAGTGGCTTCTGCAATAATAAACATAACATATATATATATATATATATGTGTATAAATTTATCCATGTGCCTTTTTTAATTCTCAAGTAACTTTCAGCCCTTAGGCTAGGTTCAGACGAACGCATTTTTCGTGTCATCCGTGAAAAAGTGCGTTTGAACGAATGGACGCATTTTTTCACGGAATACACGATAGCGGTCATACGATGCGCATTCTCGTCCGTGATTTTGTACGGATCATCAATAAAACACTTTTTGCGTCTGGACGTTATGTAGGCCGGACATGAGCAGCGTCTGACGTCTCCTAATCACGCACACACGCCGCTAGCGGACGCAGCGCACTCTGTACGTCAGTACTAGCGGTTTCACGTTCTCGAAAAAATGCTTTGTTTGCCACTTGCGTTGCCCGGCCGAACTTTCGTGCAGCCGTACTTCGTGTATTGCCCATCATTTGCTGCTACTACGGCCGTGATAAAGTGCGGCTGCACGCGCGTTCACACTGCGTTCGTCTGACCCCAGCCTAAACGCAGCACACACCTCTCCACCCTTAATCAATGCCTGGGAGAGGTGAAATGGGAATAATGTTAAGAGGACAGGTGGGTAATGACATAATCTTTCAGGGTGATTTGCTACATGCCTTCTTTCCTATGTGTTACATAATGTGCCAGTGGTACACTACAGACCTGTATGTTGTTCAGGTTTTTCTATGGTCCAACATCTATCTATCCGAAAAAGCGAAAGATTTGCAGAAAAAGCTGGAGGTGTGGAGGAAAACTGGCATTAATTTTGGCTTCATGGTGCCATCCTTCCATTCTCACCCTTGCCATTTATGTGAATGATCATTTTCCCCACATTATCTGATTAAGGATTACAGCTAGGGGTGTGAGTTTGTAAATACAATCATGTTTGTACATAAATGTATATTTGTTGTGTGTGTGTATATATATATATATATATATATATATATATATATATATTATATATATATATATATATATATATATAAAATACACAAGAAGGGCAGCACTCAACCTTAACTACGCTTTCAGTGCGGGTGCATCTCAAGACAGTATAATACAACAAACCAAGAAGAGAGCACTCCAAACAACATGTACAAACAGTACAAAAGAAACCACAACAGCAGCTAAATTCATTTAAAAACAGGAGATTGAACCAGGTTTAACCCTTTAAATGCCTACAAACAATACTTATTCCCTTCAAAATGCACTATAGATCTTACCCCTTTGATGTTGAGCTGTGTTGAAAATGGTGGAAGTTTAGTTTGCAATAGATGGCCATGGATTGCGTAAGCCTGCCAACAGCAACAATGTATTCCACCCCTGGCAGGTCCTATCATACTAACCTAATGACTGCTCTTATGGGATAAACTTACTTATTGAGGACCCAGTCCTTTCTGAAGCTCCCTGCAGATCAAGGTTAAATAGAACCTGCGGGTGGAGCACCTGTGACAGGGAGGGGTGCTTGCCCCAGGGTTGTCAGCCCTTTTCATACAAAATACACAAGAAGGGCAGCACTCAACCTTAACTACGCTTTCAGTGCGGGTGCATCTCAAGACAGTATAATACAACAAACCAAGAAGAGAGCACTCCAAACAACATGTACAAACAGTACAAAAGAAACCCCAACAGCAGCTAAATTCATTCTGTTTTTAAATGAATTTAGCTGCTGTTGTGGTTTCTTTTGTACTGTTTGTACATGTTGTTTGGAGTGCTCTCTTCTTGGTTTGTTGTATTATACTGTCTTGAGATGCACCCGCACTGAAAGCGTAGTTAAGGTTGAGTGCTGCCCTTCTTGTGTATTTTGTATGAAAAGGGCTGACAACCCTGGGGCAAGCACCCCTCCCTGTCACAGGTGCTCCACCCGCAGGTTCTATTTAACCTTGATCTGCAGGGAGCTTCAGAAAGGACTGGGTCCTCAATAAGTAAGTTTATCCCATAAGAGCAGTCATTAGGTTAGTATGATAGGACCTGCCAGGGGTGGAATACATTGTTGCTGTTGGCAGGCTTACGCAATCCATGGCCATCTATTGCAAACTAAACTTCCACCATTTTCAACACAGCTCAACATCAAAGGGGTAAGATCTATAGTGCATTTTGAAGGGAATAAGTATTGTTTGTAGGCATTTAAAGGGTTAAACCTGGTTCAATCTCCTGTTTTTAAATGAATTTAGCTGCTGTTGTGGTTTCTTTTGTACTGTTTGTACATGTTGTTTGGAGTGCTCTCTTCTTGGTTTGTTGTATTATACTGTCTTGAGATGCACCCGCACTGAAAGCGTAGTTAAGGTTGAGTGCTGCCCTTCTTGTGTATTTTGTATGAAAAGGGCTGACAACCCTGGGGCAAGCACCCCTCCCTGTCACAGGTGCTCCACCCGCAGGTTCTATTTAACCTTGATCTGCAGGGAGCTTCAGAAAGGACTGGGTCCTCAATAAGTAAGTTTATCCCATAAGAGCAGTCATTAGGTTAGTATGATAGGACCTGCCAGGGGTGGAATACATTGTTGCTGTTGGCAGGCTTACGCAATCCATGGCCATCTATTGCAAACTAAACTTCCACCATTTTCAACACAGCTCAACATCAAAGGGGTAAGATCTATAGTGCATTTTGAAGGGAATAAGTATTGTTTGTAGGCATTTAAAGGGTTAAACCTGGTTCAATCTCCTGTTTTTAAATGAATTTAGCTGCTGTTGTGGTTTCTTTTGTACTGTTTGTACATGTTGTTTGGAGTGCTCTCTTCTTGGTTTGTTGTATTATACTGTCTTGAGATGCACCCGCACTGAAAGCGTAGTTAAGGTTGAGTGCTGCCCTTCTTGTGTATTTTGTATGAAAAGGGCTGACAACCCTGGGGCAAGCACCCCTCCCTGTCACAGGTGCTCCACCCGCAGGTTCTATTTAACCTTGATCTGCAGGGAGCTTCAGAAAGGACTGGGTCCTCAATAAGTAAGTTTATCCCATAAGAGCAGTCATTAGGTTAGTATGATAGGACCTGCCAGGGGTGGAATACATTGTTGCTGTTGGCAGGCTTACGCAATCCATGGCCATCTATTGCAAACTAAACTTCCACCATTTTCAACACAGCTCAACATCAAAGGGGTAAGATCTATAGTGCATTTTGAAGGAATAAGTATTGTTTGTAGGCATTTAAAGGGTTAAACCTGGTTCAATCTCCTGTTTTTAAATGAATTTAGCTGCTGTTGTGGTTTCTTTTGTACTGTTTGTACATGTTGTTTGGAGTGCTCTCTTCTTGGTTTGTTATATATATATATATATATATATATAAATTTCTACAGTAGCAGTATTGTCTCACCATTAGTACTGTAAGATATCATTCTGCTTGTCCTGTTTCCTGTTCTAATTGAATTGTGCCTGGAGCAAATTCTGTATTTTACATAGAAAAAAAGTTTGCACAATTAATGTATTATACTCAAAACTGCTAATTATATAATTATCTGGACCCCCTGACCCCAGGTAAATGTCTACATGTTTGTTCCTTTTGTTCCATGATTTGTCACCCCATATGTAAAAAAAATATAAAACGAAAAATATTCAATTTTTTTTTTGCTCCATTTATGTTTTTTTCTGTTCAGAAAATCTTTTAGGCCTTTTTTTTTTAAAAAAAAAAAAGTCTGTTCTTGCCAAACAATGCCTTTCTCCCTTTAATAAATTAAAGCAATATATTATGTATGGTTGTATTGAGCATTTGATTAAAAACTAAAAGATTATCAGTGTGAAATGACAGGATTGTGTTTGTACGGCTTATTAGACAGTCATTAGACTTAACCTTTCGATTGCCAGAGAGTTGCATAACCTATAGTCTGTAAGGTTCCTATTACATCACATTGAGTCTGTTTTATGACAGGTGAACAGAGGGGAGACTAAACTCTAATCATTCACGGGTTGGTTGTGTTGATGGTTGGTTGTGTGCTTGAAAATGAAGATGAGGGATGTATGTGTCCAATATATGGGAAAATTAAAGAGGCATTGCCCATGATTTAATTGGAGGAAAATATAGTTGGGGCTAAATATCCTTCTGCTGCGTAAATGTGGTTGGTGTTGAATAACTCTTGGCTTTTGTTGGGTTTTGGAGATGATGGGACAATTTCTATGGGATTTTTTCAGAGCATGGAATAGGTCACATGGCACTGGTGCCAGTTAAAGATGGTGCAGATCAAGACTAGGGCAGGTTATTTAAAGAGCCATAGTTTTCGCACCACATTCAGTCAACCATCTAGATTTCCATAGTGTTGTTTTGTAAATCTAGGGTGTATGGAAAGCATCTGGATCTTTCATTAAGCGATGATTTTTTTTAGAATGAAAGGCAAAATTTCATAGCCGCATTAGCTATTCATGTGGATCACTCGGTGACCTGTAAATGTTTTGCAGAGAATTGCAAATTTCAGGCTATGATAACCAGCAACAAGAATGGCTGAAACAGAAATCGTATGTGTTTTGTTTAATGTTTTCATTTTGCTTCTTCAGTGTAATAATAATTGGAATTTTTCTTAAATTCCCTGGAAAATTAGTTCTTTACTGACTAACACTGAGGTGATAAATTCATTTGGGGGTTTATACACTAAATTGTGAGTTGAAACCTCCACACCAAAAAGGAGAAGTTCTTCAAGTTCTACCAGCACAGTTTGGACTCTTACAGGCCTATTCAGAGAGAATGGAAAATTCTAGGTCAAAATAGTCAAACCAGAAAAATTCTCCCATTTATCTCACTTTCCAAATAGGCTATTTTGACCTAGAATTTGCCATTCTCCAGCCTTTCTCCTGCTCTTCGCCTCTCTCTGGATAACCCTGTTAATGTTAACCCGGCTGCAACTCACCATTTAGTAAATAAAGGCCATTGTCATCTCAATATAAAATGTCTCAGAGCATCTGCTGTGCGGCCGACATTCATTTCTCAGTTCGGGTTTTGTCGTCGAGCTCCTCTAGAGGGGACAGATGCGGATCAGCTCTGGTGCCTTTGTTTCGCACTCAGTACACCAGGCATACAAAGGAAGCAGCTGAGATGTTTAATTTGGATCCGGGCAGCCTCTCCCAGCTTCCAAGCGCCGTACGTGTTCCAGACGTAATTTCACTCCGGGCTGGTTGATAAGATGTTTGAATGATTGCGACCGTTATTAGAAACACTCTCCTGACAGCAATGTCAAACACTACCTGACTATTCATCAGCCTGGTTCGGTCGCCTTGGAGATCGGATCTGAAATTTCGCATTTCTAAAGCGTTTAGCAGATTTATTTTCTCGTCAAATAGGAACAAACATTTATTATTTTCAAAAAGAATTTCCTGAAAACTTTGCTTGATGTGGAAATTTGTATCGATTCACTTGTTGAGCAGACATTAGTGCTTAAAATGTACACTCTGCTTCTGCTGACGTCTGAATTTCCAACTTTTTGTCTGGTTTTACAGTCTATTCTATCATTTTTTTTTTTTTTTACTGAAATTTGTAAGATCTGGAGCAGGGTGTTCTTGATCAAGGCAATTTAAATGACTAGTCCATAAGGCTTGATTTTAAATCATGATTTTTGAACTTAAAGGCACATTCTTGCTGGATGTTAT
Source organism: Leptobrachium leishanense (assembly GCA_009667805.1). Lineage (NCBI taxonomy): Eukaryota > Metazoa > Chordata > Amphibia > Anura > Megophryidae > Leptobrachium > Leptobrachium leishanense. The sequence goes on from CM019065.1 coordinate 311,352,936, forward strand.
AATGTATAATATTTGCGCCAGATGAAGTACGTATATATGTATGTGTGTATATCAGTACATCTCATGAAGTTGTTTCATTCAGCCACCAGGCCCTGTATACCTTTGTTGCACTGCTTGCATTTTGCACACATACCTGCTTTACCCATAGGTAGAGGTATTTCACTATTCTCAAACTGGGTCTTTTATTGCCTGCTGTCTTTATATCCTCAAAGGATGGAATAAAGAACTTCAAGCTATGAACACAAAAACCCAAAGATTTATATGCTGCTCAGAAGGTTTAATAGTTTCACTGCTAGCCCCTTCCTCCTCACACTTCCCTCCTGGTGCAGATCTATTCCACTCCAAACAAGCTCTGACTGTTCTTCACCCATTCAATTGAGCTTTTTGAAACTTACAGAGTTATTCAGAGAAAGGTGAAAACCAGGAGAACTGGCAGGAGAAGAGAACAATCTAGACCAAATAGCCGATTTGGAAAGTGAGATGAATGGTTTGGCTATTTTGACCTAGAATTTTCACTTCTCCGGTCATTCTCCTGAGTTTCACCTTTCTTTGAATAGACCTGTTAGAATTTGAGGTACTGTACTTAATGGGATTAAAGTCTTTTTTGCTTAACATTGTTTATTTTATACCATTTTGCCTGTGAAGAAACGCATGCCATCTCTCAATACACTACTTCAATTAACGTGAATTAATGGAATTAATTTTCCAATAATGTAACTATCGCTTTGATATGCCGTCTCCTGCTACCTAGCCAGTCCACAGTTTAAATGGAAAACTTTTCCAGAAGCATTTTGTAAAAAAAAATCAGATTTTAAATTAAAAAAAATCTATTTTTTCTTAAGTCAACAATTTTTATCAAACCTGGTCTTGAGGAAACACGTAGTTTTACGTGACATCCTTGCAATATTTAATTGTAACTTTAATCTAGCTACTGGCAACTGGTTTAGGCTGGGGTCAGACGAGCGTAGTGTTCACGTCCGTGATTGCGCCTAAAAGTACGTCCGTGATAGCATGACAGAAAGCCCATCGGAGCCCGTTACACGAAGTACGTCCGCACTGAAATGCGGACGCACAACAGCCGCGGGCCACGGACGCAAGGTAGGCAAGAACGTACAACTCCTAGAACGGCCGCACAAAGTGCGCTGCGTCCGCAACGTCCGCTTAGCTGTGTGTGTGAGTGATGGAACGTGGTCAGACGGACTGCATTTATACGTCCAGCATTTTTCACGGACAAAATGGTTTTGCTTTTTATTTTATTTTCTCTCCTACATCCGTCAAAATATACGTCAGTGAATAAACGGACTGTGTGGCCACTACTGCATCTTCCGTACTGACGTACGTCCGTGTACACGGACGTACAGTCCGTAGAAATCATGCTCGTCTGACCCTAGCCTTAGATCTTGATATGGTGAGCTTCAGGTCTTCGGCTAGGGTCAGACAAACGCGGACTGTGCGTCCGTGCACAACGGACGTACTTTCTGACTGACGACAAGGTAGTGGCCACACTGTCCGTTTTTGTGACTGACTTTTTTTTGACTGATGTAGATGGAAATAAAATTAATATGAAAAACCATTTTGTCTATCAATAATGCAGTCCGTCTGACTACGTTCCATCACTCACACACAAAGCGTTGTGGACGTGGCGCAGTCCGTTCTAGCGGTTTTACGTTCTTGCCTAACTTGCGTCCATTTGCCGCGTCCGTTGTGTGTCCGCACTTCTGTACGGACGTACTTTGTGTGTGGGTCTCTATTGATCATAATTGTATGCTACCACGGACGTTAAAAAGTGCGGCAACATGTACGTGAACACTGTGCTCGTCTGACCCGTGTCTTAACTGATGACATCACATGGATACACCATGATAAAACAATGTTGTCTTAACCCAACATTGGCCAAATGGTAGATCCTCAAACAACAACTTCTAGAATGACTTTGACTGGCAAACACATCACAGGGTTTGTAGTTCTTTGGTTTGTTGTGCTTGATTTCATTGTAAGTCTCTAGATATACATATTTTATGCTTCATCTTCAAAATTGCTTGTATTTTTTTGATGTACTAGACTAGACAAAACTTAAGGTTTGATTCAGAGACTGGTGGAAACATCTCAGAGTCATTAAAGTCTATGGAGTTGGTATATTCACAACAGCTCTGGTTAAGTCTACACCAGGCTTTGTAATATAGCCCTTATTCTGTTATATAAATGTCCTGAGGAAAACAAACATACTAAACACCCCACAATAATAAATAAATGGTTTTAGTTTTTTTTATTTTGTGAAAGCTCAAGAGTGCAGGTGGAAAAAAAAAGAGATAATTTCTCCAGTTTTCCCTCTTTTTTTTTTGCGTTTTTTGCTTCCTTTCTTAAAAGTTTCTCTTGTTATTTTGTATCATCTTCCTTATATTCAGACAGGGTAACATTTGATTTTATTTCATTTGAAGGGGCCAGCCTCAAATAAAGAAGGACAATGGGTGCCTCAGGCAGATGGCGTGTGTATGTGGTTCATGGGAGCTGTCAGCTGACCCTGCTGCTCACTCTCTGCTCACTGACTTGAATGTCTTGGCTTTTTTAATCCTTCCCTTTTCAAACCGGTTGAGCTCCCCTTCATTTTTGTCCAGTTGCTAAGGGGGGGGGGGGTTATCCCTTTGGCAACAATCAAACAGAAACTTTTTTATGTTGCTTTTTTATTTAGTTTGGAGCGTCATAGTTGGGTTTTTTTTCATTGTGCCAACGTTAACATTTTAATTGACCGTTTTAATTTTATGTAGTTACTAATTTTTATACAACTATTATTCTGTAAATTACTTCTGTGTCAATGGATTGGTAGCCGAGATTAAATAAAGTTTGAGGCAGGGATATTTATTGTTAACTATGTAATTGTTATTGAAAAATGTATCTTTTCGGTCAAGATTGGAGGGATGAATTAAAAAAATGTGGCTTTTATTTCCTTTGCAACTATCAGAATCCGGTTACAGGGTTTGTCACATGCAAAGGATTTAACCCTTTAATGGGCGTACTATGCCATCCCCATGCCGGGTGGGACTCAACGTCACGGGGCGATATAGCACGCCCTGGTGGCATCTATGGGTCGAGTCAAGCCACCCACCTATTGTCCCACAACGCATGTCATTTGCTGTCGTGGGACAGCCTGAAGTCAGGCTGTTCCCCTGCAGCCAATGACACGCGACACGGACAGCTGCGTAGGCGGGCCAGAGGAGGGGCCCGCTGCAGTAGCTGGGGAGAAGGACATATTAGTACGCCCCTCCGGCATTATCACCCTCCCACCGGGCACAACCCGCCCCGCGGTAAGGGGTTATAAAAGGTTTGTACTTTTGGGAAATAAATTAGAATTCGTTTACATGAACATTAGAGTATAAATTACAATGATGTATATTGGGATGAATGGTCTTCAGTGATTCATTGCTACTGGTTTGCATGTAATCTGCTGGGACTCTAGTGGACAAAATCCAAAATATAACACAAACCTATGCAAAGCTTTGTAACACAGGATAACTACTCAGATGCCGTAAAAATAGGGTCACTTGAGGCCAGGTTTAATAGAAGGGATTAATTAATATACAGCTTTGAAGCAAGATGGTCGTAGATCACAGATCATAAACCAGAATATAAAATTAAGAGTATATAGCATAGAAAAGTATATAATCCCCAAAACAGCCCTGAATCCAGTTTCAGCTTAATAGCCTATATACAAGTAGTAGGAATAGGTCAGAAAGGACAAAGGTGGTCGGTAATGGCTCTCGACGGTTTACCCAGTGATTTGGTAATCCAGAAACAAAACAAAAAAATCTGCAGGATGGAGCACACAATAAATTTCCCTAGGGGCAAAAAGGCTGGAAATTAGATTAGAAACAGTTAGGTCAGCCCCGCCTTGCATTACACTATATGGTTGTAAAGGCCTGATGGTATCTCTCCTGAATAGCATGTTCATTTAAAGCAGTTAAACAATCTGTATATTGTTACCAGGAAAGCAGAACTCAACGACAACAAAAGTGGAATTTAGAGCTACGCTAGTTCCAATACTTGCATTGCAAGCAAATGACGCTGTTCCCAGTTGTGTCTGGATTGGTTATCGTTACAAAAATGGTCATCGCTTATTGTTAATAATACAAAATCAAATGTAATATATCCTATTTGTGTAACAACATTTTTGTTTTTGGTGTTTATTGCTCTTGTTCTTGCCTTAACATTGCTCTGTGGGAGTGGCCATCTTGAAATTCTCCTGAGACTGAGACCCCTCTTATCCAACTGAAGTCTATGAAAGGTTGAAGCAAGTTGACTTTTTTCTTTTTGGTTTTATTTAGATATCTAGTTTGTGCAGATGTTGTTAAAATTAATAAAGGTGCATCACAGACATTGGTCAGGTGGAGTGTCTAATCAAAGAGGTATTAACCCCTTAATGACAGGTGGGTGGCACCTATAGGAAGGGGGTTAACCCCGGCAGGGCATACTAGTAGAGAAATAGGAAGAAGGCTTAATGGAAGGAGATTGTTAGATAAGAAAAGGTAAAATGGGGAGAGGAATACCAAAACTTCCATCTCCAAAGCATTTAACCTTTTGCTGACGGGTGGATGCCCGGCAGGAGGGAGTTAATGCCACTGGGTTGTACGCCCTGCTTTCCGGCCGCTGCGGCGGGCCTCTCTTCCGCCTCACCTAGCAGCTGACACATGATGTGCGTCATTGACTGCAGGGGGACAGCCTGAGATCAGGTGCCAACTGCTGTGTGGGACCAAGGCAGTCCATTGAAGTCAACAGGGTGTATAGTATGCCCTGCGGCTTCAAGGCCCACCCGCTGCAGGGACAGTCTAGTATGCCCTGTGGCAGGAATGGGTTAAGATCATAATCCAGCTCTGTCTTTCATTGATATTTGTTAATATTCTTTTAAAACAGGATAACTCTGTTCTATGTGATGCTTTTGTAGTTTTGCAATTTGTACAATGGTCAAACTGGTTTAATAGTAAGATTACCAAGTACGTGTGAGCCATTTACTCTCTTAGAAATCGGAATACTAAGGCTGACCTCTAGTATTTGATGTTGCTTCAAGTACTGAGAGTTCATGCTCTGTACTGAGAGAAAAAAAATACTTTCTAATCTATGAATTTAAATTTAAAACAACATCAGTTACGAAACCTTATCCCTTTTGATGCATTTCCTTTAATCTATAGTGTTAATCATCCCCCATGACACCCAGATACCAGTGGTTGTACAGCAGTCCAATCACTAGAGTGCAGATCTGACGAAGAGAACAAGAGACTTAGCGCATGCATTTGGTTTCATGCCATCACGTTCATCAGAAGCTGTCACTGATTCAAGTATTAACTTGAAAACATTTCAAAACTTAATTTTCAGGCATCAGACGACAAAAATCACTTGCCAGAGAACATATCAATTTTACACAGGCCATTCATAATGACTTGATGCACCTAATCTCTGGTGTTAATTGATTGCCAGAGAGGATGCAGCCAGGCACTATGTTGTCTTTTCTTGGCATAACCATTGAAAACCTAAATTAATCATTATGGTGGCCATCAGCAACCCTAATTGACTTGTATAAAATCTATGCATGGTACCAGGCCTTGTTGGGTGAGATCCCTATTGTACTATATATTTTGTTAATAAAACATTGGTTAAACTAAAAGCCAAATGCTTTTAAATCAACAGTTTGAAAAGCAACCCAAGATGTGCCTTTATCTGCACGCCTTGTGAAACAATGGCCAAAGGGTAGTCGGCAAGCCGACCTTTGTGACACGTGAGACGATAAAAACCTAGAAGAAAGCATGCCTTTGTTCCTAACGGTTGGCACACCTATTATAGAGTTGGCGCTTTTGTTGATTGCAGTGTATTGAAATACAGTACATGAAAAAAGCAAACCTTCTTGCCATAGATGATTTGTTATTCCCACAACTGAATCACTTGGAAATTGATGGATTAATAAAAGCCTGGAAAATGCCAGGATCTCTGGCACATAAAAATACTCGGTGATGGGCTTGATAAATCCATTGTATACACCATATTGGAAGCTGCTGGCATGTATAATCTTACCTCTTGCTACTGATTTTTTTCCCCCAAATGATTTCTATAAACCCTTTGCCTGGCCCTTAAAACTCTACTGTTGGCTCCAATGATCAGTATAAATTTGTCAAGCCTGGACTTAGGTCAATGAAAAAATGTATGTGAATTGTTTTTTATTTTCAGTACTAATTCACTGTAGTCCTTTTATAATGAGTGTTTATTGATTCCTCAAATTCACCATGTGCTTTGTAGACATAAGGAAATTTGTGGTCCACGGTTGTAGTTGTTACAAAGAAGTACAATAGCTATATTGTGTATTATAGCTTAATGAGGCTTAATTTTTGTGATACACGTGAGCATGAGGTTGGTTATGCGCCATGTGTGGGCATGAGGCTACATGTATGATATTTGGGCATGAGGTCAATTATGAGATGTGGGCAAGTGGCTGATGAGATGAGGTTTGTGGAGGCGAGTTATGTTTTGGCATGAAGTTATTTATATGGAATGAGGCTGTATATATGTGGTGTGTGGGAATGAGGTGGATTGTAAAACATGTGGGAATGAATCTGGTTAAATGACCGTTGGGTATGAGGCTGGATAAATGAAGTGTGTGGGCATGAGGTGGGTTATGTTTTGGCATGAAGTTAATTCCATATCATAGACATCAGGCTAGTTATGTGACGTGTGGGCATGAGGTGGGTTATAAGACATGTGGACATGAATCTTTACCAGAATGACATTTCTATAGAAAAGGCAATTTCATATGAGTACAGCCATTAAGAAATTCTTCTGGCCAGCTGTGATGGAAAAAGATAAGGTAACCACCATAAACAATGGCCAATTATAACAGGGCCCATGGATTACCATTTGAAAAGGCTTATCTATTAAAATGAGACATTATATAGAAATAAAAAAATCCTGTAAACTGAAATGTGTCACAGTCTTCAGAAGAAGAGTTTGTATGGGGCCCGGTCACAGGACCCAAAATTAGATTTACACTGCTCAAACCAAGCGATCATTAATCATGAAGGATTTTGCATGGCTGTGTCTGGGTCTCACCATAAATACAGCTTAGTTCCTGGCACTTTGGACAGATTCTGTAATGTAATCTCGAGTATCCTCAAACAAAAAAAGATGCCATTTGTCACATTTTCTTCATGACTGGCCTTATTTAGCCATGTTAGGTGACAGCTGTAAACTCTGTTGAAAGGCTGCACTGAGAAGAGCATTGTGTCTCCACCTTTTGAAATGCCTTGCGGTGGCCGCCGCCTGCCTCTGCTTTCAAATGTGAACATTTGTTTGCGTGATGCAGTTTTAAATAGAAAGTCAGGGGATGCTTGACTTCAAACCCTTGACATGAAAGAAAAAAATATAGTGAATACTTTTATATTATCCATATTTTCTGTTTTAAGTTGCTCTCTGTGCCTTTCAATATGTGTTATGTTTCTGCTGAGTTTTAGACCAATGGTGCTCAATCTCCATCATACGGGTATACTAGGTATTCCCTTAGGGTGGGTGGTGTGGTACTTTCTGTCCCCATTTAAGTCTCTAACTACATCTTAAGCTCCTTACTTGGGTAGCCTCTCCATAGTCTATAGTTACCCTAGCACAGGCTTAACTAGACCATGGTTCTATGTACCTTTGTAAGTCTACAGTTTTCATGAAGTTACATGAACCAGATACCTAGGCCTTCTCCCTAAAATAGTTTCCACTTCTGCTGGTATCACTATATGTAGCAGAGGTTCAGCCTAATCCCTCCATTCAATTTCAGAGTACAGTTCTCCAAGCATGATAACACTTGATTTATCATAGACTTTGTATATGCCCCAGGCTCATGTTAGACTACAAGACTTGGATTGTGATGTTACGTCAACCCTCTCATTCAAGCCTTTATTGTACTACAAATCACATAGCAAGACTTTCATGGTCATAGGTTTTCTCAATCTCTGAACTCCTGGCCTTCATAGACAGCCATACTTAAATTTGGATTTTGACCAGAAAATGTCAGGGTGCTCAATCTTGACCCTCTAGGCCTTGTTAGAAACTCTTCTGATAGATGACTTTACCTCGGACAGGTAGTATTACAGACAAACATATCAAACCACATCTCCCTTGTAGGGATTGCCTCTAGATCTCCCATATTTAAATAATTATCTGTCACATCTCAGTTTTTAAAATAAATAAAAATCGGAACTTGTGCAATATCATGTCCCATGTTTGATGTTGCAAGAGTAAGGCGTGTGTATGTTTGCTCAATATCTTCGAGTGCTTGTTATTGCAGATGCCAACATGCTTACTAGAAAAATATATGTGGGATGAGTTTCTGGTTTCAAAACGTATGGCATAATGAATAAAGTCTCCTGGGATGGGCCTAATGAGGTGGTCTACATCCTGTTCAATTATATATCGATAATACATCTTTTATAAGTGTTATTATTCATTTTTGTTTGGTACCTATATATAATTTAGTAATTTCCAGTTTTTATATTATTTAACTTCTCTTTGTTTTGCTTTAGTTTTGATTGAGTAAAAACTGCTGTTGCCGATACCCACAAATGGGCTCTTCAAAGGTTATATGTTAATGAGCTCCTAGAAATATTTTGAACATCATCACATTTAGACAATGTAGGCATTCTGGTTCTACATATTCCTGTTTGAATAAGGCTCTCTCATATGAATGATGTAGTAATTGTTGGTAATTAATCCAAGACTATAAGCAGCACCTATATAGTAAGGCTTTAATATTCCCTACAGGGTAAAAAAATAAGATTAGGGAGTAAACAAACGTTTGGCATTACTGTCATGTGATTGTATGCTGTTCTAGAAGGTATTTATTGATTTTGATTGTTCTCGTAATGCTTGTCACCTCTGAGTTATGAGACAAGGCATTAAGGGCTTGACAAATCAGAGTACTGTTTTGCCATGGGCTCACAGAATTTTACCTCCTCCATCCAAATGTTTGGTATATTGCACATCAAGCTTCATTTAAGGCTGGGGTCAGACTAACGCATTTTTAACGTGCGTTTAGGCGCACTTAATCACGGCCACAGTAGCAGCAAATGACAGGCAATGACGGCCAATATACGAAGTACGGCCACACAAAAGTGCGGCCGCGCAACACAAGCGGCAAACTAATGCATTTTTTTGAGAACGCAGAACCACTAGTACTGACGTACAGAGTGCGCTGCGCCTGCATAGCGGCGAGTGTGCGTGATTAGGAGACGTCAGACACTGCTCATGTCCGGCCAACATCACGTCCAGACACACAAAGTTTCCTGGTTTGGATCCGTAACAAATCACGCACGAAAATGCGCATCGTATGACCGTTTTCGGGCATTCCGTGAAAAAATACGTCAATGCGTTCGGACGCACTTTTTGACGGTCGCTGCGAATAATGCGTTCATCTGACCCTAGCCTTAATTGTAACTGTGTTGGGTAGGAGGTCAGTTGAATTCAACCACCAAGCCTAATTATAATGGTTCAAACACTATTTGATCATGCAAATGATGCCCAAGCTGTGACAGATATATTTTACCCAAGCTGGTTGCTTAAAATTTGTGAAAATAGTACATGTCAAGTGGTCAAATACTCTATTGATAAAGAATGAGTAAGATACTATTGGTAACTTACAGTTACAAGTATTTATAAAGCAGTAACAAGTTCTGTAGTGCTTTACAATGGGTGAGACAGAATAACAAATATACATGTTAAACACACAGAACAGTAGGAGAGAGGACCCTGCTCAAGAGCTTACAATCTAAGAGGAGAGAGGTGGCACGTTAGGTTAGGGTAAATAGAGAACCTGATATAACGTGGTGAATGTGGGTTGGGTGGGAAGATGGGGTGAGAAATGTACAGTTGGGGAATCATGGAGTGAGCCAATAGCCTTCTCTGAAGTATTGTGTTTTCAGAGACTTCTTGAAGGACTGGAGAGACAAGGAGAGTCTAATGTTGCGGGGGGTGAGTTCCAGAGAAAGGGGACAGCTCGGGACAAGTCTTTTACGGTGGGAGTTTTACGTGGAGCTGATAGCATCAGATCATCGGCAGAGCGGAGTGGTCGGGACGGGATGTACCTGCTAATAAGGGAGGAGATGTAGGCAGGGGGACGATTATGGAGAACTTATTGCCAAGGAATGAACAGTGCAAAAGTTCAATGTTCCTGATCAATAGTAAACATGACAATTTAATGGCATCACTCCCTTCTGCTGGTCACAGACCATTGGGTACTTTCACAATCACTTTACCATGTTAGCGACATCTTATTAAATCACTGAGCACTAGATGTGGAAATGTTTCCTTGTTATCTCCAACCAAGTAGATGTTGGCTCGACACAAGATGTAATTTAGAAACGTCTAGAGGTATCTTGGCTTGGGTGTCATCTACCCTGGCAGGAAAATCAAGATTGTGAACTTGTTTAGAATTGAATTGTTAAGGTTTCCTAGCCTGAGTAATTGATAGGGTGAGTACAGTCACATGGAATCTTCCCCAAGTGCTCCTGTACAGATACTCAAAGCTGGGTTGCAGTTTCCGTTCCCAGGTCAACTATTAATAGAAACGGTAACTTGACCTGTTCATTTAAGTAGCTGGCAAGTTCGCTTCGTTCACAAGCAAAAACATGTGTCTGTCAACCAAGCAGTACCACTTTTATCTGGTTGTGTTGAGCAGAGCGCGCTATACATCTTCTTTTTCTCACATTAACATTATTGCTTGTGCAGTTTCATATCCCTATTTTTAAAATAAAAATTCAAACGTTGAATAGTATTAACAGAAAATACCAATTTGCAATGCTTTGCAACCACGTTGCATGTAAGGGAGATTTCCATGCCGCACTATAGTGTTGTTCAACAGACCAGAAAGCAAAAAAAGCATGCTTGAAAAAAATAACAAAGTCGGTAAATTTAATTTAAAAAATAAACTATTAGGTAAATTCGGGAGTTGTTGTCACGATCAGCCACAATGGCGGTACCTGGCATGTGCCAAGTAGGGCCCAGGTAAGAGGAAAAGCCGCTATATGCAGAGATGCGTGACACAACGATCAGGAAAAGTAAATAAACCACAGTAGACACTGGGGACCTCTGCATGGCTAAATACCAAAGGAGCCCTATACTGATAGATCGGTCCTTAGAGTGGCCGAATCTGCACTAATAGAAAAAGGTTACCTTGTAGCCGTGCAGAGTCCTGGGAAAACACAGACACCTGAAGGAGAATATACTCAACAACTTGCAGGGCAGGACTTCAATATACTAAAGCCGTGGTCTACAGGGACACACAACATATAATACGATAAGCACAGGACAGCTAGGGATATCCAGAAGAGTGGTCAATAAATAAGCCAGGGGTCAAAACCAAAATGTATACCTTGAGCCAAAGCAGGGATATAGCACCAGAGAAAATCCGTCAGCCAGGCCAGAGGGTCAATACCAGGAAGTCAATCAGAAACCTAGAACTCAGACAAGGGGGAAACACTGAGATAGAACTAGGATGGAAAACAGGGAGCTCTCAGGAACAAATCTGTGGCTGAAGTGAACCAGGATGCAAGAGCATGGTGATATGGGCCCATGGCTATATATAGGGGAGTAATCAGCCCATATCACCAGCAGAAGCTCAACGAGCAAAGAACTTAACCCCTGAGCTGCATGTCAGGGAAAGCAGCACAGGGAAACACAGACATAAGGAATACAGAGGGCAGGGAGACAGGGTTGGAACGTGGGAACGTGACAGTTGTTTGACATAGGTTTAGCAAATTTCAAAATATTGGTACATTGAGTTACCTTAGTAGGGGCACTAACCACTGAACTAACCTCAACCTTTTTATGTGTATGTTTAGTTCCTGGGAAATTAACTAATTTTTATTTTCTTTTTAATATGAACAAGGTAAAATAATGAATATCATGTTGGTAAATACACCATACAGACTACCGGACAAAAGAAATAATACCTAAAGAAGTCCTTCAACGTAATGAGTTTGATATCATCACCATATGCCTAGGATTCATACAAAGATTTAAAAAATACTGTATGTTCATAGTGGCTTGATGTGCATTTTTTTGTTGCTTTTAGGCTTTAGTTACATTGTCTTGTATTACGTCATCTCTTTGTCAGCGTTAATTATTTTGGATATCAGCATTAAAATCCAAAGGGAGGGAAAATCTCTTTATATGCAACACAAAACACAGCTTGTTCCTCTCTAAGATTGTTGGCTTGGTCCTTCCACCATCATCTTGACGTAAACAGAAACCTGGGCAGCTTAGAATACAGAACTGGAAGGATACAGAAGGGCATGACATTAGTAGATGATAGAGAGGCCACCCTGCTAGAGTGTTACGCTGCAAGGAAGCTTCTGGCAGAGTGCTTTTAATTCAGTGTTTGGGCAAGGCTATCCAGTAAATGTCTTCGGGATCCCTGCCATCAGATTTTGTCTCCGTAAATAAAGCTTTGTTAGCATTTCAATCTTGGGGCCCTATTTATGTCTTTACTTTGGTCATACGTTCTTTTTGCTGGTGTCTTTTGGACAGATAGGGTTAAAAATAAAGTTGTTTGTCTCTATTGTGGTTACAGGATTACAAAGACCTCCACCAACTCCTGCTGCGGTGGCAGGACTGTCCCCCCTTTTTGCAAGTTGTTAGGCAAAGCCATCTGTCGTCGAGGGGTTAAATCAAAGTTTACTCTCCTCTCTTGCAGCATAAAAATTAACTGCTTATTTGTAAGGTGTTAGGCAGATCCATGTCAGTCCTAGTAAATCATCTGTCTTGGATGGTTATATAGGTTTTTTACTGTCTTAGCAAGAACATTTCTGGCTCTGGTTGCAGTGGCCAGGATTAACAACTGCTTTACGAGGCACATTCTATTCCACCAAGCCAAACCTGACAGATCCTAAAAGTCATTTTCCTAGATTGCGATAAGATGACAGGAGTAATCTCTCCATTACAAAATGTTGCATAAATTCCTACTTTACGTAATCATTTTCAGCTGTCATTGAGGGGTTAAAGAGTACTTTTCCTATACTTGCCATCATTATAAATGGCCAAAGAGGGACACTAACGTTTTCAAGACAGATGCTGGAGGTAGAGTCAGAAATTAGGGTATTCCCAGACTTTTTATGTGACAGCACAGCCCATAGGAGTCAATTATGTCAAAATTATGAATTAATTTACAACAAGAGCAAAGTGTCTTATTTGCACTACCGCAGGTACTCGAGTATAGCACGACCCGAATATAACGTGATGGATAGATTTATTAAGGAAATGAGAGAATACGCAAGACTCAAATATAACGAGAGGTGCAAAATTATGAAAGTATACTGTACCGGTAAACCGTTAAAATACTTTGAGGTTCTCTTAACACAGTCAGGGTGCTCTGCTCTAGAAAGATTGTAGTTGTTGCTAAGCATGAAGCCACCGGCCACTCTCTTCTTTACTTGCTATCAAAGGCCGGTAGAGCGAGGTGACCAACGCAGTGAATTATTCACCAATAGCCAGAATGCCGATAGGAGGTTTTCTGACCTCCCAGCTCCAGCAGGCAGGCTCATCCACCGTTTCGTATGGCAATAGCCACATTCAGAATGTGAGGAAAATCGCGCAGCGCCTCTGCAGTGATGTCAGGATTGGGCAATAACAGGGTGGGGCTGGCTATTGGCTTACGACGCAATGGATGAGCTTGCCTGCTGGAGACGGAGGTCAGAAACTACACCTCCCCACCTGCTGTGTGGAGCGAGGGTGCATGCTCTGGTTTAAGCTGATTTAATCTCCATGATGGATCCCACTTCTCTCGAATCTGTGTCTCTCGAAAGTGTTTGCGGGCATCAGAGAGCACGCATTCACTTCAGGAAGACTACTGGAACTTCCAGGAGACTTGGGATCCCTGAGCAAGTCAAGTTTTTTTAACATGCGATGAAGAGGTCTTGAATATACCGCGACCCCCTCCAATTTTAAAGTAAGTATTTGTCACCAAAATCTAGTGGTACACTCGAGTATCTACAGAAGTGATTTCTTTTTTTTTTAAATTGAAAAGTTTTTATTGATTTTTCAACAGTACAAATATAAATGGTAAAGCAGTACTTCAATGAACAATCAGTACCTTTTAAGAAAAACAAAAAGAAACAAAAAACAACAAACAACATACATTTGTCGCTGCTGCGATTGTCAACAATAAAATGTAACCTAACAGTGATTTCTACCAGTTTAGATCAGGGCTGTCAAACTCATGGCCCTCCAGATATTGTTGCCTGCAATTCTCAGAATTCTTTCAATACAATAGATGGCCAGGGAATCCTGGTAGATCAGAAATATCTAGGGGGCTAGAGTTTGACAGCCCAGGTTTAGAGAATCACTACTGGGACTGTTGTTGCTTCACTACTCTGTTATACATCTGTTCATCCTGAAAATATTTAGGAGGGGCCCCTAAAATAGGGAAATTAAGAGAGAAAAAAGGGACGCCCAAATAGGTACTGTCCTTCCTAGATAGGAACACTTGGGAGGTATGTTTTCTGGCTTGCAGTGACCTGGTTAAATGGAACTAAACTGGCTCCTGTTGCCATGACAAGCTCAACTAGAAACATACTGGCCTTTGTTGCAATGACAGAATTAAATAGATTTTTACTGGCCTCTCTTGTAACGCCAGGATTAAATCGATCCTTTCTAACCCCATGTCGCAATAACAGGATTAAACAGAATTTTGCTGGCTGTCTTCATTGTGGCTTTGGTTGTAGTTTAGATAGTACATTTTTTTACACTTGTGATTTATTTTGTTTATTGGCTCTTCTGCATTATTCTGTTTATTCTGAATGTATCTGGATATGCACAGTGACCCCAAAGTCAACATAAACTACTTAATAATCTCTGTGGCTGTTATGCTTTATTTATAATTCGTAATTTTAATCATAGGCATTTTACAGTTTTTACAGAAGTGTCTGTTGCTGACTGTTAAGCACGACGGGCATTAAAACAATTGGTTGTATGGTGACTCTAAAGTGTTTATTCAGAAAACTGGACCCAATGAAACCCATGTGCAAACGTAATTTATCCATAATATTTCCAGGTTCTAAGTTGATATCTCCATTAGACATGGCTAAACTATGACTAGATGGTGTTTTGAATACCAGTATAAAAAGGAATGCTGGCTAGGACAGTGACGGTGAACCATGGCACACTAGATGTGTTGGAACTAAATCACCGAAGATGCTCAGCTAGCCTTAACACTTTCCTGTCACAGGGCGTACTATGCTGCCACAGGGGTACCAGTACGCCCCATTAACTTCAATGGGCTTCCGCGGCCCCACCCAGCAGTCGGTGCATGCTGCGCGCTGTTGGCTGCTGCAGGACGGCCTGAACTCGGGCTGTCCCCCTGCAGCCAATGACGCTGGTCACATGTCAGCTGCTAGACAAGTCGGAGGAGGGCCCGCCACAGTGGCCAGCGTTATCTCCATCCCACCAGGCACAACCCACTCGGCGGCAAAGGGTTAAGGGTGACTTAGTATTTTGTGCTTGTAGTTCCGAACATCTCTGGTGCCAGGGTTTATCATCATTGGTCTATGACAAAGTCTGTCAAACTCACTGCCCCCAGATGTTCATGCTTCAATTCCCAGAATTCCTTCAATGTAACTGATGGCCAAGGAATCCTGGGAGTTTTAGTTCAGAATCATCTGGGGGATGGAGTTTGACAACCCTGGTATATGACTTCTCCTCTTACTAGATTTAAGCATCATTGAACCTTTTTTGGAAGTTTGAAAGATTAATGGCCACCATAGACTTTGGATGTCTTCATCCTTTTTAAAAGAGATACTAAAATCACAAAACTCATACAGTTTGAGTAGTTAAGGTGTTTGGAGTCTGTTAGTTCCATTTCTCCAGCCTGTACCAAACACCAGATGCTACTGGCTTTGCATTGCTTATGATGGCGAAGACCTCTTGTGTCATCATCATTCAGGAGAATCCTTGCGATGACTTGAGTTTGGCTACACCAAATTCCTGAAAAGTACTGGCTGGGTAGAGTAGAGGTAACATCACTGCTCCGCGTGGAGAGAGCCTGTGGAGTCATGGGTTCGATCCCGACGAGCACCTCTCCTGTAGGTGTCTTGCCCAAGGACACTTAACGGTACAGACTCGCCACCCAGGGCATACTTGAAAACGAGCAAAATCTCAATGTATCCTTCCTGGTAAAAGCCTTTCTCAAAAAAAAAAAACGCTTTGAGCACAGTCTCTATGCACTGCTCCATAGCCCTGTTTGCCACTCCTGGCATGGTAAGACAATGGCGGACATCGGTTTTGGACTGTGATGCACAGTTCTGATGATGAAAGGACGGTTATATAATTGTGGAGAAAAGGCAATGTTCATTCTGTGACGAGTAATGAGAGATTGATGGAACCTTTATATGATGGAGGTGGGCTATTGAGGATGGCGAAAAGGATTTGTACAGTACAACCTTAGATGGAAAAAAGGGATATTCTATTTCAAGAAAGAAAATGTTACCATAATATAGTATTTTAGCAGGAGCTGTAGTTAGGGATCTGAACAAGTGGAAAAGGAGAGAGGCTTTGGACCTGGTTGTAGTGTGGTACTCTTGGTTCTTCTTATGGACACTAACCATTGACAATGTGAACTACTATGGTCATCAAAGTTGTGTCATAGCCTGGTAGGTGTCTGCAGTGTAGTAATATATATGGGAACCTTTGTTAATATGATGACTATTTTCTCCTATGGCTCTCATCCAATTTCCTTGTTCAGCAGAAAAGAGCTAGGGATAAGATTGTAAGAATCCGAAGTGATAAAGATGTTTTTTAAAGTCTAGAGAGTCAAAATTCTTATGCTATTAAAAATCCTTGTAAGGATATTATTGAGTTCAACCTTTTGTAGTCCCCCCCCCCCGCCATTAGGCCAGTGACGGCTTTATGATGCTAAACTCCTTCAAGACAAATTCAAGATGGACCAGATATTTCCGTACGCTCAATTTGAGCAGATTATTATTACTCCTGTATAAATGTAATCAAAACTCATTCAAAAACTTACTTGGCAAGGATACACTTCATTGTGTGAATTCACAATCCAAGTGCTACTTGGCATCTGTATATACTACCATATTTTGGATCCTGGTTGCTATCAGAAGATCTTTGTATATACTTTTTAGTGGCTTGCAAAGCTTCCCTGTTTGGAGATTCACCCCCAGGTATTCTGCACATATACACAATGGAACATGGTAGTGTTCAAAAATAAATTTTAATTTATTCATTTGAAACCCTCCTTTCTAAATATATCAATCTACAGTCATTGGTGTACACAAAGTGCTAAAACTATAAACACAATAAAAAATTTTTAAAAAGCTGCAAATTATTTTTAGTCTGTTTCTAAATGTTCACTATTCTAGTTATGCATTGAATTTAGTGTCCGAGATGTATGTATACTTTGTTTAAACGAAATCCTTTAAGCATATAAAATAAAGATATGTTCCAGATGCCCTATAAAACATTCTTTATTATATGCAGAAATTTTGACGCATGACCTGCAGTTCTGTAGGGGAATTGCGTATTTAGGTTTTCAATCTCTACAGTTCTAGTAGTAAAAATAAAAGAGCGCGCGCGTGTGTGTGTGTGTGTGTGTGTGGTACTTATTTGAGTTGTGGAGAAGGGCAAAAAATGAGAGATGGCTTCTGCAATAAACATAAGATATATATATATATATAATTTATTATGTTTATGTCTTCTCTTTCCTAACACCCCGACTTCTTCAACTTATTTATTTATTTATTTATAAAGGATTTTACCAGGAAGGATACATTGAGATTTCTCTCGTTTTCAAGTATGTCCTGGGTTCAAGAACATGGTTACAGAAATACAAAGTAGTAAAATGCAAGATTTTAACACAAAACAAATATACAGATTAACAGAAAATAAATATGTAGGAAATATAGACACTATGTTACATGTTTACAGGTGCATTCTGTATTGAGGTATGTTAATAGGAAGCTCTTAAGGGACTTTAGACTGGGGGAAGATTTGATGGCGTCTGGGAGGTTATTCCATAATTGCGGTGCTCTGTATGAAAATGAGGATCGAGCCACTTTCTTTTTGTATTGTGGTATTGCAAGTAAGGTGCTGGTTCTGGATCTGAGGTTATAGGATGAGGGAGCTTCTGAGTGAAGCAGCCTATTCAGGTAGGGCGGTAGCTTCCCAGAAAAGCTCTTTAACTATACTTTTATGCAAAGAAATAGGAAACTCAGATGAGAGAGCATTAATGTCTATAAATTAGAAGTCGTAGAAGCAACCTTTTCACTAGTGGACTTTAACCCATTTTTCTGCAATAGATTTGTGGAGGACATCCTCGTGTGTCACCACTATAGGCAGAGGATGTCCTTCACAAGTCGTCAATTCTTGTACCAAAAACCACCGGATTCCCCTACCCAGAATGACCCACAGCGTGTCTCCTCTAGGGATGTGCGTTTCGGGTTTCGGAATTTCGGAATTTTCACGAAATTTCCCGATTCGTGTTTTCGGATGCGGCCGAATTTCCGAAAAATTTTAGATCCGAAAATTTCAGATCCGAAATGTTTTCTGAGCCGAAACGAAATATTTTCGGATTTTTCGAATGGACTTGAAATGTGTCAAACGAGGAGAACAGATTTTCCGAAAAACGAAAATTTTCCGAAAAACGAAAATTTTCGGAAAAACCAAAATTTTCCGAAAAACGAAAATTTTGTAAAAACGAAAATTTTAAGAAAAACGAAAATTTTTCGAAAAAAACGAAAAGTCGATACAAAAAACGGGCAAAATGACACGGAAAATACGAAAAATGGTCGATATTCCGAAAAAATTGCAATTCCGAAAAACGAAAATTTTCCGAAATTACGAAAAGTCGATATAAAAACCGAGCACAGTGACACGAAAATACGAAAAATGGTCGAAATTCCGAAAAAAAAATGTACCCGAAAAACGGGCCGAACCGAATCGAATCGAAACCGAAATCGGTCGAAACGGGCCGAATCGAAAAGTTTAAAAATCCGAAAAATCGAACCGAATCGAACCGAAAAAAAAATCGGTGCACAAGCCTAGTCTCCTCAATCCGGAAAAACCATAAGAGGACGGGTACATCATGACATCCATTATGTCCTCTTAACGTCAACATAGCTGGATAGGATTTACTTGTGGAAGACGGCTTCCTTGGTTCTAAAGCAAGCAGCATTGTCCAAATTTTAATTATGAAGTGAACCACGCTGGTGCAATATCTCACCTAACATTTGCTACAATGGGTCACAAGGGTGGAGATGATGACGCAGTGCGTAATTAAGCCCTGGTCATCTAGATGGTGCACCAATGGGTGGAGACACGTGTGTACCGTGAACAATGTCGAAATAATGCAATGTGTCAAAATAAAAGAGAAACATCTTGTTTTTTCAATATGGTTTAAAGTTGCATTGTTCCTTAGACAAATGCAGTAACTGGTTCTCCAACTTCTTATTTTCTTTTTAAAGAATAACGCATAGATTATATAACTATGAAGGTTTAGCTGATAAAACATGGAAAAATAACTTTATACGTGCAAATGAAAAAAATCCGAATGGAAATTTACAAGTTTTTGACATTTTTTTTATAGCATTCTGATGTGACATAACTTCTACGCATCGCAATGATACATTTTGAATCCGCTGAAAAAAGCAATATATTATTTGTCCACATCCTATAATATCATTGTTTGTGATTAGCAAAAAAACTATGAAAATGAGCGTAGCAAAACGGGGTGAAATGACTCTGCATAAAGTGGGTTAATAGCTGTTTTTATATATTTAATTTTTGCTAGCGCTCCTGTTATAACAAGGCAACTTATTGTGGAGGTGCGGTGGGAGTAAGCTGCAAAGTCTTGATTTGACTCACTATTTCATTCTCTTTTCTATGCTTGGAGTGACTGGTGTAAATATAACAACTAACACTTTCAGGGTTATCCAAAGAGATCCGAATTGCTTGAGAAAGGTAACCGAACGCTGAAAATCAGTGTTTGGTTACCTTTCCTGACCATTCGGCTATCCAGAGAGCAGGCAATTCGCCAAATCCTGGCGAATTTCCTGCACATACGGTGCCTGTTCGGTCCCTGTTCGAGGGCAGTGAAATCCCCATGAAAAAGCACTGCTTCGTCTATTCAGAGAACACAAACCAGCAGTGAAAGGTTCCCCTAATGCTCTGCCATTCGGTGGTTTAATTCGGCAAATTTATTCAGGAGAATCCCATAGGCTTCAATGTTAAAAATATTCCCGTTTTAATTCAATATCTAATAAACCGTTCATTATAAAATTCTGCAGCAAAAAGTCTCTTTATTTATAGATTTTTTAGGATACTTTAAGCATTTTTCTGATTTTTTTTTTTTTTTTTAAAAGTCCGATTTTTTTTTTTTTTTTTTCAGTTTACTTATTTTTTTTGTAACAGCCCTCTTTATTATCATTCCCTGGACCTCCTGTGAAAATTTCAGACATTTTCGCTCAGTAGTTTCTTTGCAAACAGCGTTTCTTTTTCCCAGATTCATACAAATGGTTTTTCTAATTTATTCACTGCCTCCTCTACGTCACAGCTGCTTCGGCTCTGTGTGATTCGGCTCCTGTTCGGCTCCTGTTCGGCTTTTTCGAAGGTTAATCCAGATGTTTTTGCTTGTTTTCAGCGTGCATTCGGTGAGTTTTCGTCAGGTTTGCGGCAGCTTTTCCCTGCAATTCGGGGACCCTGTGGTGTTTGCTGAATACACCGCAGGGTCACCGAAATGCAATCGGCAAAAGGAACCGAATTGAAGAGAACGAAAAGTCACCGAACGTGCGGTGACTTTTCGAATCTCTTTGGATAACCCTGATAGTCTAAGGCTAGGGTCAGACGAACGCATTTTCGCGTTGTCTGTGAAAAAGTGCGTTCGAACGAATGGACGCATTTTTTCACGGAGTACGCGATAGCGGTCATACGATGCTCCTTTTCGTCTGTGATTTTGTACGGATCATCAATAAAACACTTTTTGTGTCTGGACGTTATGTTGGCCGGACATTAGCAGCGTCTGACGTCTCCCAATCACGCACACACGCCTCTAGCGGATGCAGCGCACTCTGTACGTCCGTACTAGAGGTTTGACGTTCTAGAAAAAATGCGTTCGTTTGCCACTTGCGTTGCGCGGACGAACTTTCGTGCGGCCGTACTTCGTGTGTTCCCCGGCATTGGACGTCATTTGCTGCTAGCACGGCCGTGATTTCGTGCATCTAAACGCACGTTAAAACTGCTTTCGTCTGACCCTAGCCTAAGTCTTATAAAATTTATTATAAAGATTTAAGTAGACGCCGTCTGAGCCATCAGTCACGGAAAGTTTTTGTGCACAAAGGAAATATTTGGAATAAATTATAGTTACCGGTATTCGTTTTTATAATTTTAAATACATTAACCAATGATTGAACTTTTTAGGTGATTCTCAGTCCCACATGGGTTACTCCTCTGTAATCACCCCGTGTGGATACGCATCTCCTTTACATTCGTTCCCAGGGAAGCTTGGCTGCAGGCTGTGTTTAAGCCTTGACTTGTATTCTTCTTCATATTAATGAGTGCTCAGAGGGGGGTGTCGAGTGGAAACGTCACACGTTACAGGGGAAGTTGATAGGCTAATAAGTACTATGAAAAGAAACAAGCTTGCAGGGCTGGACGGTTACGTCAGTTGCTAGGTAATGCCCGCAGCCTGTTCCGAGCTCACAACTTGGTTTTAAAAAATGCATCTTTATTTAAAAAAAAACAAACAAAACAAGTCCTCTCTTCCTAGCAAAAAAAAAAATGCAAATGAGACGCCGGCTCTTATCTGTACCGTTGAAAGCCAGACTGTCTGACTGTGAATTTAAACTAGCAAATTGTTTTGTGTTGAGGACAGAACAAGGAAGAGACTTGGCAAGAAAACACTTTTTTTTTTTTTAATTTTTAATGAGCGTTAACAACTGTATGCAATTGTAGCATTTTAAACTGAACACCCACATGATCTTAACTACAGCTATATATTATTCTAATTAACCCATTACTAGTTATTGTGCATATCTATGAGTTTTGGTGTTGAGATATATAATATATATATATATATATATATATATATACTGTATAGTGTGTGTACTTTTATGGTTTGTTTTGTCCACCTCATACAAGTTTAATCTTATGAGTTATATAGTGCTAGACTATGGACAATTATTGTGAAGGCACATGCCCTTTCTTAAGTTGACCACATTTATATTTCACATTTTTGGTTCATGAGCATGTCTTTGTTATAAAGCACTGTCCAGCATCGGTTCTGTTACTCACAAAGTCTTGATTTAACTGGTGTTCCCCTATGTCATTAGTCAAGTCAACACAGGCAAGTGCAACTCTGTTACAGTCACAGGCATTTATACAGCGCCAGCATATCCCGCAGCGCTTTACAATAGGGGAGCACAAACCGGAGACGTACATAATACATGACATACCCAGGACATACTTGAAAACGAGATAAATCTCAATGTATCCTTCCTGGTAAAATACTTTATAAATAAATAATGAAAAGATGACCCTGCCCGTAGGATAACTGTCCAGGTAGTACAGCACTTAACCAAGTGCTCAGCCAGACATACTGTGAGCTTACAATCTAAGGGACTGGTGTAGGTGAAACAGATGGGAGCAGAGGGAATGTGAAGATGGCTAGCAGGGCAGCATGGGAAGAACCAGAAGCCTAGGCTTAGTGAGAGTAATTAGAGAGAGAAGTGGAGACAGCTGGAAAGGAGACCTGAAATTATGGACCGGACCTGGGTGGATGGGGAAGCTTGGGTTGGACAGCAGAGGGTTAGAAGCTGTTCAGTGTGTGTGTGTGTTGTGGAGAGAGAATAAAGCTTTGTTAAAATGCACAGGGTGATAACCATTTACGACGTATGGGGGAGGGAGGGAGGAACAGAGGTTTTTTTTGTAACAGAAATTGAGAGAGATTTAAGAGCAGCCAGAGATTAATAAATGCAGACCTAAAATAAACTCCTCGATTAAAGCCTTGTTGCACTGATTGGTGCTTACTTGGCAATAAGTAAATGCCACACATGTGATTTTTACAGGGGTGTGCATCATCCCCTGCATCCCAGGCTCCATCATCATCCGCAGACGTTCCGATATTCAGTCTTGGAGACAACTCCAATCCATTTGTACATTAAAGGAACTACGCCTTCATTGAGTATAAATTACATATCTTCAAGATTTTACCTGAAAGTGACATACCTGTCAATATTTACAAAGACTAGATCCAGAGGGGTGCATGCGAAGATCATATACTGCACTAGTCAATGTTCCGACAGCCCAGGGCCACGAGCCCTAAAGTGGACAACAGTAGAGCAAGAAGGAACAGTCACACGAGGTCTGAATCAACAGGAGCTTCATTGATGGTGAGGCGACGTTTCGGTCCTACTCTTAGGACTTTTCTCAAAGCTTGGGAAAGGACCTAGGGTTAGGACATCAGTGCTTCTTCACTAAACCTCCTGTTGATGTAGACCTTTGTGTGACTGGTCGTTCTTACTCTTCTGCATACTGTTCGATATAAGAGGTAAAAGGAAATTTAAGCTTTGCCTTACAGTTAAGTTTTTACTGTATCAAATTATATTTTAGGCTGTGTTTTGAGCAGGTTTAGGACTTCAAGGGATTGAATGCTTTTTTTTTTTCATTCTTTCTACTGGACAAAATGAGAGGAA
The DNA here is from genome assembly GCA_009667805.1 of Leptobrachium leishanense. NCBI lineage: Eukaryota > Metazoa > Chordata > Amphibia > Anura > Megophryidae > Leptobrachium > Leptobrachium leishanense. The sequence goes on from CM019065.1 coordinate 311,376,647, forward strand.
GAGTCCAAGTTCATCTGCGACTAGCTGCCAGTTTGGGGTATTTTAGAATATTCTTTGTTTTTTTTATTATTGTCACCAGATCCCTTTCTGTTTTTCTTTTGCACCTATTTATGGATGACCTATGTCATGTGGCCTCTTTTTTTGTTTGTTTTGACTTGTGTAATTATATTTAATTTTGTTTTACATGTGGTCATGTCATAGGTTATTATGTTGTTACACCATGTTGGTGATGTCCCATGAGAATGGATGAGTTACGGAAGCTGTACACATACAGACGATCCAAGTAATCCATTTGGTATTTTATTTGTAAACACCTTGTGTATGTGTTGTGGGTGGATTAAATATTATGAAGCCTAGGTGCGTCACTTTTGACAAGTGGACGGGTCAAACTCAGCATTTTCACATGTAATTATGTACAAGAAGCAACATGAAACAACACAGTCTAAGCCTTCTGTGTGTGAAAATGAAGGATCCAATCAATCATGAGCTTTAATGTTTCATTCAAATGGTATTAATGAGACAACCTGTTTGTCTGATTTACATAGAATGTTAAATGCTCCTCTATTACATGTTTCACTCACTAATCCTTGGGCTCAAAATGACTTAACACGATAACAAGATTGAATTCTATAAATAAATGATAGGTGAACTTTTCTAAGGCAACCAAAGTGGTCAAAGTCTAATTTTCCCAGAAATCTCCAGCTGTCCGTTCCATTGGATGATTTCATAAAGACATAAACCGTATTCTCTGTTCAATTCAATAATTGACCCACCAATGGTTGATAAGAAAACAGCTTTACGTTTTTTGTATATTACACGGTAGATCGACTGGCGTAATCTAATGTAACTGAATTTCCAATTTCCTTCTTTACCATTATTTTCTTCAATGTCAGATAATGGAGTGGTTCTTCTTACGGCTTGTAGAAGCCTTCAATGTGCTAATTTCTTGTAAAAGACCACAGAAAAAGACTGTGAAGCATTGTTGCTACTCCACAAAACTATGAGAAAGGGTTGGTTAACGTCGTTTGCATGGTGGACAATGTTTCTTCCACATCAACATTAATTATCATCTGCTTCCCTTAGGGATGAAGTGTCTGCCCTAAGTTGAGGCTTTCCAGAATATGCATTCATTTCCAATTTCATTAAATTTTTTGGTGTTTTTTTGGTCATATTTAGAAACATGCATTGGAAGTGGATAAAACTAAAAGGGGTATTCAATAAGCAACGAACTTGACACCGAAATGCACCAAATGGTGAATTTCACCGTACGGAGCAATTTCGTGGCAGTTCGTCTATTCGGAAAGCTGGTAATTGGCAAAATGCTGGCAAATTGACAGCAAAATACAGTGATGATAATACATGATATGTCCTGGGTGGCGTGTACGTACCGTTATGTGCCTTGCCCAAGGTCACTTACTGGAGAGGTGCACTTGCTGGGATTTGAACCTGTGTCTCCATGGTCTCCACAGTCATAGAGCAGTGATGTTACCTCTACTCCACCTAGGTTGCCGCAATTCAGTGATCTTCAACGGCAGTGAAATTGACTGATTGAAAAGTTATGTTTAATCTATTCAGAGAATGCCGAACTGCACTGAAGTGCCATTGAAATGCCCTCATTTTAGGTGATTCAGTTTGGCATGTTTATAAAAGGACAACAAGCGTGACCACCCCCATTAAAAATATATAAAAATAAATACGTATCTGCAATTTCCAAAAGGCACCTTCCCCTCAAGCATCTACCAAAGGTAAAATAAATATATGAAAATAGGAGATGTATCTGAAAATAAGATCACAGGCACATAGCGCAGACTATATAAAAAGGTACAAGAATAGGTCTCGTGGGAATAATAAATCACTCACAGGATAATAGTAGAATACTGGCACATAACAAGTTACCACTCGTTGAAGGATTTCAGAATCCACTGCTCGAGGGCCACCGCCTCGGATCCAGCTCTCGTCCGGAACCTCAGCAAGAACCCCCAGGCAACTCCTCAGAATCGGGTTGTCCAAAGAGAGGATAACGAAATGTGAAGGCCTCCTATTGTTGCTCCAATGGAATAACTGGCAACCAGAGCTTATAGCAAAAGTAAAGGGATTTTAAAAGTGTTATATTAAAACCTACAAACCTCCAACGTGTTTTGTCTAGATAAAAAGCCTTCAACAGGGATAGGAGTCAATGTAAAAAAAATATTATTGTTTTGTATATATTCTTTTTTTTTTCAAACGTTAATTTGTTTCATTTTCCATCTTTTCCTTTGTTTATTTTTTGGAACATTTTGATGTATTTTTGTGGAGGTTTTTTTAGGGAAATATTTGAATCTCAATTATTTTGAAAGTGTTTTTACTTTTTACTTCACTTTTAAAAGTGAATTCATCTCAGGGTCTGCTCACTGGAATAGCTGCGAAGTGCACCGAATTCCGCCAAACGAGAGAGCAGCAAAATTTCACTGAAATTTCAGTTCTTTTTGAATAATCCCTTAAGGTGAGCTTCTTTGGAGAGTGGAAGAAACGTTCGTGAGAGTGCTCTCAGAGAATGCACTCAGGGCGCTCAGCACTGCCAAGCGCGATCCTCCTATGAAGAATCGCGCTTTGCAGCTCTGTCAACGCGCGTCCTAGTGCTTTGCCAAAGAGGCTTGAATAACGGACGCTTGTTGCGCGCTTTTCGTGCGGGCGCACAAGTGTGCAAAAGCATGTGACCGGTAGGCTTGTGCGCCGTAAATAAATTAGTTTGGTATCATCTTATTTCGTACTAGCCTTTATTTTGTTTTTCGTAATTTGTGTCCGAAACTCAATTCGGATTCATACGAAATACGAATTTTCGTTAGATTCGTTCACTTTTCGTAACAATTACAACCGTTCGTTATGATGAATTTAAAAAGCAAAAATACATTTCTTAATATGGCAGTCGATGCTATTTTTTTTTTTTTTTTTATACGAAATTCTGTTGAAGAATTTCGTTGAAACGTAAACTAATCTAATATATATTAGTTTAGTACCTCTGTCTCTGACTGAAGTTGAACAACATAATTAATTTTTTTTATTTTTTTTAAATCAGAAATACAAAATTGCGTTAACGAATTTAGGTTCTGAATTTCGTAACAACGGAAATGTGACTGGTGGATGACCAACCAGAGGTTTTCTTCTGCTGTGTGACTGCAGTTGCATTTCAGAGTACGAAATTCAGTTAACGAATTTCTGAGGTTTTCTTCTGCTTTGTGACTGTGTGTGGTTGCACTCTGTACACCTGCTGTTCTCATTATGAGGGGTTCCCACCATCCCTGTGCTGTGCTGACTTCCTGGGTCTGTACTTCGGCTGTGCTTATTATGAGGGGTTCCCACCATTCCTGTGCTGTGCTGAGTTCCTCCTGGGTCTGTACTTCGGCTGTGCTCATTATGGGGGGTTCCCAGAATTCCTGTGCTGTGCTGAGTTCCTCCAGGGTTTGTACACCTGCTGTGCTCATTATGAGGGGTTCCCACCATCCTGTGCTGTGCTGACTTCCTGGTCTGTACTTCGGCTGTGCTTATTATGAGGGGTTCCCACCATTCCTGTGCTGTGCTGAGTTCCTCCTGGTCTGTACTTCGCTGTGCTCATTATGGGGGGTTCCCAGAATTCCTGTGCTGTGCTGAGTTCCTCCAGGGTTTGTACACCTGCTGTGCTCATTATGAGGGATTCCCACCATTCCTGTGCTGAGTTCCTCCTGGGTCTGTACTTCGGCTGTGCTCATTATGAGGGGTTCCCACCATCCCTGTGCTTTGCTGAGTTCCTCCTGGGTCTGTACTTCGGCTGTGCTCATTATGAGGGGTTCCCACAACGCTCGAACGAACAATGTTCAATTCGTACTCATGTTCAAATCGTACCTGCGGACCCTACTGGTGACTCCCATTTCAAATATTAAAAAAGGTAATTTAATTTCATCATAACAAATAATCGTAATTATTATGATAATAAAACGATATTAACGAACATTCTTATTTCATCATATTCTGAATCTCTCATCGACTACCAGTCTCCCACTCCCATATTAAAAAAGGTAATTTTCCCAACCCTCCCTCAGCAGCAGAAGAAAACCTCTGATTGGTCAAACAGTCACTTTTCCGTTGTAACGAAATTAGGATTCAGAGCTGAAATTCGTTAACGGAATTTCGTATTTCGGATACATTCGGAAGCATAGCAGTTCGGATTTCGGATGCTTCCGAATCTACGAATTTTAGGAAATTCGTACGAATTTCGATTAGTTTCGAAACGAATCGCACATGTCTAGTGACCGGCCCCGTTGTAGCGTCACAACGCTGCGACGGACGCAGGTACGGCGCATATAGCTTGTTCGTCTGACGCCAGCCTAAAAGTGTTTGTTTTTTAAAATCATTGTCAGTGACATCATTGTTCTGTTTTGTGTCAATCACAGTTACTGTTTCTCAGGTATCTTGGGTGCATAGGGAGTATGTCAGTGTGATGTAACAAGTCTTTTTTTATTGCTGTTGAAAATAGACTCATGCCGGTTGTCTTGACAACCGTTCATGGTGCAACTGCAAAGCTGATGCATATTCCTGGATTATTTTTTTTTTTACACCGTGTCTTTTCACTTTGATCTTTATGTTTACCACAGTGATACAAACTGTCCTTTCGGTGAATCATTTTGTTGCTGAACGTGTTTATTATTTTCATCTGATGCATACTAAAGTGCTAGCATTAACAGTTTGCATTTCAGCAACTGATGAGTCAAAAAAAGATAAAGCACCTCGCTTACCATACCCAAAAATAATGTGAAGAATATCCACAAAGCTTCCGTCACTTGTGATTCTCAAAATTAATTAATTAAAATTTATATTTAAATGATTGACATCATTGTCCATTTTTTCTCTCTATTGTAATAGGACGACTTGTACCCTTCATCCACCCAATGCTTTTAGGCTAGGGTCAGACGAGCGCATTCTGTGCGGACTGTGCGTCCGTGCACAACGGACGGACTTTCTGACTGACAACAAGGTAGTGGCCACACGGTCCGTTTTTGTGACTGACTTTTTTTTGACTGATGTAGATGGGAAATAAAATTTAATATGAAAAACCATTTTGTCCATCAAAAATGCAGTCCGTCTACGTTCCATCACTCACACACAAAGCTATGCGGATGTTGTGGATGTGGCGCACTCTGCACGTCCGTTCTTGCGGTTTGACGTTCTTGCCTAACTTGCGTCTGTTTGCCGCGTCCGTTGTGCGTCCACACTTCTGTGCGGGTCTCTATTGATCATAATTGTATGCTACCACGGACGTTAAAATGTGCGGCAACACGGACGTGAACACTGCGCTCGTCTAATCCGAGCCTAAATTAACCTGTGAACACATAAAAGTTTAAGAATGCCGTTGCCTGTTCCTATTGACAAAAACCACCATGGCCAGTAGTCACCAGTTCATGAATAATGTTCTGTAGAAGAGATTAGTGGCTATAGCCAGTCCTACCTTCACTCTCCGACTTAATCTAGCACTGTAAACATTTCAGTATTTCACAGCGTTGAAATAAAAGTTGTCTTAAGTTGTGACTAAAGGTGCGTTTGACCTTTTGTGGTTTGCTCAGTTTGTACTAGAATGTATTGGAAAATCTTCATTAGTTACTGGAAGTCTCGCCAGTGACAGGCGTTTTGTCAGCTTTTTAATGCTTCGCACCTGTAGGAACTCCATCTCCTTCCAAGCTGTTGTAGGAGTATAGTAACTCTTGAGGAGCCAGGGCATGCAGAGATAGCTGCTCCATGATTTATGGAATGCTTCAACAATCCCATGTGAGATGGACTAGGGACTTCTTGCCACAAGCAGGTACAGTAAAATCAGAAAGTATTCAAAGCCCTTAAATTTTTTTTCTCTAATTTTCACATAATAAATGTGCAATGTTGTAAAAAAAAAAAAAAAACAGTTTTTGGAAAAATTAATGAGGGCCTGAATACTTTCCAAATGCAATGTGGTGGAAAATACAAAGGTGTTTGGAGGAGGGGTCCCTTTCTCTTTGAAAGTCCATATTTTGATTGCCGTTTAAGACATGTAAGAAATGGATAATTACCAGTGTTCTGCTTATTATGTAATTAATAAATTGACTGTCTCTATAATGATGGCATTCTGCAGTTACACAATGTATATCTGTAATATATAATATACAGTACATCCTGGCCAGGAAGTAATTAAACATGTAAATATCTAACTTGCATAATCTGATTTATTCATATCTCCATCTGCACATTCCTTTGTCAATAAAGAGGTAAATAAGAACATCTATTTCAATAGACCTGAGGAGGTTTAAATAAAGATATGAATATCTACGAACAGTAATTGGTAATAAGGATTGTGAATGCAATATATGACATAACATGCTAGAAGAAAGTGTACAGTTTATAGGTAGGGCCGGATTAAGATCTCTATGGGCCTGGAGCTGAAGATTTTGGGGGCTTTTTTTGGAATTTAGTGAAATGAAAACATATTTTAGGTTATTTAATAGTGCAGATACGGGTATAATATCTAACCCGGCAGTTACTGTGTGATTAATCAATCATTTAAAGCACGTAAAATTCGTTTTTCTCATTTTATCAACCAAACCTTTGTGGTTATACAGTATATTCTATAGGGAATTCTTGTTAAATTTTTTTAAATAGGAACCTGTTACTGCATTTTTCTGACAAAATAAACAATTTTAATCAAAAAATTAAATATTTCCCTTGTGTTTTGGAGGATGGTGTTTTATGAATTATATGACTATCAGGGTTATTCAAAGAGATTCGAAAAGTCACCGCACGTTCGGTGACTTTTCGTTCTTTTCAATTCGGTTTATTTTGCCGATCCCATTTCGGTGACCCTGCGGTGTATTCAGCAAGCACCACAGGGCCCCCGAATTGCAGGGAAGGCTGCCGCAAACCCGACGAAAACTCAACGCAAAACCCAGCGAATGCACGCCGAAAACCCATAAAAACATCTGGATTAACCTACCGAAAACCACAGAAAAAACCGAACAGGAACCGATCGCAGCCTTCGACACAGCAGAAGAGGCAGTGAATAAATTAGGAAAACAGTTTGTATGAATGTGTGAAAGTGAATCACTGTTTGCAAAGAAACTACTGAGCGAAAATGTCTGAAATTTACATATGAGATCCAGGGAATGATAATAAAGAGGGCTGTTACAGAAAAAAGAAGAAAACTTTAAAAAAAAAAAAATCGGACTTTTAAAAAAAAATAATAATAATTCAGAAAAATGCTTAAAATATCCTAAAAAAATCTATAAATAAAAAGACTCTTTACTGCAGAATTTTATAAAGAACGGTTTATTAGATATTGAATTAAAACGGGAATATTTTTAACATTGAAGCCTATGGGATTCTCCTGAATAAATGTGCCGAATTAAACCACCGAATGGCAGGGCATTTCGGGAACCTTTCACTGCTGGTTTGTGTTCTCTGAATAGCCGAAGCAGTGCTTTTCATGGGGTTTTCACTGCCCTCGAACAGGCACCGAACAGGCACCGTATGTTCAGGCAATTCGCTAGGATTTAGCGAATTGCCTGCTCTCTGGATAGCCGAATGGCCAGGAAAGGTAACCGAACGCTGATTTTCAGAGTTCGGTTACCTTTCTCAAGCAATTCGGAGCTCTTTGAATAACCCTGTATGTATAAAACACTGACCTTGCTCCCAGCGTGGGAAATGAGAAGGTGAGTAATGGAAGTGGTATTGCTAATTTTATACGTGACAAATGGACAATGCCATCGCTTTGCAACTAAAAATAAAGGGTTTGTTTTGTTATCTTTTAGATTTTACATGGTCATGTTTTGAATCAATGCAAAGGCCAGACTCTGACCTGTCCAATAACACCTCACTTGACCTTGTGAGTTGTAAAGATTAGTGACGCAGGGGTCCAAAGGTCCCCGCAGTGCTCTTCGATGCAGTGAGGCGGTTTAGGTTATTGATGTAACAACAGATTGTACCATCACCTCCACACTTGTTGATGACATGAGAAATGTGATGGTGAGTTGGTGAGTGCAGCATCATTGTTCACTTTGTAATTGAAAAGTGAAAAATGTTGTTGTGTTAGACAGAAAAAAAGAAATATTTATTATTTTATTTTTGTTACATAAAACCTGGTCATGTTTGGTATCATTGGAAAGGTCATGCACTGGCCTTTACAGTGATCCCTCACATCACCCTGTAGCTGCTATGGAGTTGGAGATAAAGGGGTCAAAATGCTCATCAACGCATCATTTCTCTGGGCCTATTCTGGGGCATGGCCCATGGGCCTGGAGCTGCTGCTCCATCAGTCCCTATGTTAATCCGGCCCTGCTTATTGGCTTTATTGTTCTTTCCTTCAGATGTGCTTGTCTCTTAACCCTTTGCTGCCACGGGCATGATATGCCGTCTCCACAGCATGTTGGCCTGAACGCCATGGAGTGGCATAGCATTCCCCACTGGCGTCTACGGGCTGCGACAGGCCCGCCCACCAGTTGGTGCGTGTCATTGGTTGCTGAGGAGGGGCCCGATGCAGCATTCCGCCCGCCAGTGTTTATGACCCCCCGTCAGGCACATTCCGCCAGGCCATAAGGGGTTTATTAAGAATTTAATAATAAAACATATAATCCATTTCTTTGCGGGTTTTTTGAGACAAATTGCAGATGATTATTAACTGTATCGTGTTAAGGATGAAAATTAAGCCATAGGATCATTCTGGTGATTTTAAAAGTAAGTCTATCAGGTCTATTCAAAGAAAGATGAAACTCAGGAGAATGACTGGAGAAGTGAAAATTCTAGGTCAAAATAGTCAAACCAGAAAAATTCTCCCATTTATCTCACTTTCCAAATCGGCTATTTGGTTTAGATGGTTCTCTTCTCCTGCCAGTTCTTCTGATTTTCACCTTTCTCTGAATAACCCTCCTAAAAAAAAAAAAAAAATCAGTTGTAATGGTTTTACTTATTGAAATGTGCTTCTTTTCTACATACATTGAGGAAATACAGTTCAGTATACTGCAGACTCTGCTTCCTGTCTACCATTTTCCTTGTTTACAGTGAGAGGTTTTTTTCTGTGGAAGCGGGAAAGCATCGCTAACGCATTACAGAGTAAATATTCAGGAAGACAGAAGATTCAGATGTATAACAGAAAATATCTATGCACTACTCTATATTTTTAGGCAAAAAAGATGCACAATGTCACTATTTGGCATGCCTTTTCACAGATTTAAAGAGAATCATGCAGATGGTAGCAGACCGAATTTATTTGTGATATGGTTGGACATCTCTGATATCCTTTTAATTAGATAACTGAGATTTATATTACATGTGGATTGTTCTTTTTATGTGTAGAAAACCTTTTAAATAGCATTTCTAGATAAAGCATTGTGTATCACTGAACAATACACAGTGTATCTTCCTGTAAGCCCGGAGTCGTCCATCACATCACGGCAGGCTGGAGCTCTGTCTCTCTCCTAGTAAACAGGTCATCATTCCACGTGATGTGAAATCTAAACTTCCCATTCTAGATCTTTCTATTATTATAGTTGTCTGTTAAGTGTCAGATTTTCACTTCTTTCATCATTCTGACCTTTTTTCATAACCTCAAAAAAGCAGTTATTCACTTCATGTAAACAGAGCTGAGATTTTTAGCAGTGCTCCAACAGGATTTCGCTCTAGTGTGAGTTGGAGTTGATGATAAATACCTAAAGGAGGAGTAAGGTGCATGGAAACAAATATTTCTTCTGCTACAATCTCTGACATTTATTTTTTTCTTTGTTTTAAGCCAACAAGTCCTACAACATTACCTTTTCTGAGACATCGGTTACTACATACTTTCCCTCACATAAATGGACGTCTATTCCTATAACGGCGATAAAGCCCCAGACTTTCAGAGGAAGGTGGGGAATCCTTTTCCTAATCGATCAAAACAAGAGAATTTGAGAGAATGGAAGATGTGGTAATTTTAAAGTGAACCTGTAGCAGCCATGTTTGTTTTCCCTGCAATGCGCTATCACGGGTTGGATATTGCATCGGTCATGAAAATCAATACATTAGCCCAACAGTCCACCGGCTGGGTGGAGTAGTGGTAATAACATCATTGCTTTATAGCCGTGGAGACACAGGCTTGAATCCCAGCAAGAGCACCTCTACAGTAAGTGTCCTTGGGCAAGACACCTAACGGTACATACTCACCACCCAGGACATACTTGAAAAACGAGTGAAATCTCAATGTATCCTTCCTGGTAAAATACTTTCTCAAAAATAAAAGTCAGCAATACACTCCAGACGTTTTGGAACTTCATCTCCCATGATGCTCAGTCCGTCATTAGGTTGAAATGCAGTTTCAAAACATCTTGAGGGCCAAAGTTGCAGACCCTGCATTATCGCATCCCTTGTTAGGATATCTCTAGCGGCCAATTACTCTGTCCCTGTGCCGAACACCAACATCAGATTCATGGGTGTTGCTAGAAGAGGGCCGTCGCTCATCACTATGCGATTAGCTCTCAATGGCGTCACTGGAATGTTGTTCATCAGCCAGCGTACCAGCATACAATGTGTTGCAAATGGTGTGTGAGTGGAGGGTTGTCGTGGAGGATGGAATTTTGCTCACCGGAAGTGACTACAACACATTAATAGGGGGTAACGTCAAATGTTCCTAAGACTTATATAAGGGGTAATTGTCTGTCAGTTGAGCCCAGCTTGTGTTGGTGGACTTTAAATTCTGTCTATTCCACCAGGGTATTACAGGGATCTTCTTCAAGTGTTGAATTGAACCTTAAAATGATTCTACTATAATCTACTGCCAAACTGCATCATGATTCTACTTAAACCTTTGGAAATAGCATATGTGTGAAAGAGCACACACTCATCACCACTTGTCTAAAAGGCAAAGGGAAGAAGAAAGAAGTCCACGGGCCTCCACTAAAAGCTCTCAGACCAGTTTCAAACAAATAGAAGGACACCAAGGTTTCATCAAATTTCAAACATCGAATACATATTTGTAGCAGTCAACATTTCATCCCACTGGGATTTTTCCTTATTTTGGTTAAAACATTGCAGGAATAAATAGGGTTAGCTGCCTGTACGTATAAAGATAGATTTGATTGCTAAAACACTTATTTCACCAGAAGTGATGTGTTCATTTGACTGAGCCGCACAGGTGGGCCTGTTGGAGCTCTAGTCTTTTCTGACAGATATCTTTGTTCATGTGGGAAAATCTACAGTACCTGCCCCGGTTGTCTTACTTCAAATTTCTTTGAACTAGTTTGCGCCAGGAAATTTCCATTTGCAACATGTAACACAGAGAACAAGAACTTTTCCTTTTCTTTGGCGCTTGACCTCAGTGATTTTGTATCCTGAATATATCTTCCCTCAAACAATAACCCGCTTTGTATGTCTGTCTTTAGGGGCTTTGGCTGATTAGCTTGGATTGACCACAAATATTCACTTACTCATTCCTCTCCAGTTCCCATATCTCCACCCTAACCCCGGGAGGCCACGGAGGATCCCATACCAAATTATAGAAGATGTTGATTGCATGTAATTTAATACGAAAAAGGTGCTAATTTCTAAACACATTTTATTTGCAATCACTGTACCATACCCATACATGATCGGAGCGCTTGAACATTTTTAGTAGCTAACTAAATAAATACAAACATGTGTTCTATGAGTAACACATGGAGGGATGCATGCATATTTGTCATTTTCTTATGGGCTTACAATACATTTATTGTAGTAATATGAAATTAATACCCATGTGTTTTTATGTACTTAAGACTTGAAGCCTGGAAACATTTATATGCATGCTTGAATACATTAACATTTAAATAAAATCACCCTGTTTAATTATATAGCGTTTCAAATGAGAATCTGGAAAGCACTAACGCAACAATGGCTCTCCATTATAAATGCGTATGCCATTGTTTATAAAAGAAGGTGGTGATGTGTTTTCATATTTCATATCACATCGATCATTTTTGGTTCCTTTATTACATGTTGAAGTTACATGATTACTTACTATTCCCTATGCAGTCATAGTTGTACTCTAAGTCCCGTAATTATGTGCTGTCCAACAGCTGGAAATAGGGTTGCCAGAACGGCCATGTTTTCCTGGACACCTATAATTTATTCATGCTGATGGGCAGTGCGTGAAAAGTGCCACCCTGCCGCATGTATAATCCATACCCTACAGGTAGGAAATCATAAAGTGGTAATAACAACCTGTGTCTACGTCTACATACTCCATACTGCTGCTTAGTTTGCTCCTGAGGACGCCCGAGTGGCGAAACGCGTAGAGCAACATGAGTATAGTTTAAAAATGTTATTTGCTTGAGTTACTGCTTATTAGCGAGTCCTGGTGGTACTTAATCTGCTTTTCCACTTTCCTACTATCCTTCATGAGACCATTCTAAGGATCTCGCTATCCATCTACTTTCTGGCTTGTTCTAGTGGCTAATAGTGTGACCTAGGAACGGGAGTTGTTTTTCCAATATGTGCTTTATGATAGTCCTTTGGGTCTATGCTCACTAGCCAAATTTGAAACCCTGCGGAAGTAGTCAGCTATATTTTTTTGTAACTGTCCACTTATCCAATTACCAAAGGTATCTCCATGCTGGAGCCCAGCGATTTCACTTTGTGGTGCTTTTATTGCATTCATGTGTGTGTGTGTGTTCGTTCCACGATTTTTTAAGTGTCAAAATAAACGTTAAGTTTCTTTTATCCTTGTACATCTACCCAGGAAATCCTAAAGGAATCCCAGGTGACCTGCCTTGATTTCCTTCCTGCAGCATATGAATTATACATGTTGCAGGGCAGCACTTTTCCCTGTGCTCCTGCATGAAATAGTAATATGTGTCCAGGAAAACATGGCGATCTAGCAACTCTAGCTGGAAAGATCATTGGACCTGCTGTGGTTGAACAAACAAGTCTCATACATATGTGAAATGAGAATCCTGATGTATTCAACCTGGGTGTTTTGGATTGCCCATAATACTATTGGTTGTCAGCCCTGATTTGGAACGCCTGGCCTACCATATTCTTCAATTATTCTCCATAGTCAAGGCCATACATAAATGCGCAGAAACCCCCTTGCTCTGTTTTCCTTTGTAAATGACGTTGATGCATTTCACACTCCACGTCATTATATGTTCTGGTGTATGTAGGGAGCAAGTGTAAGCTGAAAGGAGTAAAGGTTGAGCATCTCCTTCCACGTATCTACAGGTTAATGATCATTATGGCCTAGAAGCTGGCAAACCAAGGGGAAGAGGGTACAAGCCCAAGGGTGCAGTGACATACGGGAGGCATAGATGTGATAAGACAGGGGTTTATTTGGTAAACAAACAGGTGAGCACTAACGAGGAGCAAGGACGGAATAGGGCTGACTTTGGACGCTGAGTAACTGAGAGATGCAGGACAGGAAAAGGGCTGATCAGAGAACACACAGGACAAAAACATAGAAACATAGAAAAATGGCGGCAGATAAGAACCTTTCGGCCCATCTAGTCTGCCCAATTACATGGATACTTTACCTGGATTTATCTTTTGTTTAGGATAGCCTTATGCCTATCCCATGCCTGCTTAAATTCAATTACTGTTTTGGCCTCTACCACTTCAACTGGAAGACTGTTCCATGTATCCACCACCCTCTCAGTAAAATAATGCTTCCTGATGTTACTTTTAAACCTTTGCCCCTCTAATCTAAGACTATGTCCTCTTGTTTTGCTATTTTGTTTCCTTTTAAATATACTCCCTTCCTCTACCTTGTGGATTCCCTTTACGTATTTAAATGTTTCTATCATATCTCCTCTGTCTCGTCTTTTTTCCAAGCTCTACATGTTAAGATCATTAAGCCTTTCCTGGTAACTTTTCTCCTTCAAGCCGTACACCATTTTAGTAGCCCTTCTCTGAACTCTCTCTAAGATGTCTATATCCTTCTGGAGATACGGTCTCCAGTACTGCACACAGTAATCCAAGTGAGGTCTCACCAGTGCTCTGTACAGTGGCATGAGCACTTCCCTTTTCCTACTGCTAATACCTCTCCCTACACAAACAAGCATTCTGCTGGCATTTCCTGCTGCTCTATTACATTGACTACTTACCCTTAGATCCTCTGAAATAATGACCCCTGAAAACAGAGGGGCAAGACCGGAAGAGCGCTAGACTCAGGTACAGAAGGAACTCACGGAAGACACCAGATAGGCAGGAAAGGAAAAAAGCTGAAGACCAAGAGATACTGGGACTCTGTAGGCAGGAGCACAGTGGGCAACGGAGCCAAACAATCGAGGGAAAGGTATCCAGAAGGGGTAATCCAAGAAGCGTCAATGGGGCAAGCCATAGTTCGGGGACAGGTCGATAGCGAGTAGGGTCAGGAAAAAAAGGAAAGAGTCTGGTACACTCGGATCAGCTAAGGAATCCAGTGAGCAGGCATCTAGCTTCATTGCAGGCAGGCTGAACAATGCAGATGCATTGTGGTTTAGGCGTGGCTTCCTTTTCCTTCTTCCCAATTACTAGCAAAGGATGACACCTGTGGACTGGACAGACAAGGCGATTACAGGAAAGCTGCTGCCAGGGCTCATTACTGTGGACCAGCATCTGTCTGGATCTTCCTGCGGATGCGCGAGGCATGACAGAAGCATTGAACTGAAGTGAAGTATTGATAGGTGTCCCCAAAACACTAACATTGAAAATGTATCGTGTCTTTTTCTAATCTTAATTTGTTTTCTACATGTGAGGAACTGGACAGAGGCCACTTGTTTGGACCATATTTTCATGCACTAGCGTGCGCAGCTTGTTATGTCAGGGTGTGCACCCATGGAACATGTATTAATTGAAAGCATATGTTCAGAAGATTTTGCACAAAATGGCCATTTTTCATTAGAAATAGCCTGTAATCAGAGATACAGTCAGGTTTTAAGCCATTCATCAAGAGCCAGATAAGGGACATCTAAAATGTCAATGTGAGAGGTGAAAGAGGACCTATTCACCCAACATTCGACTGTTTCAGCGCAAACCAGACACCCCCCCTCGCATGCCTATGTTCTCATCCTTAAGGTTAAAAAAGTAATATTGTATTGTTGGGTCAGAAATCTTCAAATAGTATGGACCTGACGTTTTGGCACCTCTTCCACAACAGAAGAGCATAACCGGTCAGAATAATTTAAAATACATGTAATATTTTTATAGCATATATGATGGAAGCACCAGGGACAGACTTTCCTTTTCCATCTAAAGTTCTGAAGGAAGAATGTCACATTGTAAAACAATGTATAACTTCCCTAACAATTGAAAAACAATGTATACGTTTCCCTGGAGGTCCTAGGTTTAAACTTTGGATAGGGACACTGACGCACGATAGAGCGAAAAAGCCAATTTTGTGTTCTCACACAGCACAAGCTAGATGATGGATTTCCATATACCCCGCAGTCCTGTCTATGAAGATGCACAATGTTATCACTCGTTCCATCTCTCGATAAGTCAACATTTTACCTGGGGATACTGCTTGTCTCTGTACGATCAGTTCTAACCTTATATTGCAACATCACCTGCTTCGTGGCCACATGGGAACTATAAAAAGCGAGATCATTGCAGGAGGAGTTGCGTTTTCTTAATTGGAGGTGTGTCCTTTATTTATAGTCGATTGCACAAGTGTTCAAGCATTCAGTAGGTTACAAATTATAGCTAGAAAGTTCTCTAGGGGTGGACGAGTTATTTTAACGAATATTTGAGACCAGTAACAAGAATTCTTTGAATTAACATTTAATTAAGTGTTTGAACATTCAGGAGGCATTGGTTATAAAGTATCGGTCAATACAAGAACACATATCGTGGTGTTAAGACACCCAGCATGCTTTTGGTTTATTATTTGACAATGGTTTATGGTGTAGTGGTAATAATCTCAGATTTTTGGAGCCCTCTAACTGGATACAAGGTGCTATAACTTGACAAGTAAACACAATGTGTTCCTCATGGGGGGGCATGATGGGACTTCAGGAATATTTTGTTCTGACGTTTCATTAGGTTTCTGAACATTCAAAAGCATTATTTGAGAAATTGTTTATAAAGTATTGATCCGTACAAGAACTCATTGATGGTTTTCAGCCATCCAACATGCGTTTGGTTTACTAATCACCAAAGGTATATGGTGTAGTGATACTAATTCTTGATATGTTACTTATTATAATTAGATTTTCAGTTTTTTTTTTAATAGACTTTTTTTTATCATTATTCATAGGACCTTCTATATTATTTTAAGGCATTTTCCTCCAGTAGTTTTTTTTTTTTTCAAACAGCTTTTAAAAGTTGCGGTGGGTTCCTTTTTTCCCCCCCGTTCGTAGGCTTTTTCCAGCGGCTGGTCGGCACTCTGTTTGGTGGGTCGTCGGCTTTTTTCAGATGCGTTCGGCTTTTTCTCCGAGGTTTTGTGGCAGATCGTTGGATGCGTTCAGCTTTTTGTTTGGCAGTTTTGCAGCGATTTTTTTTATTTATTTTTTCATTCGAATCGGCGGTTTTGCTGCAGTTTTCCAGATTTCGTCGGCAGCTCGTTCCCTGCATTTCGGGGACCCTGCGGTGAATGCTGAATTCACTGCAGGGTTGAAATTTGATTCCCTGAAGTGCAGGGAGCGAAACTGTAATTTTGGTGCTCTTTGAATAACCCCTTTTAGTGTTTGTTTTATAAATCCTTTGTTGACATATGCATGTTTTACTATTATTTTCACTATTATTCTCTAAATAAAATGACACCTTGCTATGACTGTATAATAAAATAATTTGCAAGAAACGTCTCTATAAAATGAAGAATTTAATTTCATTGACAGCTGAACGAATATTCATGTTCTGTACGAATAAATAACTTTGATCTGAAGTAGGAAAATGTAAGTGATCTTATCCCGTCATCATAGAAGTAATAAGAGGTAATTGTATATTTAATAATGTAAATTGTGCTGTTGGTGCCATTGACCATATTGTAGCAATCAGAAGTGTCTCTTTTGTCTCAAAAAGACCCACTGATTGTAAAGTTCAGTCCTTTGAGAGATGCTGTCTTAAAACCTCTTTACCCTCTGCTTGAGCGAAGAAAAGACCCCTCTCCCCAACGAGCAGGTCCTTATTTTACAGTTTCCAGTAACTCTGTGTTCTCCTCGGAGATGGACGCTATTTAGTGCAGTTGCCGCAGGTTATGTACTGGTTGTGCTCTGTTTTCACGGGATATTGCTCTTGTTTGTGCTATCGTTGATCTGAACAAGCTCAGCAAAGTGCTAGAATTCCTCCGAGCAAAATGAATTTTAAATGAGATATAGCAAAACCAGAATCGAAAGGATAGGAACAAAAAAAATGGTTTTCGTCAGAATTGTATAGTGATCAAGGCTAAAACGGTACATAGCACATCCTGCCGCAATCTGGCTCATACCAGGACTGTTCTATTAATATTATTTTTATTATAAATGTGGCTTGCATATGTAACAAAATACAAGTATTAAACTTTTTGAATAGAATATGATGGTTAATATAGTCTATTTCGATAACCAAACGAAATGGGTCATCTATGTTATTGGTCCTTGCAAACACAAATGGGATTGGGCTGGCCTTTTAGGCTAGGGGCAGATGAACGCAGTGCGAACGTGCGTTTAGCCGCACTTTATCACGGCTGTAGTAGCAGCAAATGACGGCCAGTGACGGGCAATATACGAAGTACGGCCTCACGAAAGTGCGGCCGCGCAATGCAAGCGGCAAACAAACACATTTTTTCAAGAACTTGATACCGCTAGTACTGATATACAGAGTGCGCTGCGTCCGCTAGCGGCATGTGTGCGTGATTAGGAGACGTCAGACGCTGCTAATGTCCGGCCAACATTACGTCCAGATGCAAAAAGGGTTTTATTGATGATCCGTACAAAATCACGGACGAGAATGCGCATCGTATGACCGCTATCGCGTATTCTGTGAAAAAATACATCCATTCGTTCAAACGCACTTTTTCACGGACGACGCGGAAAATGCGTTCATCTGACCCTAGCCTTAGGGTGGTTTCTAGAACTCTGTGATTTTTGTCAAGAATGTACAGGTCGAGTACCCCCTATCCGGAATGCTCTGTACCCGTGCATTTCAGATTTTGGATTCTCCTGGATTTCAGAATCCGTTTATTTAGAAGATGGAGAACGTGGTGGCCTTATTTAGGTGTTCAACCAAATGTTTCCTTGTTAAGTCAATAAATTTAAGATTTTTTATTTTATCGTCACATATCATCTATTTATTTTGTTGTACACCTCTATTATTGTAGGTAAGAACCAATCTAATCCCTGGCATCACACATGATTCCATCAATCTCATGGTGATGGTTCTTCTTAGTAGGTGCAATGCACTACCAGGAACAAATTCTGGAGCAGAACAAACTGTGCTAATGAGTCCTTGGTTAGAGAGACTGATTTATTCTCAGGCCTTATTAGTTCTATAAATGTAATGAGAGTGCATGGTGACATTGTACCAGAAATGGGCAATGATTATGCTTCAGCAATGTCCCACTCTGCAGACTTTGTGTAGAGTCGCAATTTAAGAACATATGACCCAGACTTTCCCCTAATTTCTCTTCCTTCAAACGCTCCCTTAAAACGTTCCTATTTAGGGAAGCCTACCACCCAACTCACTGACGCAACCATCAGTCACTCTCACCTTACAGTCCTCTCCTCCTGTTTCCAACCCCAACCCTCCCAGATTGTGAGTTCCTACGGGAATAGGGCCTCATCTCCTCCTGTACTGTTTGTCAAATGTTGTTCAATGTATTGTAACCTGTCTATACTGTGCCTATTGTACAGCGCTGCGGAATATGCTGGCGCTTTATAAATAAAGAATAATAATAATAATAGACTCATTTTATTATTTTCTGAAAATTTACCTTTTAAAAACTGTGCACAAAAAAGGAATAGTCAAAGGTGTGTACCTTCTATTATATATATATACTGTATATATCTTTTTTATATGTTCACATAAATTTTTGCTTTTTTGAATGCATTATCTTTGGGGAAAAAAGACATGGTGCTCTTTATAATCTTTATATATCCTGCACGTTTTCTTAGTGCGGTCATCAACTGCATAAATTCCCACACGCTTTATATCTTTATGCTTTGTATTCATTATAGGGAGTGTTATAAACACCTGCCCTCTTATCTTATCATTTCTGCAATAGTCATTCATGGCAAGCAAGTGAGCGATAATGTGAACAAGTACAAACTTGTTTAGGAGATTGATTTATCTTTCGTAATTGCTGGGAAAATATGCTGATGCATGGGGGGTAATGCATTCTCTCTTTTTCCTTACTAACAGGGGTGTTAATTATTTGTTCTAAGGTATGCGTTTCTTAAAGGGACAGTCTATTCATTGTGACATTATTTGAATAGCTGCACTGCTAGGAGTGCCCTCACTGTTCTTCCTACTCTAGGTGGGGAGGGGTCTGAAAGGGCTGACTCAGCCCTCTGAGTGCAGAAGCCTAGTCCCATACAGAACATGAGCACTGATTTCAGGTTCTGTGGGCTTTGGGATCTAGGTCCCACCACGAGCTCTCAAAACATGGTGCCATTGAGAGCCATTTGGTTAGCTGGACGTTGCAATCACGTGATATACCGTAGTTTACAGGAAGCCTGCAGCATGTCACTGTGGACCAATGCTGGAAGGTATGTTTACAAGGGTATGGTGCGGAGAGAGTCAAGAGGGGAATTAATGTTTAACTCGTAGTTTCCACCCCCTCTCATTTTAAACATATAAGGGGTTATTAATGATAAAACCTGTCGAATGAAATCAACAAACAGCAGGGCATTTATAAGCTGTTCGTTGTTCTCGGAATAGATTATCCATTGCTTCTCTATGGGGAGCTCATTGCCGTCAAAGATCATCGTATTTCGCTGGCAATTCGCCAATACTTGGCGAATTGCCAGTTTTTGAATGGCTAAATCGACACAAAATTGTACCATAAAGGGAAATTCACAGTTTGGTGCAATTTCAGGGCCCGTTTGGCTCTCTTTGAATAATCCTGATAGTATCCCTTAAAAACATACAGTTTCTAGGATTTAATGTGTGTGTGTGCTGTGTACGTAAAGCTTCCTTGGTATGTTTCTGTAATTGAATTGAAGTATAATAGGGATTATATCACCTAGTTAAATGGTGGTGACAACAATCCCCATCAAGGCACAAATACTACTGAGGGATTGAGTTTTACCCAATCACCTATGGTTTTTGAAATGGGTGTAGTGTCTGTATGGCGCCACTAGATGGCTCTATTGGCATAGGCAGGAAAATAAAAGGAAATGGACTGTATATAAAAAAACTAAAAATAAGTAGGAGACTCACTGCGTGAGAAGACTGTATTAACCAGAAACAGAATAAAAAAGGATAAAAATTATTATTAAGCAAAAAAATACATATGGAACCACAAAAAAATGTGACATCCGTGAACTTACAAAGGACGTGACTTAATAGTAAAATGTGTACTGCAAGAAAAAAAAAAAAAACCCACAAACAATAAGATCAAACAGTGTTAAATGTAATGAACTCTGCAAAAATAGATGATTTGTAGGTAGCTCTAAGGCTAAAACACCATAGATATGGGCTGAACACAATCAGTGAGCAAGGTGCTCTATAAAGGGCATGGTAATTTGTCCAGATGCTGGAAATAAGGCACAGTGCTTGATCCTTGTGCTGCAGTTAAAATACTAAGCAAAATACAATAAATAAGTGAAAAAAAACAAAAAAACGAATAAAACAATTAAAGGTGAAAAAATGAAGGTTCACTACACCTATGGTTTTTTCCTAATGTTTTCTGTTAGCTATGGATGAAAAATAACAAATACCCTCTACTCAAAGACTTTGAACTCAACCAATTGATTAGAAACAGTAAAAAAATAAGTTTTAGGTCTTGTAATGGAAAAACTTCAAAATATTTTATCACTCCTTTTATTTCACATTAGGACTTTCATTCGGATATTTCTTGCTTTGTATCCTGTAAGGCTGCACTTGAGTTTATTGGATAAAATGAACGCTCTGGGCTGGCATATATAGATAATAAGCTGGCACGCGGGAACATTTATTCATAGGATTCTCTAATTTTAAGAGAAATGGTGATGTAGAAGGTGCCATGTTGCCAAGCAACACTTCTATCCCACGCGTAGCGTCCATTTTTTTTTTATCGTTCGAAAAGAGAGCCTACCTGTTTTGATAGCATATTATATTTGACCTCTACACCCCACCAATATCTAAGGCTGGGGTCAGACCAGCGCACTTTTTTAACGTGCGTTCTGGCGCACATAATTACGGCCGCACTAGCAGCAGATGACGGGCAATGACGGCCAATATACAATGTACGGCCGCACAAAAATCCGGCCGTGCAACGCAAGTGGAATTTGAACGCATTTTTTTGAGAACGCTGAACCGCTAGTACTGACGTACTGAGTGCGCAGCTGCAGCATAGCGGCGTGTTTGCGTGATTAGGAGATGTCAGACGCTGCTAATGTCCAGCCTACATAACGTCCAGATGCAAAAAGAGTTTTATTGACGATCCGTACAAAATCACGCCCGAAAATGCGCGTCGTCTGACCGTTTTTGCGCATTCCGTGAAAAAATACGTCAATGCGTTCGGACGCACTTTTTCACGTTCGTGTGGAAAAATGCTTTCGTCTGACCCTAGCCTAAGGTTCACAGGGGTCAAGTCCTAAAAAATGATGTGTGGGAACTCGCCAAGATTTCTGTCCCCCAATTCACAGTCATCATCTAGCATTTAACACAAACACACACTCAGATCTGATATATTTATATATATGTGGATTTTAACAAAAATATATGATAAATCCAATAGTTATTGTGACATAACAGGGAAAGATATGATTGAACACCTGAATAAAAGCTTTACGGTGTGCGGGACCAAAGAGAACTCTGTTCTCTCTGCAAAAATAGTGCAGGAACTGCATTCCCACGCATTCCCCCTGGACTTGACCCCTGACACTCGCACCCTTTATTTAAAAGTCTACTTCTGACACCCACAATACATGTACTCCTAATACTTTGAGCCTAGTTAAGCACTTTAGCTTGATTCGCATTTGTTCTGACAGGGTTTACTGCACAATGCCCTAGCATTCACCACTTTCTGAAGGCTTTGTGAAGGGTGCAGCATTGAGTCAAGTTTCCCACATTTTCTATTGACAGCAGAAATGGTTTCTGTTCTTTCACGGCCTTATCAGGGAACACACAGAGTAATTTGTCCAGATGAAGAAATATAACCTAATCCAACTCTCCATTGTTGTCGCTATCGCTGGTTATAGCAACCCGCCAGGCGTCACACTGGATAAAGATGTGCCTCCGTTTCAATTCTTGTAGACATTTTACAATTTTTACGTAATCTTTTTTTTATATGCGCAAATGAGATCTGCTTTTAGTTTATGTATAATTCTTATGAAAGTAAAATGGAAAATGAACTAAAACTGCTATTGCAAACAGATTATATATGTTACACCTATAGCGAGCAAAGTGCCGGTCATGTGTATAGGTACGTTTTGGTTTTTTTAAAGTCCGCATTAATTAATCCAATCTGTGATTTACTACTGTATTTTAAGACCACTCTCTTGACACCATGCACAGATTGAGCTTTTGATTTACAGGTGTATTCACTAAAGGTGAAACTCGGGAGAAATGGCTGGAGAAGAGAACAATCTAGACCAAATAGCCGATTTGGAAAGTTTTCTGGTTTGGCTATTTTGACCTAGATTATTCACTTCTCCAGTCATTCTCCTGAGTTTCACCTTTAGTGAATAGACCTGATAGTCTCTGACCAAAAATAAACGGTTGTCTCACTTCTAAGCTCTTCCATATGCACATGTATCAGGTCTATTCAAAGAAGGGTGAAAAACAAGAGAACAATCTAGATCAGATAGGTGATTTGGAAAGTGAGATAAATGGGAGAATTTTTCTGGTTTGGCTATTTTGACCTAAAATTTTCACTTCTCCCGTCATTCTCCTGAGTTTCCCCTTTCTCTGAATAACCCTGTATGTGTGTGGATGTATATATAATTTATACCCTACACGCAATATATTTAAATTCTTTTATATAATGTAAAACACATATCATTTGTAGAATTCCAGAGTTTTTCTTGGTGAATTCAATATTTCTACATTCACCTTCCTCTAGATGTGTGCAGTGCGTGTTCCCAAATAATTCAGTTGCGTGCCTGACCTCTCTTACATGTGCCTCGAGCTAAATAAACGGAGGCCTCCAACTGTCCGTATGACTCTGCAGACGTCTGAAGTTTCAGCCACTGAAAGATCACGCTGAAACAAATAAAGAGTGCTTGTTGTTGGTCTTGTTGCCAAGCAGCAGAGATCAGGTCAAGACGAGTTGGACAACCGACTCTTGTAAATTGTTGTAGCCCTGTTTTCAGGAAAATAAAATTATATGTCAAAATATGTACTCTGCAATTTTTAGACCAAATAAAAAAAATAAAAAAAAGTTGCGCTGAATTTAGATGAGAAATAATGCTCAATGTCACCTTGGCTAGGTGACTAAAACGTGGAACCAGCGTGTTCTTTAATGGATAAAACTGTTCTACGTCTACAGTTGTGTTTACTACTGCCTTCTTAGCCTCAAGAATTCTAAAAATGTCGAACATCTTGGGGGAAAATATACAAGTGTGTTTGCAAAGAACTTTGTGGTTTTAAATGACAGGTGTGTGGCTTACAAGTAAACAAAATAGTTTGTAGCCAACATTTGATTATTCTTACATCCAGTGTGGATATCCTGCTTTACTTCTAACTTTTCCGGTTCCCTGAGCTGATTTTACTTAACTTGCATTATTCTGAATCCCTGTCAGCATGGGGTATACTAATTACCAGGGGCGGACTGACCCATCGGGCACTCAGGCACTGCCCGAGGGCCCGCGGGTCAGTATTACATTCTAACTTTTTAAAGAATGTGTATACGCAACCTCCTACACCTTGACTCTGCTTAATATGTTCCCAATATGTCCAAACCCAATGAGCAATGTTACTCTGTCCATGCATGCTGACCTTTCGTTAGGTTATCTTGCTTTCTGTAATTCTACAATGTAGATTTGGGAAAATACAAAGTCTTGTATGTGTGTGTTATTTTGTTTGAATTATTTTTTTCCATCGACACAGTGTAAACTTCCCCTTTCGGCATTTCAGAGGGCGATTACTTATTTGGTTGCTTTTTCCAAACCCATTGTCATTTTTACCATTTTGATATGAAAAAACAGGTGTGATGTTAATGGCATGAAGGGTTAAATATTTCCAACACGGAGGCCCCAGAGGAAGGAAGGAAAAGCATGGAGGGACAGCACGTAACTTCCAGCAGGACACATTTACACTACCTGTCTTCTTTTACATTTCAGTGGAAACAAAGCCATAATGTATTGTAGGAAACGCTCCTCACATATTTCCACTAACAAAATAACCATTTAGATTGTTTGGAGGTGGATATGGATAGAAAAGTCAACTCCCGTTTTCCTTCAGCCTTCTGAATGTTGTTGCGAAGGACAAGAAGAAAGTCATTCTTCACTTTGATGTGTTAGGAAAACTGCTGCCCCTCCTTTCCTTTTAAATATTTTTTTTAACCAATTCACTATATAGCGCTATTTGTTTATTCATTTATTTATAAAGTATTTTACCAGGAAGGATACATTGCTTGTTGAAAAAACACTATCATAATATTTAATTAAAATGTGATGTATAGTTTTCTTAAATGTAGGGAAAAATAGCTATTTTTTATAAATATTGTTTTTGCGAAGTGGTTAAAAAATTTAATGTAAATTTGCGTTTTTTTTAACTTTTGATGTAATCATGTGTCAAACGTATTTATTAATCTTATGTTTGTTTTTTAATCCCCATAGTAAAGTTATACCCATAGTAAAGTGCTGCAGAATATGTTGGCACTTCAGAAATAATTGTAATTGTAATTAGTTTTTTAATCCCGTACAGAAATATTGGTGGGATGAAAAGTTTTAAACTCTAGTTGGTGTCCCTTATCTTGCACTATTTAAAATAGGGTCTGGATTATTACCATACAGACAGATATAAGGGGTTATTCAGAGAGCACTGAAATTTCACATAAAGGTCTATTCAGTAAAGGTGAAACTCAGGAGAATTGGAAGTAAAAAATCTAGGTTAAAATAGCCAAACCAGAAAAATTCTCCCATTCATCCTACTTTGCACTCTTCACCTGGCACTTCTCCCGAGTTTCACCTTTGGTGAATAGACCTGTTACATTTCGGTGCTCTCCCATTCGCCAAACTTTGGCGAATTAAGTTTGCCGACCCTGCGGTGAATTCAGCATTCACCGCAGGGTCCCTGAAGTGCAGCGAATCGACCTGCCGAACGCATTTTCAAACTGCCGAACGAATCAAAAAACCGTCAAATCAATGCAAAAAAATGCTGAATTGATCTGCAAAACCACCAAACGCATCCTCAAGCCACCGAAAAGTTGCCAAACTGATCACATAACCTGCCAAAAAAATCACCAAATGCATCCGACAATCCACCAAATAATCAGACAGCCGAATCGATCTAAGAAAAGCTGACCAGCTGCCTAACAGGGTTAAAAAAACAAAACAAAACGCTGCAGCTTTTAAAAGGTGTTTTCAAAAAAGCTACGGCATGAAAATAATATATGAGGTCCTATAAATAACAATAAAAAGGTCGGTTACAGCAAAAAAAAAATTGCAATTTTTAAAAAATCTGACAAAAAATTTTGCTGAAAAAAAATTTCAATGTATAAAAAAAAAAAAAAAATAATAATAATAATAAAGAGCCGTTTTGCTGCAAATGAAAAGAATAAATGGTTGAATGAATATTTATTAAAAACAAGGAATTTTTTGCATCGACACCTATCGAATTCACCTGATTAAACCAGTCGAATGAAACTACCGAAAATCAGGGCATTTTACTGACATTTCGATGCTGTTCGGTGTTCCCTGAATAGATTAACCATTACTTATTTATGGGGACTGCCATTGAAGATCATCGTGTTTCGTGACAATTCACCTATATTTGGCGAACTGACAGCTTTTTGAATAGCCGAATGGCCACGATTGTGCCGTACGGGAAAATTCACTGGTGCAACTTTGTGGCCAATTCGGTGCTCTTTGAATAACCCTGATATTGTTTGTGTCAAACACAGTAAATGTGATAAAGATATATTTAAAAAATGGTCAGATATCCTGTTCTTGGGTATTTGTAGTAATCCTAATGAGATTATTGGGAATGCAGTTTCCACAAAATACCGATAGAATGTGCCCAGGGGGTACACAAATCATCCATTAAAAAGGTATGCGAATGAGGTCTTGTAGTTTTTTTGTGGGTTTTTTGTCACTGTATTACAAAGCCAAATCAAGTATGCTTGGTTTTATGTAGCGAAAGTGTTAAAAAAAAGGTACAAATTGCAACCGATACTGTGCGTGATTTGTAATGGATATAGGAATTCTTTATGTCTATGTACAGCTTGGAAAAAAGACGAGACAGAGGAGATATGATAGAAACATTTAAATACGTAAAGGGAATCCACAAGGTAGAGGAAGGGAGTATATTTAAAAGGAAACAAAAGAGCAAAACAAGAGGACATAGTCTTAGATTAGAGGGGCAAAGGTTTAATAGTAACATCAGGAAGCATTATTTTACTGAGAGGGTGGTGGATACATGGAACAGTCTTCCAGTAGAAGTGGTAGAGGCCAAAACAGTAATTGAATTTAAGCAAGCATGGGATAGGCATAAGGCTATCCTAAACAAAAGATAAATCCAGGTAAAGTATCCATGTAATTGGGCAGACTAGATGGGCCGAAAGGTTCTTATCTGCCGACATTTTTCTATGTTTCTATGTTTCTATGTTTTCTATTACCAAATACAATTCCGAGATGGGCGCACGGACAAATCATTGCAATTTCATTAACATGGAGGACAGAGTAGCATTCAGGGAAAAAGAGAAAATCTAAATTAAAAAAGCAATCATAATACAATATATATCAGGATAGAGGCCATATTTTATTAAATATCAGTATATGGGGAAATATAAGTTCTCACATAGCTGTTGTAGATCCCAACGGATGCAACAGACATTGCTGGCTTCGGCATCGGCATGCTTTACCACTTTCCACTACCATTGGGTGGTGTGAGCTTAGTTTGTTTATTATTAGAATTTGTTTTCTTGATGGATATTGGCCAATTTATTTCTGATCCCAGCTGGTAGTCTACAGCTGAAATTTGTATTTGATCTCTGCTGAACTGAATTAAATACTGAACTGGAGGGGATCTGCTCAACAACTAGACAGCAGCATGTTCTTCTGGGCGAAAACAGTGTAGTTTTAAGTGTTGACAATTGGGAATTAACATGCTTTGTTGAGGATAACCAGAGTTTCACTATGGTTTAGTCCTGTAGCATGTTTTAGGGGCTGTTCGGGGAATTAGATCCTTACATGGTTCTCTGAACATGTAGTAAATTCAACCAAAGACATCTTCAAAGTTCAAATGCTCAGAGGAACCATTACTTGTAGAAGGCTAAGGATATAGCAAGAGTTTATAGAACAATGGCTGTGTAAGACAGTAAATTGTACAATAAGAATGTAGGCTAGGCAATCTAGTCATTGCAGGTTAATATCACATTACTGTTGGGTTTTTAATATGATACACATCAAGCAATATGAGCTCCTATATAAGGTGTATGAGGCAAGGAACTGTGGCCTCCTTTGATGGAATGGCCATTTTATGACCTTACTTTAATAGTATCACATGAGGCTCCACAAAGTAACACTGTGCAGAATTCCCCCATTAAGCTCACGCCTTCATTCAGAACACAAATGTGCTTCACAAAACTAAACCTCTTAATTAATCTACATATTGACATTCCATACAAATACACCCTCCGATACTCACAAACCTTAGCAAGAGAGCTGTGTGTCCATAATCTAAAGTTATTGGGTTAATTTATGCATTTTTGCATAACTAGAGTGGCCTCATATATATGAGCTTTGCCCAAGGCATCATTAGTTATAGAGTCTCTTCTGGGTAGGCCAGAGTGATGGATTATAGAAGGATTCTTGACATACTTAACGCACGGCTAGTAAAGTCATATAATGTTGAATAGGATGGATTGGGGGGGGAATGAACATTTAATTACCATGAACTGTCACCATCAATGGGAACATCAATGGATAAGACTTTATCTGAGAAATATCTGTTTTCTTACTGTGTTTAGGTAAATGTCACTGTTTTCCATATTACATATCATTGAATGTATTGTAGAACGAATAAAATAATTGAATTTTTTTTTTACTTTTGACAGATATAAACCATCACACCCGTCCAGTGGCCAGTAGACCTTGCTATACCTTTCTTCACTGCGGCCAAGAGAGGAGGCTGGTTCTATCACGTACTGAGTCTCCACGCTTTCACTGCCAAGCCAAAGGCAAGAATATCCGTCTAGACACTAATGGAAGAAAAGCCATTCGACGCAATAGCTTTTGCAATGGGATAACTTTCACGAGCCGACCCATCCACCTTTATGAAAAGGTGAGGCTGAAGCTGGTATCTGTGCATCACGGTTGGAGTGGGGCTTTGCGTTTTGGATTCACCATCCATGATCCAGCGCAGATGAAGCCAGAAGACATACCAAAATATGCATGCCCAGATTTGGTGACCCGACCTGGGTATTGGGCTAAAGCTTTGCCAGAGAGATTTGCACAAAGGGACAATATTTTGGCATTCTGGGTTGACAGACATGGAAGAGTCTTCTACAGTGTCAACGATGAAGAACCCATTCTATTTCATTGTGGCGTTAAAGTCTCCAGCCCTCTGTGGGCCCTGATTGATGTGTATGGCATTACCCAAGAAGTGCAAATACTAGGTAAGTCTCCTTTAACATAAGAATTTTATTATTTTAAAATTAAATCGAGTTTGCATTTTCTTTTTATTGAAGGGAAAATAAGTTAAAAAAAACTAGGGCATAAAGGAGAATAATATAGAAATATCACACTGACAGGTATCCAGACTCTGAACTTAGTACCTACTTTTGAACCATTTTTGGCAGTGATTACAGTCTGCAGCCTTTTAGGGTATGATGCGACAAGTATTACACACCTGGATTTCTGTCATTCAACTCTGCAGATCCTCACAAGCTCTGTCAGGTTGGATTGGGTCCATCAATGGACAAGATGTTTGACTGGGTTAAGGTCCGGCTGTGGCTAAGCCACGCATTGACATTTTCATAGGTGTCGTTTTGAAAAGAGAACCTGTGGCTCACTCTCTAGACCAGATTTTCATTAAGTAAATTTGCTGCATTTTACTTTCCCTCAACCCCGAACAGTTTTCTTGCCAAAGGATGATGCGGTCACCACTGTGCTCCACTATTCAGATGGTATTGTATAGGTAATGAGTTTGCCTGGTTTCCTCCAAACTTGATGGTTTGAATTGAACCCAAAAAGTTCAATATATCAATATTTGTCTCATCAGACCAGACAATCTTGTTTCTCATACTTGGAGAGTCCTTTAAATACTGTTTTTCAAATTCCAAATAGGCTTTTATTTGTCTTTCAGTAAGGAGAGGCTTCCGTCAGGCCAGTCTGCCATATAGGCGAGATCGGTGGAGTGTTGCAGTGATCATTGTTCTTTTACAAGTTTATCTCATCTGCACTTATGATCTCTGGAGCTCACCCAGAGTTACCATCAGGTTCTTGGATCGAGTGGCCGTCAGATTAAAGAGATGTCCCACTGGGGTACAATATTTATTTTCCTGATGGTTCTTGATGGAGTGTCTGCGCAGCTTCATCCTGAGATTCAGTTTAAGGTCAGTTTCACCAATATAGCAGTCCTTTTTACAGGCCGCCAAGCATTGGTACAACACATTGGCAGATGTGCAGGAGTACAAGCCCCTGATGTCGTATGTTGCGTTATTGCGCCGGGCAGTGCTGCTGTCACACATATTTTGGCACAGTACAAAAACTCATCAAAGATCTGCAGCCACTGGTCACAGAGGACCCTGCACTCAAAGAAATATTCTCACAGCCCCCTCTTACTGGCAATCAAGCAACCCCCTAACCTGAGGCAAAGACTGGTCCGCAGCAAACTCACCCAGGGACAGGACAACATGCAGTATGGGACTACATGCTGCGACAAGTCTTGCTGCAAACTGTGCCAACATATATATGACAGCAGCACTACCCGGCATACAACATCAAGGGCTCGTACTACTGCACGTCTGCTGTGGTGTACATGATTCAGTACACGTCGGCCTGTAAAAAGGGCTGCTATATTGGTGAAACTGGCCTTACGCTGAATCTCAGAATGAACCTGCGCAGACACTTCATCAAGAACAATCAGAAAAATAAATATTGTACCACGGTGGGACATCACTTTAAACTGACAGGCTACTCCATCCACAACCTCAGGATTAAAGTCCTCAAATTAAATTTTAAAGACTCCCATGAAAGTAGGGCATTTGAAATAAAAATGATGACATATATTAACACCATAATGGAGGGACTCAATGTAGACTCTGGCTTTTTAACGCACTACCATAATGTCACCTAACATTCAGCATTGTACCTGGTATATGTGGATTTTGTCCTCTTTTTTTTTTCTCTTTTCTTCTGTTTTTTTTGTAGTTGTGTCATTACTTCTTCCTCTCCATGCATCATGATGTTTATCTCATTTGTTATATGGGCCTATGATCTGTCCTCTGTTTGTGTGCCATTCTTGACCATACTATTCCACTTCAGTATTTACGACACCCATCCTAACCCCCCACCCTTCTACTTTTTACTGTTCAATTCTATGATTTGAAGTATAGCTTTCAGACCTGAAGACTCTCGAAAGAGAGAATACTCTCGAAAGCTTGTCTTTGAAATCTAATGTTACTCCAATAAAAATGCATCACCATGTACTGCTATACTCTGGTGATTTTGGCATCTGGACTAACAAGTCGTATCCAATCTACACCATGAAAATAAGTTAAAAGAAAATAAAAACACGAGTATAGCAATGTGTAGTAATACCTTTTTTATTGGACCAACGTTACATTTATACAACTATATGTATTTAAAAACAATATGTACTACTTAATAATCCAATGTTATCATTCCCATTTGCTGAACTGTTCAGTTTCCTTGTGGTCCCTCACTATCCGCCATCATCAGTACTGTCCTATTTCTACCACAAGAGACTCTTTAGGGCCTCTTGCCTCACATTCCTCCCTTATCGGACAGAGTTTTTAGAAAGTCCAGCACTTGACCCTCCAGAGAAACTCCAGCTTCCCATGTTATCAGTGAATGCAGGAGTGCTCTAATTCACTTTTTAAGAACTTAGAAACTTCCACCCACTAAAAGAAGAAAAGAATAAAGCACAGATCAATAAATAAGCTCATTCAGACAAGATATCAACTCACGTGTGCTTTGTTCCAAGTAAACTGGAGGCTGGTTCATGTGACGCAAATGCAAAAGGTGCTGTATAGCAATTATTTATTATTATTTTAATATAAAATTTTAACCTCTAAATTTATGAGTATCCAATTAGCTTTAGCGGCATGAACATTCATAATGTAATTAAATATAAATTTATTCCTTTTGTGTATCTTGAATTTTTTGTTCTCCAAGTCAATACAGTATAGGGATATACAGGATATCTTACAGCAATCCTTTAGAATTAATCTGTGTTCTTCATGCCATACCTTTAGGTAAAAGGGATTATCTGTTGGACAATAACTTCTCCCAGTAGTGCACAGATTTCAATAAATTCCTTTTAATATTTTATGTCTTGACATTTTCAATATGAGATTTTGGATAAACATTTTATTTGGGTGCCTTAAATAGGAAGAACCTGTGCTTTTATAGAGAGAGCAGTTTAATATAAATTCAATGAAAACTGTCTGACACCTCAGCGTGCTGCTTCAGCCCTGACATTTTTACGCCTCGAAGTCAAAAATAATGGTTCTGTCGTTAATAAAGAAATCGGTCCTTTTCCACATGATTGATCTAACAGACAGAATGTCATCACCAGACCATTATTTCTTAGAATGGCTGCCATGCTGATTGCTACAGTTGGACCACATAAGTCTTTGGTTCCTTTGTTTATGGCTGGGACTGATGGGAGTTGAATCCAGCTGCAGTGGATTATCACTGGTACATCCATTGCTCTTGCGCACTATCCCCTCCCTCCAGAAAACCCTTCATGTCACTTGAGACGCGTTGCGTGTGTAATGCAACTGGCTGTAAATAGGAATCACAAAATTGTTGATGCTATATGTGTCTTCCTACTTGAGCATCACAAAGTCTTGAGAGGTCAGGTGGAAACCCTTAATCCTACACCCAACATTAGTGTCATGTTTATCGTGTCCAGAGTCTGTGACCCTCCTGAAGGGCATCTTGTGCTCTCATTCAGATTACAGAGAGCTTGAGAGATTCTCCAACTCTCTTGTCATTACAGCTTGCATGTTACGCGTGCATTAGCTCATCGCATTGCCTGTTATGGTAATGTCTAAAAGCATGTTGTCTTGGTGTCAGGCTGACCTCTGAAGCACGAGTTGTTTGAATTTTACAATATACAAATGACAGGTACAATGACAAAATAGTAGAATTACTCTCCGAGCAAGGAAATCTCACAATGATCACATGGGGAGGGTATCCAAGTAGTCACATTCAAGTCGCACACCATCATTACAATGCTCCTTAGGTGCCGCTTTATGGAGGAGAGAGCATTGAAGTTGTTGAGGTAGAGCACATTTGTGATTAATTATAAAATTGAGCTTAATGGTAAAAGTAAACTTCCCATCTCAATTTGTTTGTATGTATGTCTGTGCCAGAGTGTGTGTGCAGTAGGGTACTGAGGAGGGGCCAGGATAGTGACTTACCCAAGCGACTGGTCAGGATGGGGGCAGCAGGAACCTGATGCGCATGCATACTACCCATACTATGCCGGAAACCATAACAGTAATGGCCGTTGGCTGTGACAGGCCATCACCAGACCTATGTGGCAGCCGTCACAGTGCAAGCACATCCCAGTCATTGACTGGGGCCATTTTTGTTAGGCAGAAGGCTGACCTTATCATACCGAGTATCTGTCTGCTTGTCTGTATATCAGTTTGTGTACAGCAATAGCTAATGTGTGGACACAGAGGTTCTGCTGCACTCGGAGCTTCAGGATGGATCATCAGGTGGCAGAACCAGAAGCCTGTAAATTTGTGGATTATGTTCCTTTACTTTTCGGGGCAGACTGACACATTCAGAAGCTACCTGACAATCTTTCCTTGTACTAACACGCAGTGTTTAATGGGGGGCTTCTATCTTCAAGCGTCCTACCCCAGGATCTACGCAACGCTTTCCATGTCCTATAAAACACAGATATAGTGTATCTCTGGTGCCGCCCAGTTGGCCTGAAACCAAAGGAGGTCCTAGAAGATAGAGCCATTGAGTACAAGCTCTGATACCCACCATTCTTTGGATTAGCTTTCCATGTCCTGTCAAGGCTCACAGGCAAGCGGCAGGGACAGATGGAGTGAGGGACCAGAGCCTGCCCAAAGCAACCAGTATGGACTGACTTACACTGTATGGGCAAAAGTATTGGGACCCCAGACCATTACATCAGCAGGGACTTTAATGACATTGCTTTAATCATATATAGACATTAATGGGTAGTTGCTAGACCCGGTTGCAGGTATTACAGGTTCCACTTTTCTGGGAAGGCTATCCACAAGTTTTGGAGTGTTTCTGTGGTAATTGCTTCCCATTCATACAGTAGAACTTTTGCGAGATCAGTCACTGATGTTGGACGAGAAGGCCTGGTCACTGTCTCCTTACCGTTTCATCCCAAAGGTGGCCGATGGGGTTGAGGTCAGGGCTTTATGCAGGCCAGTCACGTTAACTCCAGGCCACTCCAAACTCGTCCAATCATGTCTTTGCATGCAATGCAATGCAAGGCTCAGAAACAAGTGACGTGTCAGATGAATATTTTTTTAAAAGATGCGATAAAACGTGATGATTTTACGCTTAGTCTCAGTTGCATCTACCTTATAGTGTTTTGTATAATTTTTTGGGATTTTTGCATTGGGCATTTTATCTTTGTTTTGGCGAGTATCATATTTTTTTAAGATAGTGTTAGAATTTGCTATTTATTTTACACTAGATCTACGTATCCCTTTAAGTCAAGCTAATGATAAAATCTCACAATGTTCAGTTTATTTGTAAAACGCTTTGAAAAAGAACAGAGCTATTGAGATTGAAAATTCCCAGGATTCGGGTTCGTCATTGCATAGTGTAAACCATTTGTGACAGAGACTGAGACTTCCCCTCGTCTAATAAGAGAGGAGGGGATTTTTTTGGCATGAGATGTGCGCTACGGATCAGTAGGTGGATTTCACTTTTAATATCACAGTATGCATAGCAGATTTATTCCACATTTATAGTGACATTGTTGCTTTCGAATTTGTCTGTGAACTAACCGGAGATTTAAAGTCCGGTTTTCTCCGCTTGGTCTGTGTACACAAGTGCACCCTCCTTTTACAAATCAGAGGAAAACTCATTCCATTAAAGGCAATTTCAAGAAAAAAAATCAGGGTCCGCATGTGCATACCTACAGCTTCTGTCATAGCTCCCTCAGTCCAACATTTACAAGAAGTTCCCAGTAACTTGCCTTTTTTTTTTTTTAAAACTTAATTCATTTAGGATAATGCTGGACAGTGGAATATCGCACATCTGGCCAATTAAAAAAAAATCTGTAAAATACAAGAGAAACAAAGAAATAAGAGGGTGGGAAAATGCACACAGCAGCTCTCTCTCTTGCTCTCCCGAGCCGACTGAGTCAAGCACCGGCCAACTCTTATTTCTTAAAGTCCTTCACTAATTTTTTTCAGAGTTTTCAAAATTCCATAATTTTACACAGACCCGTGTTAATCTCTTGATTAAAGGGCATTAGAGAACACATGCATGCCACGCCTCCCCTTTCATTACAGGTCCAGTAACGTCTATCTAAAAAAGTGAATTAATCCATAAGGGGATATTCACTAAATGCCATTATTTAATCAATACAGACAGTGAAATCAATGGACAGCAGAGAAAGCTTTAATCAATGAATCGTCCACTGCCATTCTTTGATTTTCCTTATCTGCATCTCCAAAATTTATCACGGTTTCATTTAGTGAATAATAATAAATATTATTATTATCATCCTTTATTTATATAGCGCCACAAATTCCGCAGCGCTTTACAAGATCAGTGTACAAGGAGTTGATACATTAGAATACCACACATGGATGATGACCTGATTCAGGGGGACCCTGTTCCCAAGGGAACTTACAATCTATGAGATGTACAAGTATTTTGTGAGGTAGGCACATCCATATCGTTAGGTGTCTTGCCCAAGGACACTCGCTGATGGCATCTTCTGAGTGGGATCAGGTCGTCTTTCCATGATTGTAGATCAGTGACCTCGTGGTTAGGTTTAACCCATATCTCGTAAAATTGAGACTTGCTTCTCCACAGTTGTTTTAGAGGGATGTGCTGAACGGGATTTCGACTTGCTTCTCCACGGTTGGAGGGTAGAGATGTTACCACTGGACTCCACAGCCGATATTGTGTGGGTGGCAAGTATGTACTGCTAGGTGTCCTGCCCAAGGACACTTACTGGAGAGGTGCTCTGGCTGGGATTCGAACCTGGATCTCCATGGCTATAGAGCAGTGATGTTACCTCTACTCCATCCAGCCAGTATCCCCTACAGTTTTTTTTGTTTACACGTGGCAGAGTCCTTTTAAAAATGGAAAAGAACTTTTGGCAGAGTTTAACTTGTTTAATCCAAGTTGATGAATTTCTATTCATCCAACAAGAATCAACTTGAGAGTGAATTTCAATCAGTTTGTTAATGTAATCTGTGTTTGTTTAAAAGAAAAAAGTGAAGAAAAACACAGTAGGGAAAGTGCAGACCTGTGCAGTAACAGATCAAAAAACTGAGAGTCGGCTCGTGTTTAGCTGTAGACTTTTATTTTTTTTTATTTCACATTAATCAATTTTCGTGCCTGCCTAAAAGGAAAAGTTTTAGATTCTGATATAAAGCAGCTGGTGTGCGCCTGTCTGCTGTTCACTCATCACAGTGCGATATAAGGGATATAAAAATGAACAAACTGTAATAACAATTTAATTTGCTGATCAGTGAGAGATTGTGTTATGTAATGTGATATATTAAAGTGTATTTGGATTAATTAAAAAAAAACTTATTTTTCTACGTTGCAGATAGTATGTTTGCAGAGACCATGCTTCCTGGGCGCCTCAGCAGTCCACGACTAAGCACATGTCTGCCTCAAACCAGCCATGATTCGGCCAACTTCAACAACAACGAACTGGAGAATAACCAGGTGGTAGCCAAAATTGCTAACCTGAACTTGGGCCGCTTGCCATCTCAGAACGATAACCATGCCATCCCATGCTGTCCAAACAGACGGCAGCGGGCACAAGGAGTGCCCACCTTACTAGACATAGAGCTGCATTTTCACACCACTCGGGGTTCGGACATCACCCTTTCACCTGACCGAACAGTGGCATATACCAACTGGCAGGAAAGCCACAGGACTATTGTGTTCACCGAGCGACCAGTGCACGTCGGAGAGACCCTGTTTCTGGAGACAGGTCAACTTCCCCTGCCTTACTACGGCTCCCTGTCCTTTGGTATCACCTCTTGTGATCCTAGTACATTGAGAACTTACGACCTTCCGTCTAACCCGGACTACCTTTTGGATAGAAAGGAATATTGGGTAGTTCATCAAGGGTTGTTCACGCTCAGTAATGGGGATATTCATAGCTTTTCATTTCTGCCCAGCGGCGAGATTCATCATGGCATTAACGGCAACAGTCGGGGTATGCTGATGTGTGTGGACTCCTCCCAGCCCCTCTGGGCATTTTTCTCCATCCATGGGATTGTGAATCAGTTACGGATTATGGGTAGGTTCACTACACGATTTTCAATATGTCATGGTTACAACAGGTCAGAATGTTTGGGTTCTTGGACTTCATATTGCTAGATGATGTGTGTATATAAAGTCAGTATGTAACAGAAATACTCAACTTCTAACACTTCTAGGAACAAAAATGGAATTCTGGGCCTTCTATTTTGTGAAAATATGTGAATTGGAAAGGATATTTCAGATTCTTTTTATATTTATACATTATATGAAGTCACACAAAGCAGAATATAAAAAGTCACGTGATCCTTCATAAAAAGATATATTTGAACCCTTGCTCCTTTTATTTTAAAGCTAATTATTTCCTTCATGTGAAGGACGGTAAAATCAAAGCATCCTATAAATCTGCTTCCTGTATCTCATGTGTAATTACACTGCATGGGATGTTGCACGGAGAAGAATATGACTCGTTCACGGCGTGTGGTAGGCTTTTGTGGTTTTAATTTCCTCCTGGCTATGAATGTCATGAGACAAAATGTGTTTCCCAAGACCTTAGGACAGATTGTTTGCCCTATGTCTGGAACAGAATCCGGGCTCTTGGGAGAACATCTTCTGAACGGGATGTCGGGCCGTGTGTTGGCTGCATGCTCACACACATAGAGCTGTGTAGATTTCCAGGCACAGAAGCCCCGTACTTAGAAGCAAGTGTGGGAAGATATGTGGTGGTTGATGCAGAACATGTGGAGCACAGAATTTCTTTGTCTGGCTCTTTCAGTTGTGTCCACAGATAACACAACGGAAATAAATGGTAGATCTGGCGGTGTTGAGCCTGACTACATCTATCAACCACATCATTGTCTCTTATCTTTCAGCAATAGCTAGAAGATCAAAGTTTTGCCGAGTAGGCCTGTAAATAATAAAGAAAACCATTTTGACTAACAAGAATAACTAAATACATATTATAAAATCTCCCACGGTTTCTCAGTTATGGAAGGACACTTTCAATGTGAGAAGGGTGACCAGATAACTTTGTGACCTACTGATATCGATTTACAGAAGAGAAAATATTATTTAGCCCACAGTATTTCAAGTAAAGAGAATAATCTCTAAATATGCTGTGATTTGAATAGAAGATCACTTTACATTTTATTGCTTCGAAGTTGATGTATGTTGAATGCTCATGTGTGAGGCAGTCGGAGCATCTTGGGAGCTGTAACTCCCAAACATCTGGCGAGACGAGGTTAGTCATCACTGATGTGTATACTTCAGTTGATTGTGTATTAGTTTAACATAAAGGGGTCACGAACTACTGCGCCACAATAGACAGAAATAATAAGGAAAAAAATAATGGTACCGGTGAATGCTGTATTTCTAATTCTCTAGCTAAAAATGTGGATCTACTAATGTGGAATGGAAAATGCTATTTGTTTTGCTAATATTTAACTTTATGCATGAACAAAAGTGCCATTTGGAGGAATGGCGTAATACCAATATGCAATCCATTCTCTCTGCGATCCATGCATCAAATAAAAATGAGTGGAAAATGCATTTTTTTATCACATAGATATCCACCTACATAAAAATAGAACAAATTTTAAAAAAATTAAATCACACTATATTTACTGTATTTGAAAGAAAAACTATCAGATCATCTTACACTTTCTTTAAATTGAACATATAAAATATGAATGCTATAATACTAGAGCAAAGTAGGTTTTATTACTAAAGTCATTATTCTGTTTGAATTGCTAAGGGGCATCGGTGTATTGGAAATCTTTTGACCTCTCATGCCATCATTTTTTTTAACTTGTGTCTCTTGGATTTTCTCCTAGGCATTGTGCAGTCTAATGTTCTATCACCCTCCGGCTCACCAAGTGGATCCCAGTATGACAGTGATTCAGACATGGTTTTCAGTGTAAACCGCTCCTCTTCAGCCTCCGAGTCTTCACTAGGTATGTTTAAAACTGTAGCATAAGAGATAAGCTGGGGCATAAAATTGACCCAGACAGTAGGTAGGGCTGTGAGAGGGCCCTAGTTGGCAGTGCCCAGTTATCTAGCATCCGTAGGGCAAGTCATGGGTGGGATTTAGGCTCACTGTGGACAGGGTTTTGATCTCTGGCTGCTGGCTCTATAACATATAGCTTTGATTCATGTAGCTATGGCTGTTCTTGATCCAATGCACTTCCAATAAGGCTAATCATCCTATCTCTCAACTGGCTGCATGAAGCACTGGCTAGGATATATGGTCTCCCATTTGGCCTCCTGGCATTACAGCCTGCCAGGCATTTCTGATGTGTCCAAAGGACAGCCCAGATCTGAACAGAAGAATTCTCCACGTACATATATGAAGATGTAACATAGCATGAACGGACTCAAATGGAGTCTTTCAATCATGTCCTGTGTAGTTACTCCACTCTACATCTCTGGTCCCCTTTTTTGTTCTTTATATCTTAAAAATATTTATAGCAATATATAGATAGAACTAGTAAGACATTTTAACTTAAAACGGGTTGTTACATTAAATTTATACGAAGAATCATGAAACTGGATACCGCCACTGAAGGAAGGATTTGGGAAGGGCAAATGATCTGCTTTAAGAAACCTACTACAAGTTATCTGTCCTCATTCAGAAATAGCACCCTCTAATAATGTCCTTATTTTCCATTTCTTTTATTTTTTAGTGACTGCTCCAAGTTCACCTTTGAGCCCTCCAGTTTCTCCAGTGTTTGTTCCTCCAGAACCTCAAGGAAACAAAGATGGAGAGTGTGCTGTGTGTTTTGACAACGAGGTTGAAACAGTGATCTATACCTGTGGACACATGTGCCTGTGCAGTAGTTGTGGGATGAAGCTGAAGAGGCAGCTCAATGCCTGCTGTCCCATCTGCCGGAGGGTCATTAAAGATGTTATCAAAACATACCGTCCTTAAAATTCCCGGAATCAGGATTTGGTTGTTCCCAATGTTGATCTTTCTGAACTGGTTTTGAATATGAAGTTGAAATACAACTGTGGACACATGTGCTTGTACAGTAGATGTGGGATGAAGCTGAAGACAAAGTGCTCAAAGCCTGCTGCCCGTTCATTTGAGAGTTACAAAAAGATATCAAAACATAGCACCCTTAAATACCAGAAGTCACGAGAGTTCACAGGAACCTTATATATTCAATGTTTTACTTAAAAAAAAATCAGGAATTTGTCCCTCTATGGAAGTTGTGTTTTGTAGGTTTGGCTCTAGGATTTACAAAGATATGGGAGGCCTCCTTCAACATCACTCTGTGTCTGGACAACAATATAATGTGCTTTTGATCTGCTTGGAAAAATTATTTTTCTGGTACAGAGTTGTGAAGCTATTGGCCAGGGTGTGTTCATATTAGATCAGATCCGTTAAACTAGATGGCTTTTCCAGAGATTTACTCAGGGGTGCAAAAAGACCAAATGTTTCCCACCCTGTCCCCTAGGCAACCTTAATTTTGCACTTTTCTGCTACTACAAAGGTAACCAGGTAGTAGTGCCTTCTAATGTTGCAATCCAAACACACTGTGTTTGGTATTGTTCCCCTATTACATAAAAATAAAATAGGAAAAAAAAGTTGCTATTAAGAAGAATTCCTGCTGCTAGGACATAGATGTTGGCCATCCCAGTGTCACATACACTAAATGACATTTTTGGTCCTTAATTCTTTTGTCATGTTAAGGTTTTTGTCTGATGTTTAGTGTCTTTGGGAAACCAAGTAAAACAATTTAGCTGAAAGTGTCGTGACTTGTTCATTATGCTGGCACACTGGTTGGTTCATCCACATACCTGGAATTGTAAATTTGTTGTATTCCAGCACCTGTAATCACACAGCTACCCTATCGAACAGCCCTTCACTTTGTATAGGGTGCAAAATTTCAATGATTGAAGAATAATTTACAAAGTAAATGTAGCCATTAAACGTAAAGGGATGATAAAGCCAATGCTACGTCCATTTACACCTCTTGTTTTTTTGCAATACCTGTAATTTAAGTGAATTGTATCATTTTTATACAATAACGCAAACTCTGGAGATCAATGACTATCATTATAGTAACCTCTCTGATGACATGGCTGGCTATATTTCTGTTCGTTCTATAGTGGCACACTTTGTATTAGATTTAGTGCTTGCCAACGCAATATTCACCTAAAGCAAATTCCTCAATATTTTTTGTATAAATACAGTCTGCATTGGTCTCAGTCTCAAATTCTCACTTTCCCTTATGTATAAGCAGTTTTTTATTTGTGTTTCATTTCTCCCAGCTTCCAACTTGCTCTATAATCCTCTAATGGCCAGATAGCAACTCCCATTTCCTTATTGTTTCT
This sequence comes from Leptobrachium leishanense, assembly GCA_009667805.1. Taxonomy (NCBI): domain Eukaryota; kingdom Metazoa; phylum Chordata; class Amphibia; order Anura; family Megophryidae; genus Leptobrachium; species Leptobrachium leishanense. The sequence continues at coordinate 311,417,863 of CM019065.1, forward strand.
CTTCTAGAATCCGTTGGTGAACACTCAACAGATACTGACGTTCAAAAGGTGGAATTTCACGCTTTACCATCAAATATCACATGCAATCAAAATAAAAAGTATATATGACTAAAACCTACGTCATCTGGAAAACAAAAAATTAAATAGTGTCCATACCAGTCACCACTTGTTCCAAGATTTGCAAATAACCCCATCAATTCCATTGGTGAAAACGCACCATAGAAACTAAAGGAATATTTACTCAGTACTCAATTCTGGGATAAAGTTCTACAATGAACATTTTCATACAAAAAAAATCAGTGGAATAAACACTTTCCAGATGTCATATGTTGGCAGCAAATATCTTAAAATTCAATCTGGTGTCACATGTCTAAAACCAATAACAATTAACCAGCTTCTTCCCAAGATTTGTGTTAACAAAAGGCTAGATTTAATTCTGTAGTGATTAATGTTTGTTTTATTGGCGGAACACTCTTCAGTCCCTTCCCTTCCTCACCTTCTGTGTAGGAGCCCAACAGGTGTTTCAATACAAGTTAATCCATGTGTACATATAATTGAGATGTAAAGAAAATTAAACAAGTTAAATCCGTTCCATAGTTCCATCCTTGGTTGCAGGTATTCAAGGGTCCTTCAGAGTTACAAAATGGCCTAATTTTGTAAAGGCCTGTGATGCCTTTTTGCTATGGTCAACTGGTAACACATTCTGCTTATACGGATGATATAGGATGTCAATACATTACCTACTTTTATGTACTCTACCATACTGAAAGATTCCAGGCTTAAAGCGCACCAGTCATACTTACCTACAGGGTGCTGCCATCTTGGTAGTAGCTTTGTCAGGGCAATCTGAGGTCCAATCAGAGTTGGCAATGTTTACCTATCAGGAGAGATCAATCGAACTACCCATAGGAGGCATTGATGGCACCCAACAAGTTCATTTTACTAGCATTGATGTAGAGAACAGCCAGCACCAAGTAATCAAGAACATGTCAGGGAATCCATATTCTAGGGACCAGATTAAATGTCCCACTTTTGTACCCTTGGTAGACTTCTAGCTAGTGCCTCTGTTTCTCACAAAATGTATTTTTAAAGCGCAAAATAATGAATGCAAACATTCAACAGTTGTCTCCTGAAGATGTTAAGAACTCTGTTCGGTCCACAACGAACCACATACGCTGGCTCAAAACAGTCAACGGCTGTGAAATTTCAAGCTGGAATACTCTGTGTCGAGTTACAAAATATGCTGTGTAATGTGTTGCTTATAACACAAAGTTGTTGTTTTTTAGTTAGGCTCTTCATTGTGACAGAAGTTTTGTTTTGTGTGCTGTTCCCCTAGATGTAAAGCTGTAGGTTGTGTAGAAAGGGTGTGAAGCACATGTTCTTGTTATAGAATGTGATGCAACACTGTGGTAGAAATTTAGGGTTCTGTTCTTGAGTGTATTAGGTGTTGTGTATAGTGTTTTGGTGGGGTTTTTTCTTAAATAATGAAAATCAGCTTGGAAAACATTTTTCTTCTTGTGTATTGGATATCGTACAGAGTCCTAGGTGAGGCAAGTCTATCTCAAGGTAATACACCTTTTTATGATAGACATGTTTATTACACCTATGGGTGCAGTATGTTTAAGAAGTAAGAACTTAAGATAATGCAGGTGACTTGTGGCTTACTAAAGGTCCTATGGTAGTTTGGAGAGTCTGTTTATAGACATAGAACTTTAGACATTGATGTAGACATCTCTATGGTCATTTAAGAGCCGATAAATGGATATCGCATTCATATCTCTGTCAGTTCCGCTCATAGATTTCACCTAATTACATGTATGTTGTAATCTGCAACAGCTGTCATGCTGATCTGTTTTACAATGATGAATCATACAGTTGACAAATATAGGTCAACACAAAAACACATTAAGGTATGAGGTAAGGCGCTGGGCGTAGGACACATTTTTCAATATATTGTGTAGTTAATTTACTAAATATGATCATTAAGAAGGTGTAGAAAACAGGTACATGATGCTCAGTTTCAAAGGAACTTCGAAACAAGTTTACGAATAAGGCCCAAGTCTTCAACCCATGGCAATGCGAGAAGCAGACCCGTTCATTGAAATCAAATATGTTGGAACATGAAGATACTGAAGACCTTTCTATAGAGCAGTATTTCCCAATCCTGGTACTCAAGGAGCACTAACAGGCCAGGTGGGCAATATATCTGAAGCACAGCACAGGTGATGATTTCAACTCGGTGATTGTAATATTCAGTCTGTACTTACCCAAGGTAATCCTTACAACCTGGCATTTTAGTGAGTCCTGAGGACCAGGGTTCAGAAAACCGATTTAGAGTGCACTTTGAGAACAGGAGCCCTAAACACCTATATTATAAATCCCATATTTTTAAGACCAATTCCATTGGAGCTGATTAAAACTGCGGGCAAGTGATGACTGTAGAGGCCCAAAATCAAGTCAACAGCTAAAAGGCATCGCCCAACAAAGGTCAAGGTTTGTGACTCAGTAAACTGAAATTGAAAAATCTGGTAATCCCAATCAATTTTAACGGTCATTTGAATTTAGAAATCAAACTCCTGGCCTTGTACAGCAAGGAGGACATTTTTTATATATTTTATATAAGGTTATAGCTAACCTTTTACAGAAGAATGGAACATTTATTTATTTGATATCTTTTTATTAATAGCACTTCTCCCTACATTGTTTCACTACAAAAATATTCTCCATTTTGACAATTGGATTTTTGCACTTTTCAGTTTCCATTGGAACCCATATCACCCGGAGTGGGTCTTCAATGCTAAAGCTGAAAACCTAAATGCACAAGCACTAATTATCCAATATTGCTTAAATATGATAATTTTCTTATGTTAAAAAAGTAATTTTGTATTAAAACCCAAATCCTTTATAGATTTTCAAACTGCATCATGAAAGCTGTACCCGTCAAACAAAGACGGCCACTTAACTGTGTTCGCTTTCTAAAACACAGCCATATTTGAGGATCGAGGGGGTTTACAATGGAATTTCGAACCTTACATGGAATTACTCATAATTAAATTGCAAAATAACCATTTGTACATAAAGAAATGCTTAGGTGGGGCGGTTACAGACACAACCTAGATGGCAAAATAGGCAAAAAAGCCTACGAATGAGGAACGCAGGATGATTTTGCCAACATTAAAATGGACACAAATCAAGAGGCTTATGTGTATAAATTGCATCTATAATATTTGGGTAAACAGCCATTTCCATGGTTGGTGGCGTGCCGCTTCAGAATTAAACCCCATGACTAATACTCATACATAACCCCCAATGTGCCTTAAGTCACAGTTTCTCACAATAGATGGCCATGTTTCATCATCTTGTTTACTCCATACACAATAGGGCCCCATATGTGAGACGCATCATGAAAATCTCAATGCATGACAAATCCTATATGTTTGGACTAAGTATCAGTGCTTTGATCCAAAATTCCAGGAGTATTAAAGGTTGGGTTTTTTTCCATCCATTTACAGTTACTCAAAATCCATCCCCCAAGTTGTGCCTCAACATTGCAGAAAAACAATCTAAGATAATGCTGTCCGATTTGCATACGGTGAATAGTATTTGCTTGAGCTGGATCCCACCCTCCCATGTACCCTACAATTTCGTAGAAGACAATCGTCGTACAATTAATGTGCATTTGACTTGTAACTTTGAAACTTTTAATGGAAAGGTAAATATCATTTGTACAGAATATGTCTGTGCCTTAATAAGGTGTTTGTGCACTTTTTTTTATATCGATGCAATGTTAAAAAAAAAAAAATCTAAAAACATACTTTCCTGTTAGTTTTGTATTGTTACCACTGATAGCAGCATTTTCTTTTTTTGTATCAGAGTGAGAATTGTATATTTCACTGTTTTTCTCCCCCCCCAAAACCTTTTATCTTTCATTAATTTGTTTAGTGGGGGAGGGGAAATGATATGGTTGAATAATGGTCAATTACTGTAATGCCTGTAAGCTTAAATATAGTCTGTATAAAAGACTTAATGATATTGGTTGTCTGTTTTGCACTTTCCATAATGTGTTATACTTTTGTGTTTCTTTTTTCAGTGTACATTTTTATCTGTTTTGCATCTATAGCATTATTTTGGTTTCAAAATAAAGAAAATACTGCTTAAAATTCATATAGCGTCTTTTTTTTCCCTTTAATTTCATTCAGCAAGACCTCCATCTACAACAAGTAACATGAATTAAGATTACTACAGCGCAATAGTATCCCCAAACATTAGTGGGAAAAAAGAGGTTTGTGAGGGTCCTGCTCTACGGTGGGGCCGCTCAGGTCTCACAAGGTTTTAGTTTGATTGTGCCATTACAGGGACAAATGCATATGTAAATCAGTGTGCTCTCACCCAGAAAGGGTGGCCGGTACTGATTGACAAGGACGTCATCCCTGCACAAGAGATGCAGCAGCCCCCGACATTCCTTTCAGCCTTGTTAGGCCTCGTCAGGAGGGTATAGCTGACACCCTTCTAGGCACCTCGAGCAAGGGGTCCACGTCTGGATTACCCTGTATACTTGTGAAAAAAAAAGAGGTTTGTGAGGGTCCTGAGAACAAGCAGCTGCACTAGTGGCCTGCTCTACGGTGGGGCCCTCTCAATTGCTCGATTGTACCATTACAGGGACAAATGCTCCATATGCAAATCAGTCTGCTCTCACCCAGAAAGGGTGGCCAGTACTGATTGCCAAGGACGTCATCCCTGCACGAGAGGTGCAGCAACCCGCAACGATCGTTTCGGCCTTGTTAGGCCTTGTCAGGAGGGTATAGCGGACATCCCTCTAGGCACCTCGAGCAAGGGGTCCACGTCTGGATTACCTTGTATACTTGTACTGAGAAAAAAGAGGTTTGTGAGGGAGCATTCGTCCCTGTAATGGCACAAGCTAAAACCTTGTGACACCTGAGCGGGCACCACCATAGAGCAGGCCACTAGTGCTGTTGCTCGTCCTCCGGACCCACAAACCCCCCTTTAAACTGACTTTTTTATTACGTTTATCTGAGTTGTATTTTAGTTTACGAATCCCTTCATTATTATACCATTGTAGGTTTGCCACCTTGTGGTCGACCCTGTTAACAGGTACTAGAAAAAGTCATGGGGAAAAGTAGACTTGTGTTGAGAATACAAAATAGTTGAAAATAGCTTCAAAACAACAAGATCACCGAGTATACTTTGGTGATTTGTGCTTCAAATAACGTAGCTACCATTGTTTGCATAAAAGTGCAAGCTTCAAACAGTGGTAGTAGCATTCTCTGTTGATTGACTCTAACCCCAACTCTGAAGAGGTTATTCACTAACGTCCAAATTGCACCAGTGCAGCTTTCAGGTCAATTAGTCTATTCTTACTGTTCAATTTGCTGCAATTCGGCAGCACAGAAATTGTCCCATAGAAGACTATCGTGTCTTCTATTCATAGAATGCCGAATTGAACACAGAAATTCCAGCAAAATGCCCTGATTGTCGGTGTTTGAATTTGACATGTTTAAACAGGTGAATACCATGGGTTTCAATGTAAAACAAGTAATATATTTAACAGGGCTCCAAATTTCAAGTCCCAAGCTACTATTATTATTATTATTCTTTATTTATAAAGCGCCAGCATATTCCGCAGCGCTGTACAATAAGCACAGTATAGACAGGGTTACAATACATTGAACAACATTTGACAAACAGTACAGGAGGAGATGAGGGCCCTATTCCCGTAGGAACTCACAATCTAGGAGGGTTGGGGTTGGAAACAGGAGGAGAGGACTGTAAGGTGAGAGTGATTGATTATACTAACAAGCCCATAAGAGTTACTCTCCACCAGTTACTCCACCTAACCCCTACCTAGCCCTTAACTCTGCCCTAAACACACACCCTTAAATTATCTTATGAAATTACACTGTTGAAAGGTTTTATTTAAAGTTACAAAAATTACACTAATACCCAGACATCTAACCTCAGATACATGTATACCCAGACATCTGACCTCAGATACATGTATAACCAGTCATCAGACCCCAGTGTGAGCAGAGCGAGGAGGCAGGGAAGCCACTCTCCACCCCCCTGCTAGTGCCAGAGATGAGCTGGGTCAGGTTAGGCAGCTGATCCCTGTCACAGTGCAGTGTGGGGAAGGGGGGGGCTGCACGTTGGCACTGCCGGAATACGCAGCACAAAGTAATGTATTGTGCTGCCTGTGTGTGCAATTCCACTCGCCAAATGTGAGTAGGCGAGTGGAAATTTTGAGTACCGTCTTTAATAGTTTTTTAACCCCTTGGATGCAGAAGATGTGTGGGGGACATCCTATGAATTCACCGCAGCATGTGGAGGATGTCCTCCATACGTCATGTTTTCTCCGCAGCCTCAGGGGAGGCCTCAGGGGAGGCCTCCGTGGGTCTGGGAGGAATCCCAGGCTGGTCTTACTTCCTGGAAGTCAGACCACACCTTGGGACCTCCCTCCGCCCACTGACATCATTGCATATACCCATGATGATGTCATAGAGGGACCTAACCCCAGCCACACTGGGAAATCCCTATCCAGAAGATAAGGGGGTCCTTTACAATTATAAAGTGAACAGTGATGCTGCACGAGCGCACCCCCTCATTACCCACAATGCCAGCATGTGGAGGTGAGAGCATAATGTGTAATTACGCATTGTTCCATTAAAAACCTAAACCAACGCAGTCCTGCGCAGGAGCCCTTTGGAACAAATTTTTAAACTGCACAAAGTCATGTGAGGAGTCATTGGAAAGGACAGTCTGGCCTTTCCAATGATACCAAATAGGACAATGTAATGTGTAAAAATAGAAAAAAAATATTAAATGTGAAATTTACTTATAATTTTTTTTTCTCTGTTCTAAGGTAGTGTGGCATTATGTGCTTTTACTTAGAAAGCAAACAATGCTACTGCCCTAATTCACCTTCTCATTTCCCACAGCGGATCCAAATGTGGAGGTGATGGCGCAAAACGTTATTACACATTGGTCCATCTAAGGCTAGGGTCAGACGAACGCATTTTTATGTTGTCTGTGAAAAAGTGCGTTCGAACGAATGGACGTATTTTTTCCCGGAATACGCGATAGCGGTCATACTATGCGCATTTTCGTCCGTGATTTTGTACGGATCATCAATAAAACACTTTTTGTGTCTGGACGTTATGTTGGCCGCACACTAGCAGCGTCTGACGTCTCCTAATCACACACACACGCCGCTAGCGGGCGCAGCGCACTCTGTACGTCAGTACTAGTGGTTTAACGTTCTCGAAAAAATGCGTTCATTTTCCACTTGCGTTGCGCGGCCGGACTTTTGTGCGACCGTACTTCGTATATTGGCTGTCATTGCCCGTCATCTGCTGCTAGTGCGGCCGTGATTAAGTGCGCCAGAACGCGCGTTCGCACTGCCTCAGTCTGACCCTAGCCTAAAGCACACGCCAATTCACTACTGCGAGGACAGCAGGGGGCTTTGGACAACTGTATTTCCATTCTTTACACCCCCCCCCCCCAAAGTCACGTTAGGTGTCATTAGAGAAGTTAGAGACTGGCCTTTCTGATGATAGCAAACATTGTTAGATGTCAGGTAAAAAAAAAAGTACAAAACACACGTAAAATAATTTAATTTTTTCATATTTTTTTTGTTACGAAGCCATGGCGAAGTATAAAATGATACCTTTGGCGTTACTCACCTTCTCATTTGCCATGCAGCGAGCAAAGCAGGGTTTTATAAAAAAATGCATCAAAATCCGAGTGAAATTTTTTTTTTAGTCCTCGTTAAAATTGCGTGGAAATTTTTTTTTTTAGAAGTTCTAATTGATTGAAATCTGATTGGAAATTTGTAATTATTTGTTCATATAATAATGATATTTTATGAATTTGCCGAGTCTGCTGAAAATAAGGATATATAATTTGTCTGTGTCTTACATTGAAACATGACTTGAGAAATCTCAATGTATCCTTCCTGGTAAAATACTTTGCAAATAAATAAATCGCATTTAACACCAAGCGGGTAGCATCCGGCGGGAGGGGGTTAACACTGACAGGGAGTATTATGCATGGGATAGGCATAAGGCTATCCTAAACAAAAGATAAATCCAGGTTAAGTATCCATGTAATTGGGCAGACTAGATGGGCCGAAAGGTTCTTATCTGCCGACATTTTTCTATGTTTCTATGTTTCTATGTTTCTATTAGAATGACCTGCCACCAGGTGCTGCTGTGGGCCTCTCCTTTGGTCCGCCCACGCAGCGGATGCGAGCCACGCATCATAGGCTGCAGGGGACAGTCTGAGTTCAGGCCGTCCTGTAGCAGCGAACGGCGCGTGGCGTGTTCCGACAGCTGGGCGTGGCCAAGGCAGCCCATAGAAGTCTACAGAGTGTACTAGTACTCCCTGTGGCTTCAAGGCCAACCTGCCACAGAACAGCATAGAACACCCTGCGGTGGGAATGGGTTAAACATGATGAGCTCAAAATGAGTTCAGCACACAGGGGTGACATGGTTCAGCAGTTAAAAACAATTATTTTTATTTTTAGCAGAAACCCATTTTATTTCTTTAATAATACCTTTTTGTATTTTTAGGACTACATTTTTGTGTTTACTTTTTTAAAAAAGACTTATTTTGTAACAGAACTTATTTTTTAAAGGACCTTTTTTTATTGATCAAAAATCCTATGAGAGACTCTTCTTTTTTTTTCCTTCAGTTCAGTGTAATTCGCTAATGCGGCGGTTATCAGTGCAATCCACCGGTTTTCTCCGACGTCCAATAACTGCTTCAGCGACCCAATGTTGGCAATTGCAATGACCATTCCCTAAATAGTGAATTCACCATATTTTCGGTGACATGGATTCTCCAAAATGAGCCGAAATGGATCGAAACACAAAGCACCAAAATAGACCATAGAGCCAGTTCTAATGCTTTCACTAAACTACCCTGATATCCGTTGTTCATCAGTTTCAAAACACAGAAACTACGGCAAACTTCAAACAACGGTAGTACTGTGGTTTGAAGCTAAAATCTCAGACGTTTATTCAACCACATTACTATTCCTTGAGACTATTCAACTATTTTACGTACTTGACATAGGAGCCTTTAACCTTTTTGTATTCACATTTATAAAAGCTGGGCCACTAGGTGTCAGCCTTGCATTAGGATACCAACTAAATATATAAAATAAAATCGATTGTATAATTATTTCCACTGTGGTTTTTATCAAGTGATATGAATAGGAGACTTTAAGGGGTTATTCAGAGAGAGCTGATCTGGCCCCGAAATGTCACCGAGCAGGGAATTTTCCCGTACGGTGATATTTTAGGGCCATTCGACTATTCAGAGAGCAGTTTGCCAAATTTTGCCGAACTGCCAGCCAGTACAGTGCCTGTTTGAAGGCAGTGAAATCCCCTATAGAGAATAATGGTTAATCTATTCAGGGAACACCGAACAGCAGTGAAAAGTTGCCAAATTGCCCTGCTGTTCAGTGGTTTCATTCGACATGTTTATTCAGGCGAATTCCATAGGCTTAAATGTTAAATATTCCAGTTTTAATCCAATATCTAATAAACCGTTTGTTATTATAATCTGCAATAAAAAGTCTATTGAATTTTTTAGGATCTTTTGGACATTTTTCAGGATTTTTCTCTGCAAAAAAATGTTTCCCCCCTTTTTTCTACAACAGACCTTTTTATTATCATTCGTCAGACCTAATATGTAAATTCCAGGCATTTTCGTTCAGTAGTTTTTTGCAAACAGCATTTCAATTCTGAAAATTTCAAGCGTACTGGGGTTTTTTTCTGTTGTTTTTTTTTCCTCTGTTCGTCAGCTTGTCGGCTTTTTCCGGCGGCTGGTCTGGGCAGTGATCGGCGGTGTCAGGATCGTGGGGATGGTATCTGGGTGGCATCTGGATGGCAGGGGTATGAGCCCAGGATGCAGTGTCCTGCACTGATAAGCAGGCGGGAAGGGGTATGGAGGATGATAGGCAAATAAACTGACCGGATGATTCTCAGAAGGATTTATTTATTTATAAAGGATTTTACCAGGAAGGATACATTGAGATTTCTCTCGTTTTCAAGCATGTCCTGGGTTCAAGAACATTGAAGTGTTACAGTTACAGAAATACAAAGTAATACAATGCAAGATATTAAAGAAAAAAAAACAAAAAAAAAAAACAACACAAATATACAGATTAACAGAAAAAATATGTAGGAAATATAGTCACTAGGTTACATGTTTACAGGTGCATTCTGTATTGAGGTATGTTAGTAAGGAGCTTTTGAGTGACTTAAGACTGGGGGAAGATTTGATGGTGTCTGGGAGGTTATTCCATAACTGTGGTGCTCTGTAGGAAAATGAGGACCGAGCCACTGTCTTTTTGTATTGTGGTATAGCAAGTAAGGTGCTGGTCCTGGATCGGAGGTTATAGGATGAGGGAGCTGCTGGGGGAAGCAGTCTATTCAGGTAGGGTGGCAGCTTCCCAGAGATGCTCTTAAACACCAGGCTGGAAAGGTGAAGGGTGCGTCTGGATTCCAGCGATGGCCAGTTTAGCTCTTTTAACATGTCACAATGGTGTGTCATGTAGTTACATTGTAGCGCAAAGCGGCAGAATGAGTTATACAATGTAGTAAGTTTATGAAGGTGTGTTTGCGGGGCGGCTGCATACACTACGTCTCCGTAATCAATAGCCGGCATAAGCATTTGTTGTACAATCTGCTTTCTTACCGCGGGACTCAGGCAGGATTTGTTTCTGTACAGGGCACGTAGTTTGGGGTAAAGTTTAGATGAGAGTTTTTCGATGTGGGGGCCAAAGGATAGATTAGGGTCCAACCACATACCTAGATATTTGAGAGATGTGACTGTGGTCAGCGTGCCATTTGATTTTGTCCCAACACATAGATGGGGATTTTGCAGTTTGTGTAGTTTAGGTGCTGTTCCAAAGAGCATCGTTACAGTTTTGTCAGTATTTAAAAAAAGTTTGTTGTTTTTGATCCACTTTTCTACCTCTGTGAATTGTTCTTGCAGCACGGCCTCCAGCTGCGGGAGATTTGGTTTGCTGGTATAGATCACAGTGTCGTCTGCGTACATATTTACAGTTGAGGCTTTGCAGACGTTGGGCAGATCATTTATGAATATTGTGAATAGCAGGGGGCCTAGTATTGAGCCTTGGGGTACACCGCAAGTGACTGGGAGCGGGAGGGAGGAGCTGCCAGAAATTGACACATATTGTGATCGGTCGGATACATATGATTGAAACCAGGTTAGCGTGCGATCACCAATGCCAGAGTTTTTAAGTTTTTCTAACAAGATGCCATGGTCTACCGTGTCAAAGGCCTTGGCAAAATCAAGGAAGATGGCTCCAGTTAGGTTTCCTTGTTCCATCCCAGCCTGGATATCATTGCAGACTTTTAGAAGGGCGGTTGTAGTTGAGTGATTTGGACGAAAGCCTGATTGATCCGGGGTTAAGTAGTTCCAATATTGATAATAATCACGTAATTGTGTGTAGACACATTTTTCCAAGACTTTTGACATTACAGGGAGCAACGATATCGGACGGTAGTTGGATACCAAAGTAATGTCACCACTTTTATGGATAGGTACCACTCTCGCAGTCTTCCAGAGCTTGGGTATGTATCCAGTCGCCAGTGACTCATTTATTAGGGTTGCAACAGGATTTGCAATTGCAGGTGCACTGATTTTCAACAGCATTGCTGGTTTTTGATCAGGTCCAGACTGGTATTTCATTTTTTGCTTACGGAGAAGTTTAGTAATGACACTGACAGGCACTGGTCTAAAACTGAATTCCTGTCTGATACAGGGACTTTGCACAGTTGGGGGGGCTGACCTGCATGAGGCCTCTCTGATTGCATGTCATTTCCTAGCTTGGCAATCAAAGTGGTGGCACATCCAACAAAATAATCATTAAAGGCATTTGCTACATCTAGGGGGTGTTGCAGGGTTTGGTTGTTTACTTTGACAGCAGCTGGCTGGGAGTGGACTGGGGGTGCTTGTATGTTACTTATGGTTCTCCAAAAGTTTCTAGGGTTTGATATGTTATTGTTTAGATTTTCATTGAAGTAATGGGCTTTGGCCATTTTTGTTTGTTTTGTGCATTCATTCGGCATTTTCAGTATTCGTAGTGATCGTTCATGGAACCAGTACTCTTGAAATTTGACCACCGTGAATCTCTAAGCTGGTACATTAGTGTAAGATCAGCTGTAACCCAGGGGAGATGAGTCCCTTTTACTCGCACTTTACGCAGCGGGGCATGGGAATTCCAGACTTGCAGGAGCTCAGACTGAAAGTATTCAACTGCACAGTCTAGGTCTGGGATTAGGTTTAGCCTGTACCAGGGAAACTGTTTGAGATCACTTAGGAAGGATTCAAGAATAAATTTCTTGAAAGACCTGGTGGTTATTACCTTTGGGGGAGATTTCAAGGCCTTAATTTTGCGCACGCAGTACACTAGACAATGGTCACTAAAGCTATTAGCAAGAACACCTGCCTCCTGTATTCTATCAGGAGATGAGGAGAGAATCCAGTCCAACAAGGTATGGTTAGGGCTTTTCATATTAATGCGAGTGGGGGAGGAGATTAATTGAGTTAGCTGCAAAGTTTTAAACAGCGAGCAGTGTTTATTGTTTTTAGGATTTAGCCAATCTGTATTAAAATCGCCGAGTACCAGCAGTTCACTTTTTTGGTTTTGGGCAAGTAGGTTATTAAGGATTTGAGATATGTCAGAGAGGGAGTGCACTGGAGAGCTCGGTGGACGATAGAACCCAGCAACAATGATTGATTTACTGAATGGGATCTCAATTATACCAGAGAGGAAATCAAAGGTGACAGGAGAGGTAGAAGTCTGTAAGGGGGTGAACTTTATGGACTCCTCAACATAAATAACAATTCCCCCTCCTCTCTTTGCTCTGTCTTTTCTATAACATGAATATCCCTGTATTGATATGGCAGAGTCTGGTACTTTTGGGGTGATGGGATGATGGTGGAGTTGCAGGAAACATAAAATAATAAACTGGTACAGAAGAGCAGCGCGTTAGTAGCACCTCACTCTCTCAGCACAAGAGCTGTAATGAACCAGCAATGTTAATTGTGGGGCAGAGCCCTTTATTTTGTGATTCACGTGTGTTGTTTGTGAGTTAACTGTTGCATTGCTGGATGATGATAGTGAATGCTGGTTACAGGGCAGGAACAGTACATGGAAGGGTACCACCGGGGGGGGGGTTCCAGAATGGCTACAGCCAGGGATCCTGACAGTACCCTCTCCCTTACGGTCACAAACTGGGTGACCCAAAACTGTCTGTAGCTGGACGTCAGCGGGCAGGAGAATACTTCCAATTGCCTGTTACTGGGTCCTGTGTGGGTGTAATGAAGACCCCCTGGACAGCATAAGAATCCTGGTCTTCAGGTGGAGAATCAGGATGTGTACAAGAGCCACAGTCTCGTAGACTCCTGAAAACAGAGGGACACCGGTAGCAGGCCGGGTTACTAGGGAACTTTGTGCCCACATAGGCAGATGGCATAGGGACAGGTGTATCCTGTAACTTATCCTGGGTCCCTCCAGCATTGGGTATGGTAACACAGGTCAGGAGATGGTTCTTCCTCGGTTTTCTCCGCGCCTTAGATCTGGACTTCTTACAGGTGTCACCCTCCAGGGTGTTGGGGACAACAGAATTGTTCACCATGCTGATGCCCACATTTTCAGATGGCACCAAGGTAGGTATGTAGTCCTCACAGATATTCCATTCATGAGTGGACTCTTCACTGGGTGTATAGAGGTTATGCCAAGCTCTCATTTGGGGTGAGGTGGTGGCAGCCTCCACCCCTTCCTCCCTGGTAAGTAAGCTGTCCCGGGTGGTACCCCTTGGTACCTGCACAGGATCTGAATAATCCGAGGATAGACGGCCAAATGGCACTAAATCACATAGAGGGTCATAACCAGTACCATCAATCTCATAGATGGCCAGATCTCGTTGGCTGAGAGTGGTGGGAGTTGTGGTTTCACCTGGAACCTGTGTAAGCATAATGTCCATTGCTTCTGGTTCCAGAGATGTACTTTCAACGTCCATGGGAATAACTGGATCTAAATCTACTGGCATATTGGTCTCTTCATGCATATGAATTTCAGACTCCTCCGGATCATAGATGGACTCCAGAGATACCCGGTGGTTCCTGGGCAGAGCAGGCACGGATCTTCTGGGGACAGGTCTGGGTGCAGGAGGTTTTCTTGGTACAAGTTTGGGGGACCTCTTTGGCACAGGAGGTTTTCTGGGTGTAGACTCTCGTGCAGTAACTCCCCCGGGGGCCGGTTTGGGCAAGGATACCGGCTTAGGTGCCGCAGGTCTCTCTGAAGCAGGTTTAGACATAGAAGCAGGCCTGGAAGCCTGGGTTTGCTTCAGAGTTCTAAGCACTGGAGCGTGCTTGGGAGTTGCAGCAGACTTTGGCACTGGCTTAACAGCCGCAGGTTTGGCAGGTTTTGATGGGCAATTTGAGACCCAATGTGACCTTTCCCCGCAGTACAGGCAGAGATTGTCTGCCAGTCTCCTAGCACGTTCTTCAGGGGACAGTGGTTCCGTGTACTTGTTAGCTGCAGGAGTGCACTCCTTAGTCGAGGAGCCCCACATATCTTGCAGCAATTTCACCAGGGAATCAGTCAGGTTTTTAAACAGGTCCTGGAAAGTCTTTTTCAATAACTCCACCATAAAGTGCAGCACTACGGGCTCATTTGTATTAGGCTGGTTCATTCTGTCAGGATTGTGGGGATGGTACCTGGGTGGCACCTGGATGGCAGGGGTATGAGCCCAGGATGCAGTGTCCTGCACTGATAGGGAGATAAACTGACCGGATGATTCTCAGACGGATGATGGTGGAGCTGCAGAAAACATAAAATAATAAACAGGAACAGATTGGTACAGAAGAGCAGCATGTTAGTAGCACCTCACTCTCTCAGCACAAGAGCTGTAATGAACCAGCAATGTTAATTGTGGGGCAGAGCCCTTTATTTTGTGATTCACGTGTGTTGTTTGTCAGTTAACTGTTGCATGGCTGGATGCTGATAGTGAATGCTGGTTACAGGGCAGGAACAGTACATGGAAGTGTACCACCAGGGGGGGGTTCCATAATGGCTACAGCCAGGGATCCTGACAGACGGCTTGTCAGCTTTTTCCACTGTGGTTTTTTGCAGGATTGCGGCGGGTTATCCCTGCACTCCGGGGACCCTGCAGTGAATGCTGAATTCACCACAGGGTGAGGAACTTTGATTCCCCGAAGTGCAGGGCACTGTGAGGAATGAGAGACCACTGAAATGTCGGTGACATTTCTGTGCTCTCTGAATATCCCCTATATTTTCAGTCAGTAGAGAGCCAAGACAGTTGTATACTATTGCTTTGTTATATTAAAAAGGTAAAACAAGAAAGAAAACTGACATGAAAATAAAAATTACTGAATGTTGAAATGAAACGGACTTCACATTTTTCAGTATTTTTCTCAAATCAGTATTAATTAGCTCACACTATTTTATACACAGGTGAATATAAACCAACTGACATTTAAATGTTATTTTTTTAAAAGCCTCTTTGTCCAAGTATGATGATGTTTGATGGCGGTCTCCATTGTACTGTATATTAGACCATGTGCACCTTGGCTGTGGTATTACATCAGGGGATGGATAGGACATATGTCACCCATTTGCTATCATCAGGATGCTTATTAAAGTGCTTTTGTGGTATATTTGTCATTAATTGTAGTTGTGCAGATATTGACATATTTCAAACCCAAATAAATGATGATTAAAGTCATATTTGGTTGCACAATGCCTGTGTTGCTGGGCAATGGTGAGGACGACCACTGAGTTGGAGGTGAGTACCAACTAACCGAACAATCGTGGTATAGAAAGATTTTAACAACCTCTTTGAGATGTCAAATCCAACATTCCATTTAGGATCGCTAATGTAGTATCTCATGGATTGGTTTATGCCTCCAATGCCCTCAATACAGAGGATTGGGGGGGGGGTTTCAGCAGATACTCATTCAAGGAAAAAAAAATTATATGTTTGTATTTTATCATCATGTCGACTGGGCCTTTCCAAGCTCAAGAAAATGAAAAACTAAAGAATTACAAGCATAGAAAAATATATTTTGCTGTGAATAATTATTTTTGCAAAGAGAAAAAAAAATGGGGTGCCGGACAAAATCCCTACAGCCAGGTTCCCTAATGCCAACATCCCGACGGCCAACTTCCAGACAGAACAAATGCCGGACAAACCAAGTTCCCTACACGGCCAACTTCCAGACATCCATAATCCCAGCGGCTAACCCTAAAGCTAACACCCTAACCCTAAGTTTAAGGGGGTTAGGGCTAGGTTTAGGGGGTTTATGGTTAGGGGGTTAGGGCTAGGTTTAGGGGATTAGGGCTAGGGATAGGTTTAGGGGTTAGGGGGTTAGTGCTAGGTTTAGGGGGTTTAGGGTTAGGGCTAGGTTTAGGGGGTATGGGCTAGGTTTAAGGGGTTAGGGAGTACGGATAGTGTTAGCCAGCGTAGCCGCTGGGATTTTGGATGTCTGGAAGTTGCCCATCAGGAAGTTGTCTGTGTAGGGAAGTTGGCCGTCGGGATTTTAGCATTAGGGAACCTGGTTGTAGGGGATTTCAACCCAAACTCAAAAAAATGTAATCCTTTAATAAATATTAATTTGAAAAGAACATAGAAATATATGAACTGAAAGGAATAACGCTGTTTATTTGCCATTCTGGGGATAAACGAGGGGTGTGTGTGTGCGAGAGTGTTTAAAAATATCTTCCCTATAATTCTCAAATACACACAAAGATTAAGCTTTGCAATGCTCCCACCTAGAGGTATTACTGAAGACTACCATCAGGTAAAATCCATAGAAACATATTTTTTAGAAATTTATAATCACAATTACATATTGTTAATTTTTTGTACATTACTTAAATACGAGACTGTACACTGTGGTTATTAACCCTTTCGCTGCTGAGGCTTTTCCCGCCTCTGTGCTGAGGTCATTTTTACCGGTTTCGCTCATCATGTTTAAACGTGTTTTGAAGGCTTATTTTAGTATATTACCCAGACATATTATATATCGTTCTTTCCGTCAGACTCGGTAGATTCATAATATGTCATTATTATATGTATACGTTATGTCATGTCTGTATATTATAACAAAAAATGCAATAAAATATGTATTTTCAATAATTTACAACGTGTAAAGTGTTTTTTTCACATTTTAACATGCGAGCAATTGCGGTTATATTTTGTATGGGGTGTGCTTGTTAAAAAAATTAGAGATGGGGTCTCGTTACATTTTTTTTGGGGGAAAATTCCGCGATTTTTAAAAAACGCACCGCATACAAAAATCGTTAGTGCAGCATCATTGTTCACATTATAATTGAAATGGGAACAATATTGCTACACTAACAAACCAAAAAAAAGAAAAAGATTTTTTTTTTTTTATAATTTTTTTTTAAATATATTTTTATTTTTAATTTTAATTTTAATTTTTTTTAAAAACTTTTTTCACATTCGTGTTTGGTATCGTTGGAACGACCATGCTCTGGCCAATCCAACCATACCAAACATTAACCCCTAGCTGCCACGGATCGGGAGATAGGGAGTTCCAATGAACTCCCTATCTCCACCGTTGGTGGCAGTTAGGGGTTAACTCTAGGACTGGCGTCATCGTGCTACGCACGATGACGCCAGTCCTCAGGGGGAGTTCCCGGAGGATTGGCCGACATCCAAGATGTCGGCCAGCTCCGGGAAAGGATCGCGTACCGGCGCTTTTCAGCGCCGATTCGCGATCCAGCTCACCAGGGGTTAATGCCAGGCACCATTTGGAAGGGCAGGCTGTGCCCTTCCAAATGGTGCCTGGGTTAACCCTGCAACGCCGCCAATCGGGAGGGAGAGAGGTCCGAAGGACCTCCCCCCTCCCTTTCAGGCGCCTCCTCCGCACATGCAGGGGGTGGCGCCTGAATTAGGTGTCATCGCGCTGCCGCGATGACACCTAATTTCAGCGGCTGCGGTTCCGGATGCCGGGCTGACATCGAGGATGTCAGCCCGCACCGGGGGGGCCAGCGATCGGCCGGAACCCGGCCGAACGCTGACCCCAATGGGAGGACACGCTCAGCGCGTCCTCCGCATACTAGCAGTAATGCGGAGGACGCGCTCAGCGCGTCCTCCACATTGAAGTGGTTAAGGTAAAATAATAATGAACTATAATTCCATTCCAAATTATTTACAGGGTTATTCAGAGCCGATCTGGCCCTGAAATGGCACTGTACTGGGAATTTCCCCGTACGGTGCCATTTCGTGGCCATTCGACTATTCAGAGAGAAGGCAGCTCGTCTTGTTCGGTGCCTGTTCGACAGCAGTGAAATCCCCATAGAGAAGCAATGGTTAATCTAGTCAGAGAACACCGGTCAGCAGTGAAATGTCAGAAATGAATCAAATCCCAAGGGGGAATAAACCTATAACTTGATTGAAACTTTTATTTAACAAATACAATTAAAATTGATGATTAATAAAATAGTTGTCAATTGAATGTTGACCCACATGAATTATCAGTGAAGTGAAATTGGAAAATATGAATATATAACCAGTTAAAAGTAAGAGGTGCGTCCACCAATTACAAAAGCACACATTTATTGATTGGTATATAAACATACATATCACAGATTGTATAGTTGAGCAAAAAATTATATATAAATACGCTCACTGTCTAACTTCTGACTAATACACTGAAGGCTCAAAAGCGATGAATTGACCAATAAACACTGAGTAAACCAATTGGGCTCAAGGGGTAGCGATTGTATAACCCCAAAGCAATAGGATATTTGGAAAATCCAACAAGAATGAGCTCACGAAAATGGGGTAACAAAAATAATTTCAGACCAATTAAGGTAGATAGACACATTAAACAATTGAATACCTATTCAGGCATAATTAATTGACAGACTGAGTGTCTGTGTACAAGAGCTGGTTGATGTGCAAGTGCCACAAATATATCGCCTGCAGACTGGGTGTCTGTGTACAAGAGCTAATTGATGTGCAGCTCTTTAGCTTCAACAATTATATCGCCCGCAGACTGAGTGTCTGTGTACAAGAACACTTGAATGGTTGTTAACACTCAATTATCAATTAGATGGTTTTAACCAGGCATAATAAATCATAACTTGTGTAGTTCAGCAATTGTAATGATGAGCATTGACATAGATTTACAAGATTTTAAATCACAGGCACAGTGAAGGCCAATTATAGCCAGAAAATAATTCTCCTCAGTATAGGCACGAATGAAAACAACAGCCAACAGGCTCACACTTTAGAATGCTCGCTGGATTAACAAGAGACAATTGCTCAGTTTGTATATTTGTATTAGGGACGCCTTAAATATACTCACAGCACGGGCTAAACACTGGCACTTGATACACACAATTCTTAACAATTGGTTTGATTTAGAATTATTAATGAGAACATTCAGTTTTGTGGTTATATTAACCTATATCACGTTCATCAAGGCTAGATTAACCTACTAACGCTCAACGCGCATTTCTCTGCTGTCACCACAGCAATTTCATCAGGAGCTGTGTGAGACTTGTAAACCTATTGATTATATGTAGATAGTTAATTACTTAATTGCTTAATGAGGGTTTGCAAATGCTCTGTGGAAGTTAATGAACGAGTACGGATCCCCACTAGGAACAAAAAGGACCTTATTAGAGATCCTACCATTGTATTAATTATGCTAAGCACAGTCATATCAAAATGCAAATCCAATGTTGTATTAAACAGATACTCAACAAGGGGATAAATTTGCACAACTCACAAAAAGACTGTGTTGAGGCATAACGTCATTCCACATTTAGTTGACACTCCATAAATATAATTCAGTTAGTCAAAAGCACATATATATTAATCAATAGGTTACTGCTCACTATTGACAAAAATAACATGCTCCATTATATCTCAATACCTACATCAATTGATACTGGATATAAACGGACAACCAAAAAATTATTAAAAGGTCAGAAATTCAAGTACCAATGTACGGTGTGAAACTAAATCCTTCATTGAGACCTACTGGGCTTAGTGTTTTTAATTGATGAATCCATACACATTCTCTCCTTCTTAGGGCAAGATCGTAGTCATCTTGTCGTTGTACTCTATTGACTTTCTCAACCCCAAAGAAGCGTAAAACATTTGGATCGTTATTGTGATGTTGGCGTACATGTATAGCTATGGATGTGTCTAAATGATTTTTGACTGAACGAACATGTTCTTGAATCCTTAATTTAAATGTTCTAAACGTTTTTCCAACGTAAAGTTTACCGCATACACATGAGACTGCATACACCAGACCTTTGGAATTGCAATTAAAGAAGGATGTTATTTTAAATTCTTGTTGTCCCTTTAAATCTTTAATTGTTGTCATACCATTTTTGACAAATTTACATGTGCAACAGTGTCCGCATTTATAGGTACCCTGTAATTTATTAGACAGCCAGGTTTTTGCCTGGATGACTCTGCCATCATAATGACTCCTTACAATCATATCCTTAATGTTGCGGCATCTGCGTGCTGTAACTGTTGCGTGTGGGGTGAGAACCTCTTTAAGATGAGGATCCCAAGTGATAAGGGGCCAATAGCGATTCATTATAGTCTTGACTTGGTTCCACCCTTTGTCAAAATTTCCCACACATCTAATAGTTGATGTTTCATTAGAATGAGTGGGGTCTGATAGCAATGTTTGTCTTGGCACAAGAAGTGCTCTCTTATATGCATTCTTAAGAATTCTGTTAGGATAACCCTTATCTTTGAAGTTCTTTTTTAATTCTTTAGCTCGTTCCTTAAAATCAGCTTCATCAGAACATATACGTCTCAATCGCAAGTACTGCCCATATGGTATGCCACGTTTAAGTGGAAAGGGATGGTGACTCTGCCAATCCAGAAGGCTATTAGTTGCAGTCTTCTTTTTATATATGGTTGTAGATAGAGTAGTTTCATCATTATTAATTAACTTGGAAATAGCAATATCCAAAAAATTAAGTGTTTGGTGTTGAATGTCACTAGTAAACACCAAATTGAGATCATTAGAATTAAGATGATCTTTGAACTGTATGAATTCACTTGCTGAACCATCCCATACCACCAGGATGTCATCGATATACCTTTTCCAAGAAATGATTTTTGGAAAATATGGATTATTTTGTGATTTGTAGATGAACTCTTCCTCCCAAAATCCTAAATATAGATTGGCATAAGTAGGCGCACAAGGACTTCCCATTGCGGTCCCCTGTTGTTGTAGATACCATCTGTTGTTAAATAAAAAGTAATTATGCGTAAGTACAAATCTAAGTAACCTAACCACAAAATTAATTTGGACCTCGGGTAATGAACTGTGTTGTATCAGAAAAATTCTGATGTTATGGAGGC
The DNA here is from genome assembly GCA_009667805.1 of Leptobrachium leishanense. Taxonomy (NCBI): domain Eukaryota; kingdom Metazoa; phylum Chordata; class Amphibia; order Anura; family Megophryidae; genus Leptobrachium; species Leptobrachium leishanense. Next base: position 311,439,312 of record CM019065.1, read on the forward strand.
CTGCAGTGTGTGGAATGCAACTATATAATGCCTCAACATCAAGACTACACAGCAGCGCTGATTGAGGTATATGCAAATCTCTAAGAATATTCAAGGTTTGTTTGGAATCCCGCAAATACGACGGTAATGAGTTAACGTAATTTTTAAGAAGTTTATCCAAATATTGGCTACAGTTCTGGGTAAGGTTATTGATGCCGGACACAATCGGTCTACCTGGTGGTAGTTCTTTATTTTTATGGATTTTAGGAATGGTGTAAAACGTGGAGATGGTCGGATATTTAATCTTCAAAAATTTATACTCATTCTCGGTAAGAATACCCTGAGACAAACCCTCATCGAGGAGCTGATATAATTCAATTAGATATTTTTGTGTGGGGTCAGACAACAGTTGTTTATATGTTCTTTGATCATTTAACACATTCAAGGTCATTTGCTCATATCCTTCTCTAGACATGACCACTATGTTGCCCCCTTTATCGGCCGCCTTGATGATGATTTCATCATTAGATTGTAAATCGAGAAGAGCAATACGTTGTGCTCTAGTGAGATTGCTCTCTGTTTGTTCACAGATTGTTTTATGATCTAGATTTTCAATTTCATTGCAAACTAATGTACAGAAAAGGTCTATATTTTCATATTGTTTTATTGCTGGGGTAAAAGTACTTTGCGTCTTAACCGAGGTATGTTCAATCTGATTCATATTGAATTGTTCGTTCTCTTCCAAGAGAGAAACCATATCTTTTATACTTTGGTCCTCTTTAACTGAGAGTCCTAGTTGTTTAAGACGAGTTTCCTCTCTAATAGCATGAAACTTGTGCAGTGCTAGCTTACGTGAGAATAAATGTATATCCTTAATCCATATGAATTTATTGAACTGAGGTGTAGGAACAAAAGAAAGACCTTTCTGTAAAACTTCAATATGTATGTCATTAAGTGGAAAACCAGACAGATTGATCACCTCTGTCTGATTTTTCACTGACGGCTGTTTCTGGTAGTTCTGGGTCTGCAAAACCCTCTGCCTCGTTGCTCCTGTGGCTCTTCTAAAAAAGAGACATTTTTCTTCAAAATCCCCTTAGCAGTAGATACGCCAGACCCCCTTTCCGTATCAAATTCAGATGATTCTGCCTCATTGGTAGAATAATTCCACCGTTTTGCACGATTATTGTTCCTAGATGGTTTAAACACGTTATTCTCTTTATAATCCTGTAGATCACGTATGAATTTCTTGTGTTTACGTGTCTTATTCTCGGATTCAAAGCGTTCTGTTTGTAATTTAAATTTAGCCTCCAATTGTCCAAACAGTGGATCTTTTTTCTGTGTATTGATCATATCAACTCCTTGTTGTATTTTATCTTTTAGTACAGATAGAGATTGTTCTTCATATTTGCAAATAATTTGCATAAACGTACGTGAGCAGAGAATAGCTGCTGCTTCCCACTCTTCCTTAAATCCTGGTTGATCAATATGTGCAGCTGGGGGTGTGTAAATACGTAAACCTCTCGGTACCATGTCTTTTTTAAGATAATTACTCAAGGTAGTGATTTCCCAATTGGACTTAATTTGTTGTTTAACTGATTTAGATAAATCATTGAATTTACCTCCCAAAGAATCATCTGTTAAAGGGGAAGGGGTAAATTCATCAGAGAATACGTGTTCAGAATCTTTACCCCATCTATTGGTTTCTTTAAGTGAAGTCAAAAAATTAGACATTGCTATCAACCCAAAGTTAAACTGACCTAAAACTCAAATAGAGTACCCTTAAGGTATTAAAACCTAAATAAAGAATATTGAATCAATGGATGACCCACCGTGGGAAGGGTTAATTAGAATAGGATAGTGATTAAACACCAGAAAATTTATTGAATCAAATCCCCCAAGGGGGAATAAACCTATAACTTGATTGAAACTTTTGGATTTGCATTTTGATATGACTGTGCTTGGCATAATTAATACAATGGTAGGATCTCTAATAAGGTCCTTTTTGTTCCTAGTGGGGATCCGTACTCGTTCATTAACTTCCACAGAGCATTTGCAAACCCTCATTAAGCAATTAAGTAATTAACTATCTACATATAATCAATAGGTTTACAAGTCTCACACAGCTCCTGATGAAATTGCTGTGGTGACAGCAGAGAAATGCGCGTTGAGCAGAGTAGGTATAGGATCTAGTATACTAACGTGATATATGATAAGGTTAATATAACCACAAAACTGAATGTTCTCATTAATAATTCTAAATCAAACCAATTGTTAAGAATTGTGTGTATCAAGTGCCAGTGTTTAGCCCGTGCTATGAGTATATTTGAGGCGTCCCAAATACAAATATACAAACTGAGCAATTGTCTCTATTGTTAATCCAGCGAGCATTCTAAAGTGTGAGCCTGTTGGCTGTTGTTTTCATTCGTGCCTATACTGAGGAGAATTATTTTCTGGCTATAATTGGCCTTCACTGTGCCTGTGATTTAAAATCTTGTAAATCTATGTCAATGCTCATCATTACAATTGCTGAACTACACAAGTTATGATTTATTATGCCTGGTTAAAACATCTAATTGATAACTGAGTGTTAATAACCATTCAAGTGTTCTTGTACACAGACACTCAGTCTGCGGGCGACATAATTGTGGAAGTTAAAGAGCTGCACATCAATCAGCTCTTGTACACAGACACTCAGTCTGCGGCCATATAATTGTGTGTGTATCAAGTGCCAGTGTTTAGCCCTTGCTGTGAGTATATTCAAGGCGTCCCTAATACAAATATACAAACTGAGCAATTGTCTCTATTGTTAATCCAGCGAGCATTCTAAAGTGTGAGCCTGTTGGCTGTTGTTTTCATTCGTGCCTATACTGAGGAGAATCATTTGCTGGCTATTATTGGCCTTCACTGTGCCTGTGATTTAAAATCTTGTAAATCTATGTCAATGCTCATCATTACAATTGCTGAACTACACAAGTTATGATTTATTATGCCTGGTTAAAACCATCTAATTGATAATTGAGTATTAACAACCATTCAAGTGTTCTTGTACACAGACACTCAGTCTGTGGGCGATATAATTGTGGCACTTGCACATCAACCAGCTCTTGTACACAGACACTCAGTCTGTCAATTAATTATGCCTGAATAGGTATTCAATTGTTTAATGTGTCTATCTACCTTAATTGGTCTGAATTTATTTTTGTTACCCCCATTTTCGTGAGCTCATTCTTGTTGGATTTTCCAAATATCCTATTGCTTTGGGGTTATACAATCGCTACCCCTTGAGCCCAATTGGTTTACTCGGTGTTTATTGGTCAATTCATCGCTTTTGAGCCTTCAGTGTATTAGTCAGAAGTTAGACAGTGAGCGTATTTATATATAATTTTTTGCTCAACTATACAATCTGTGATATGTATGTTTATATACCAATCAATTAATGTGTGCTTTTGTAATTGGTGGACGCACCTCTTACTTTTAACTGGTTATATATTCATATTTTCCAATTTCACTTCACTGATAATTCATGTGGGTCAACATTCAATTGACAACTATTTTATTAATCATCAATTTTAATTGTATTTGTTAAATAAAAGTTTCAATCAAGTTATAGGTTTATTCCCCCTTGGGGGATTTGATTCAATAAATTTTCTGGTGTTTAATCACTATCCTATTCTAATTAACCCTTCCCACGGTGGGTCATCCATCGATTCAAATGTCAGAAATGCCCGGCAGGTTTATTCAGGCGAATCCTATAGGTTTCAATGTTAACAATATTCTCGTTTTTATTAAATATCTAATAAACAGTTTATTCTTTTAATCTGCAGTAACATGTCTGAATTTATTATTTTAGGATCTTTAAGGTATTTTCGGGAATTTTTTCTCCATTTTTTTTCTTTTTTATAGCGGTTTTGTGTAACAGCCCTTTTTACTATCATTCATTGGACCTTATATGTTAATTCCAGACATTTTCGTTCAGTAGTTTTTTTGCAAACAGCGTTTCAATTTGGACACTTTCAATTTTATTTTATTTTTTACACGTCTGGCGGCTTGTGGGCTTTTTTCGCGGCTGGTCATTGCCGTGCTTTGCAGCGTTTGGCAGTCCAGTGATTGTCCATGGGTTAGTAGCGGCGTGTTTGCAGTGGTTTATAGGATCGGATCCGATAATTTATGGTGAAATTTCGTTTAAGAAACAGACGCAGACTCACTGAAATTATTGAATCCAATCATTTCGGCGGTTTTGCGTCAGCTTTTCCACGCACTTTGGGGCCCCTGCAGTGAATGCTGAATTCACTGCAAGGTTGGGAAATTTGATTCCCCAAAGTGCGTGGAACGTGAGAGCACCAAAATGTCAGTGACATTTAGTTTGCAAATAGTTATTTAGTGGCATTCCTCCTCGGCAAAATAATATACAAACCAACATTTATCTATTAGTAAGTGTATTCTGCTGTTTTGTTGATAACACTTTCCTGCAACGGGACATACTATGCTATCCCTGTGGTGGGTGGGCTTTAATGCTGCAGGGCGGCATAGTGTGCCCCGCTAGTGCCTATGGGCCGTGAAAGGCCCACCCACCAGTTGGCATGTGTCATTGGTTGCCACGGCCAGCCTGAACTGCAGAGGCGGGCCGGAGGAGGGGCTCACCGCAGCAGCTGACAAGTGGGGCGTACTGGTATCAGGCTCAACCCACCCAGCGGCAAAGTGTTAATCTCCTGTTGGGTGTCTTCAGCCTTGAATTCATTCAGAGGTTATTATTATTATTATTATTATTATTATTATTTTATAAAGCGCCAGCATATTCCGCAGCGCTGTACAATAAGCACAGTACAGACAGGGTTACAATACATTGAACAACATTTGACAAACAGTACAGGAGGAGATGAGGGCCCTATTCCCGTAGGAACTCACAATCTAGGAGGGTTGGGGTTGGAAACAGGAGGAGAGGACTGTAAGGTGAGAGTGATTGATGGTTGCGTCAGTGAGTTGGGTGGTAGGCTTCCCTAAATAGGAATGTTTTCAGGGAGCGTTTGAAGGAAGAGAAGTTAGGGGAAAGTCTGACAGCACGAGGGAGAGCGTTCCAGAGAGTGGGGGCTGCGCGTGAGAAATCCTGCAGTCTATCATGGGAAGAAGTGATGCGGGGAGAAGCTATGCGCAGGTCACTGTTTGACCTTAGGGAGCGGGCTGGGGTGTATTTGGTGATTAGTGAGGACAGGTAGTGGGGCACTGAGTTAGTGAGGGTTTTGTAGGTAAGGATAAGGATTTTGAACTTAATTCTGCAGTGGATGGGGAGCCAGTGAAGGGACTCGCAGAGGGGAGCGGCAGAGACAGAGCGGCGGGTGAGGTGAATTAGCCTGGCGGAGGCGTTCAGGATGGATTGTAGGGGGGAGAGGCGGGACAGAGGGAGGCCAGATAAGAGATTATTGCAATAGTCGAGTCGGGAGATTACCAGGGCGTGTATGAGTTGTTTTGTGGTGACAGCGGTAAGAAATGGCCGAATTCTGGAAATATTACGCAGTTGGTATCGGCAGGAGGAGGAAAGAGACTTGATGTGGGGGATGAAGGAAAGAGCAGAGTCCAGTGTAACTCCAAGACAGCGAACTTGGTTTGATGGGGAGATGGTGATACCCTCCACCGTGATAGAGAAGTCAGGAATTGGGGAGGCATTAGAGGGAGGAATAAGTAGGAGCTCAGTCTTTGACATGTTGATCTTTAGGTGGTGGGAGGCCATCCAGGAGGAGATGCCAGATAAACAGTCACTGACTTTTGAAAGGACAGGGGGAGAGAGATCAGGGGTAGAGAGGTAGATCTGAGTGTCATCAGCGTAGAGGTGGTAATTAAAGCCAAAGCTGTTGATGATTTTGCCCAGGGAGGAGGTGTAGCTGGAAAAGAGCAGAGGACCAAGGACAGAGCCTTGAGGTACACCAACAGATAGAGGCAATGAAGAGGAGGAGTTACCAGCAAAGGACACACAGAAGGACCTGTTGGATAAATAGTCAACCCAAGCAAGTGCAGTGTCACCGAGACCCAGAGAGTTGAGGGTCTGTAGAAGGAGGGGGTGGTCAACAGTGTCAAAAGCAGCCGAGAGGTCAAGCAGGATGAGAATAGAATAGTGGCGTGTTTTTTAGCAGTTAGGAGGTCGTTGGTGACTTTGGTGAGGGCAGTTTCAGTTGAGTGTAGCGGACGGAAGCCAGATTGCAGGGGGTCAAGTAGGGAATTGGAGGACAGGAAGAGGGAGAGGCGGTTGAAGACTAGTTTTTCTAAGAGCTTTGATGTGAAGGGAAGCAGGGATACAGAGCGGTAGTTGGATGGAGAGTTGGTGTCTAGGGATGGTTTCATTAGTAAAGGGGTAACTAGCGCGTGTTTGAAGGCGGATGGAAAGGAGCCAGTGGAGAGAGATAGGTTGAAGATGTGTGTGAGAGCAGGGGTGAGGGAGGAGGAGAGGGGAGGAATTAGATGTGAGGGAATGGGGTCGAGCGGGCACGTGGTGAGATGTGAGGAGGACAATAAGGAATTGACTTCCTCCTCAGTGGCTGGGAGGAAGCGGCAGAGGGTGGCAGAGGGGACCTGTGGGAGTGGAGGTGGCAGATAACTATCTTGTGTTGGGATGTTGCTTCTGATAGAGTTTTACTGAGGAAGTAGTCTGCCAGGTCTTGAGCGCTGAAGGCAGCTGAGGGGGGAGGTGCAGGTGGGTGGAGGAGGGTGTTGAAGGTGGACCAGAGCCGTTTAGGGTTGGAGGACAGCGTAGATATAAGAGATGAGAAGAAGGATTGTTTGGCCAAGTGGAGGGCAGAGGTGTATGACCGGAGAATAAACTTGAAGTGAACAAAATCAGCTTCAGAGCGGGATTTCCTCCAGGCACGCTCTGCAGTGCGGGAGCATCTTTGCAGGTAGCGAGTTTGGAGGGTGTGCCAGGGCTGAAGCTGGCGGCGTGGGGCCTTGCAGAGTTAAAACCTCTTGCCAATATCAAGTGATTTTCCAAAAATCCACTGTCAGGAACTAGTGGTTTTAGCAAAATCATTTTTAATTATTTGTAAAGTAAGAAATATTTGGGCACATTCCCGATGTGTTTCTTACTGTAATAACCCGTTAGCAGGTAGAACTGAAGCTCAGGGCTCCGAAACGCCTGGGGAATGCCTGATACCGTAGATTAGGGCTTCCCCTAGCTGATTTGCAAATTTAGCAGTTTTAGTATCTTGAGCATCATGTTCACAGGGCTAAACCTTTGGCGGCACCTTCTGGAGCACAGATGCAATTTAAATAGATTTGCGACAAACAAATTTAATTTGCAAAATCACACAGCACAGCCCCAGATCGTGTAAACACGATCTCCGGCTGCTGTGTCTGCTACTGCTGTTCTTGTATGCAAAATCACAGTAGTGAAGGGGTTAATGGTCATTCAAATCAAACTGAAAACTGCTGTGTTTTGTTTAACCTCCCTAACGGTGTTCCCGATTGTGGCTCGGGGTTAACTTTCAGTGCTGAATATGGTAACCCAAACCTTACTCGTGCTGCATACATTACCTGTCTTGCGCTCCCTCGCTGACCGCCACGTTCGCATTCTCCTCCAGCGATCACAACGTTTTGCTTCCTGGTTCCCTTCTTGCGAGAAGGGTACCAGGAAGTGTGACATTGCGATCGTCCCGAGGTGACAGCGGGGGGACAGCAAGGGAGTGCAGGGACAGGTGATGTATGCAGCCCGAGTGTGGCTTGTTGTTAACGCTTTCTGCAATGCATTTAACCCAGCAGGGCCGGCCCGACCATGGAGCAGGGCGGCTCCAGGCGGCCCTTTGAGGGGGCGGCAAAATGCCGCTTTCAAAGACCATGGCAAGGAGCACCCGTCCTGGACAAGGCACGGTCCTCCAGCATCCTGCGAAACAGCTGCGCTGGCTGCGCCCACCCTCCTCACACAAGATGAGCGGCGCCGCCCCCTACACACGTGCATGCCGACGCCTGCTCCCTTCAGTGAAGCGAGACGAAGCCCGCCGCTTTCTGCGAAGTAGGTCCAGCACGCTTTTGAAGCCCTCCAGCAGGGGTCTGAAGCCGGCACCGTAGCAAGGCCTCAGCCAGAGACAGTGCCAGGCCTCGAGTTGACAGCACAGAGCGGCAGTGTGACGGGCTAAAAGCAGAATAACCCGAGCTTCTCGCAGTGTACAGTCACCGTCCTCACATGATGGGGGGGGGGGTGACTGCCACCCACTGGCTGCATCACGGTATCTGACAGCGCAGGAAGTGGCTGTGAGTGACCCTGCTGTAACATGGACTAGGGAGAACATAGTAAAATGGGGAGTTTTACTTTCGGGGTCCAGCTCCTGGGTGGCAGCATCCTGCAACTCCAACCTGCCTGGGTTCTACATCTCATCAGGCAAGAGGTTATTTGTATTATTGATTTATTCCTTGCTTCCTCTCCATTAACCCCTTGCATGAAACACTAGTTCCACCATCAAATGGGAATTGCCAGGAGGAGATATTGACACTGTCAAGCTGCAGAGTTGTTTAGCAGACAGGCCACCTTTTTTAGGAAGGAAGTCTGGCCCCATTTCTGTATTTTTTGGTTTGAAAGTTTGAGAATTTTTAAAGTGTATTATGCAGAGTAACAGGGATTTTTACCAAGTGTGGCATAAAAAAAAAACCTGTTTAAGAAAAGTTGTTCAGCTTCCAGACACTTTCTCCAACATTAATCCCCATTATCCAATTTTATAAAAAAATTACAAACTAACCCTGTGTTTGTTGAGTACATATTGTGTGTGTGCGTGTGCATCAGAGTATTTGGTGTGTGCATGTGCATCAGAGTATTTGGTGTGTGCATGTGCATCAGAGTATTTGGTGTGTGCGTGTGCATCAGAGTATTTGGTGTGTGTGTGTGCATCAGAGTATTTGGCGTGTGTGTGTATCAGAGTATGTGGTGTGTGTTGTATATGAATATCCATGGCATTTAACACACATGTGTCTGTACAAATGTTTGGCTAGGTGTGTGTGTCGCTTAAATGAAAATAGAGAACTTGGCTGACATGTATCTATATGCCCAGGCCTATTTTCTATCCCAATCCAGCCCTGGGCGTATGTGTTATGTGCAATGTGTGGACATGCAGGATCAGTCCGTCACGGACTACCATTTAGAGTTGCGTCCGGTGCCCCCCTCATCTACAGACCCACGCTCACCTCTCTTGGATCGCTTCAGTTAGCCGGGATGCTCCTTACTTGATGGATGCTGGGGACTTCGTTCATCCTAATTCTGCTCCAGTGGTGATCTGCAGGGATTCCCCTATGCCCAGCATATTCAAGGAATGCCTTCTTGTCCAAGCACTAGAGCTCCAACGCCCACACTATAGAGTGGCAGTCAGGGCGATGGAGGCTCTATTCCTCACCCATATAGGGTGCCCAAGGTAGCTCATCCCCCTCACTTGCCCAGACCTCTCCTACTCTACTGCCGCCATATATGTTGGGGAATAGAGCCTCCAGCGTCCTGACTGCCACTCTATAGTGTGGGCTTTGGAGCTCTAGTGCTTGGACAAGATGGCATTCCTTGAATATGCTGGGCAGAGGGGAATCTCTGCAGATACTCACTCCAGAGGAAGGGTGCGCATATGTTTTGTGCTTCCAGTCCCTTGAGTCTGTTCCCCAGTATTGTGCACTAGGGATGAGCCGAACACCCCCCGAGTTCGGTTCGGGCTCGAACCCGAACTTCCCAAATGTTCGGTTCCAAACCCGAACCCGAACTCAATGCAAGTCAATGGGGCTTAAAATTCGTTTTTTAGAGTGCCCTCCAAGATGGCATATATGCTAGATATTTGCCATAAAAGGTGTATGGGGGTCCAGGTAGTGCCCTGGGGGACAGGAAACAAGGTCAAAAAGTAAAAAAAAAAAAGTTTTTAAAGGGACAGTGAGTTTTCCATGAAATAAGGGTTAAAAATAAAAACGAAAAATTCCCAGGTCCCCATAACTTGACCGTGAAGTGGTGGATTTCTAGGATGTATAGAAACACTTAAAAACAAAAAAATGACGTTTCAAATGACGGTAAATGCTTTTCCTTTAATCTATCCATAAACAACTGCTTGGGGCGGCAGTCTGTATGAAAAGAGGAGACATTTTCGTACACGCAGAAAAAGTTTACTGATTTTTTTGGCTAAATTATTGTGACACTTATGCAGGCTTTGGATGAAAGTAACAATAGGTGCTTCAAAATTGGTCCTTTAGCGTCCCCAACAGTGCCGTCACACCGTAACCCCTCTGAGGATATGAATCTGATACAGGCGTCAGTGGCAGTGCACCCAAATATTGTGCTTTTGGTGCCAGGCCTGCAAGTACTATCATACAGTAACCCCTCTGTGGTATTGTGGAAGAATGCAGGGGTGAACCTAGCGGTCCTATATTAAAAAGATATGCATCTGTTAAGGCGTCAGTGCACCCAGATAGTGTGCCTTTGGTGCCAGGCCAGCAAGTATCATCATACAGTAACCCCTCTGTGGTATTGTGGAAGAGTGCAGGGGTGGACCATGTGGTCCTATATTGAAAAGATATGATTCTGGTAAAGGCGTCAGTGCACCCAGCTATTGTGCCTTTGGTGCCAGGCCAGCAAGTATCATCATACAGTAACCCCTCTGTGGTATTGTGGAAGAATGAAGGGGTGAACCTTGCGGTCCTATATTGAAAAGTTTTTTATCTGGTAATGGGCGTCAGTGCACCCAGATATTGTGCCTTTGGTGCCAGGCCAACAAGTATCATCATACAGTAACCCCTCTGTGGTATTGTGGAATAGGGATGAGCCGAACACTCCCCGAGTTCGGTTCGAGCCCGAACCCGAACTTCCCATTTGTTCGGGACCGAACCCGAACCCCCATGCAAGTCAATGGGGCTGAAAATTCGGTTTTTTGGAGTGCCCTCCAAGAGGGCATATATGCTACATATTTGCCATAAAAGGTGTATGGGGGTCCGGGTAGTGCCCTGGGGGACAGGAAACAAGGACAAAAAGTTTTAAAAAAAGTTTATAAAGGGACAGTGAGTTTTCCATGAAATAAGGGTTAAAAATAAAAATGAAAAATTCCTTCAAATATCGTGCCTAGGAGGTCCCCATAACCTGCCCGTGAAGTGGCGGATTTCTAGGATGTATAGAAATATGTAAAAACCAAAAAATGACATTTCAAATGACGGTAAATGCTTTTCCTTTAATCTATCCATAAACAACTGCTTGGGGCGGCAGTCTGTATGAAAAGAGGAGACATTTTCGGACACGCAGAAAAAGTTTACTGATTTTTTGGCGGTGAAAAGCAGGAGAATGGAAACTTCTAGACCAAAAAGCCGATTTGGAAAGTGAGATAAATGGGAGAATTTTTCTGGTTCGGCTATTTTGACCTAGAATTTTCCATTCTCCAGTCATTCTCCTGAGTTTCACCTTTCTCTGAATAACCCTGTCAGGGTTATTCAGAGAGCGGTGAAGAGCAGGAGAATGACTGGAGAATGGAAAATTCTAGGTCAAAATAGCCAAACCAGAAAAATTCTCCCATTTAGGCTAGGGTCAGACTAGCGAATTTTTAACGTGCGTTTAGGCGCACTTAATCACGGCCGCACTAGCAGCAAATGACGGGCAATGACGGCCAATATACGCAGTACGGTCGCATGAAAGTCCGGCTGCGCAACTCAAGTGGAAAATGAACGCATTTTTTTGAAAACGCAGAACCGCTAGTACGGACGTACAGAGTGCGCTGCGTCCACTAGCGGCGTGTGTGCGTGATTTGGAGATGTCAGACACTGCTCATGTCCAGCCAACATAACGTCCAGACACCCAAAGTTTCCTGGTTTGGATCCGTAAAAAATCACACACAAAATGCGCATCGTATGACCGTTTCCGCGCAATCCGTGAAAAAATACGGCAATGCGTTCGGATGCACTTTTTGACGGTCGCTGCGAAAAATGCGTTAGTCTGACCCTAGCCTTCTCACTTTCCAAATCGGCTATTTGGTCCAGATTGTTCTCTCTTCCTGCCATTCTCCTGGTTTTCACCTTTCTCTGAACAACCCTGAGAGAGAGGTGAAAGCCAGGAGAACTGGCAAGAGAAGAGAACAATCTAGACCAAATAGCCGATTTGGAAAGTGAGATAAATGGGAGAATTTTTCTGGTTTGGCGATTTTGACTTAGAATTTTCACTTCTCCAGTTATTCTCCTGCTTTTCACCGCTCTCTGAATAACCCTGTGAATGTTTAATCCCGAGGTGAAAAATAACATTGCTTTAGATTTTTTTCAAATACCAGTTAAATGCAGCATATTAGGATGTTTTAGGGAAATTAATTCTCAAATCTCAAGCAGACACCACCCCACCCTCAGTACAAATATTGTACAATGTATCAAATTGATTACCAGACTAAAAACACCTGGTGTTATGCCCGTTTGTGAACAGAGGTCATTTAGAGTTGATAATCTTTCCACGTACACATTAGTTTTTAATTCAATATCTAATAAACCGTTGCTTATAATCTTCTGCAGTAAAGAGTCTCTTTATTTCTAGATTTTTTTAGTATTTTTTTAAGCATTTTCTATACTTTATTCAAAATTTCTTTTTTTTTTCGAACCCGAACCGAACACGCCCAAAAAGTTCAAAATTCGCAAACTTTCGAACTGCTAAAGTTCGGGTCGAACTCCGAACCGTCCGATCCCGAACAGCTCATCCCTATTGTGGAAGAGTGCAGGGGTGAACCATGTGGTCCTATATTGAAAAGATATGATTCTGGTCAAGGCGTCAGTGCACCCAGATATTCTGCCTTTGGTGCAAGACTGCCAGGCCAGCAAGTATCATCATACAGTAACCCCTCTGTGGTATTGTGGAAGAATGCAGGGGTGAACCTTGCGGTCCTATATTAAAAAAGATATGCATCTGGTTAAGGCGTCAGTGCACCCAGATATTCTGCCTTTAGTGCCAGGCCATCAAGTATCATCATACAGTAACCCCTCTGTGGTATTGTGGAAGAGTGCAGGGGTGGACCATGTGGTCCTATATTGAAAAGTTTTTGATCTGGTAATGGGCGTCAGTGCACCCAGATATTGTGCCTTTGGTGCCAGGCCAGCAAGTATCATCATACAGTAACCCCTCTGTAGTATTGTGGAAGAGTGCAGGGTTGGACCCTGCTGTTCAAAAAATTAAAATGATATAAATCTGGCACAGGCGTCAGTGCAGCCAAATATTGTGCCTTTCATGGCAGCAAGTGCATTCACACCGTAACCCTTTTGTGGTATTGTGGAAGAGTGGAGGGTTGGACCCTGCTGTTCAAAAAATTTAAATGATATAAATCTGGCACAGGCGTCAGTGCAGCCAAATATTGTGCCTTTCATGGCAGCAAGTGCATTCACACCGTAACCCTTTTGTGGTATTGTGGAAGAGTTCAGTGCTGGAGGTTTTGTGCATGCAGAAGACATCCCTGATCTATTCTGTTACGTCAGCATCAGGGGATTGATAGCTGCTGATCCAGGACTGATTCATTTTTATAAATGTCAGCCGGTCTACAGAGTCGGTGGACAGACGCACTCTTTTGTCTGTGACAAAACCTCCAGCGGCACTGAACGTCCTTTCGGAAAGCACGCTAGATGAAGGGCAACCTAGTAGCTGCATAGCATATTGGCTAAGTTCTGGCCAGTGATCCAATCTCAACACCCAGTATGCCAGAGGATCATCTGCTGGAAAGGTATCCAGGTCTGCCCTTGCCCCTAGGTAGTCCTGCACCATATGGTGAAGACGCTGGCAATGGGTGCCTACATTTGACGTCCTTGGGCGTCGTGGACTAAAAAAATTTAAAAATGCATCAGTCAAGCATCGTTGATGGCCCTCTGCTGCTTGTGCAGAAGCTGCAAATTGCTAATGTCGAGTTCCACCTGGTGGGCATGTCACAGATCAGACAGTTTGTGGGAAGGTAGAATTCTCTTTGAATTTCTGCCAGGCGAACGCTTGCTGGGAATGACCGTCTGAAGTGGCTGCAGACTTTTCTGGCCTGGATGAGAAGCTCTGGCAGCCCTGGGTACTTGGTTAGGAAACGCTGTACCACCAGATTTAGGACGTGTGCTAGGCATGGTACATGCGTCAATTTGCCCTTGTGTAGGGCAGAGAGAAGGTTGTTGCCATTATCGCAGACGATCATTCCCAGCTCAAACTGGTGTGGTGTTAACCATCTCTGCACCTGCCCCTGCAGAGCTGACAGAATTTCTGGCCCAGTGTGGCTCCTGTCCCCTAAACAAACCAGCTCAAGCACAGTATGGCATCTTTTTGCTTGAGCCATTGCGTAGACCCTGTCAGGCGTCGGTTTAACTGCCACTTCGCCAGAGACAGAGAAGGAGGAGGAGGAGGAGGAAGAGGGAGAGGTGGTGGAGCAGACAGACCTCCTACAAGCATCTTTCTGGAGGCGTGGTGGATGAACAAGCTCCAGCACAGAGCCCTGTCTTGGATCCCTCCCAGCTGCAATCAGAGTTACCCAGTGTGCCGTGAAGGAAATGTAACGACCCTGTCCATGTTTGCTGGACCACGTGTCTAAAGTCACATGCACCTTGTTGCTGACTGCCTTTCCCAATGACTGGATAACATTGTCTTCCACGTGCTGGTATAGTGCTGGAATGGCCTTGCGTATAAAGTAATGGCGTTTTGGAACCTGCCACTGTGGTACAGCACATTCAGCAAATTCACGGAAGGGAGCAGAGTCCACCAGTTGGAAAGGCAGCAGCTGCAATGCGAGTAATTTTGCTAAGCTGGCATTTAGACGCTGTGCTTGGGGATGGTTGGGACTATATTTTTTCTTTCGCTGCAGCAGCTGCGGCAACGTAATCTGACTGCGTAAATCTTCAGCTGCTGGGATGGTGTCACATTGTGAGGAAGGAGCTGGTACATCCATTACTGTAGCATCATCCCTGTCGGTGGAGGTTGTAGGCAATGACATGGCAGGACATACAGTGGGGGTAGAGACAGATGAGGAGGAGGAGGACCTACGCAAAGTTTTGCGCCAATGGGATGTGTGGCAGTTGTTCATATGTCGCCTCAAGCACGTGGTACCCAAGTGTCCAGTATCTTTCCCATGCTTAAGCCTCATCTGACATAGATTACAAATAGCAATGCTGCACTCTACTGCACATTTCTTAAAGAACTCCCAGACAACAGAATTCCTGCGTGTGTTCTTTGAGACAACAGCGCTCTGCACCGGAGCAGCTCTGACATGTGATGCCTTGGACTGGCTAGTGCTACGGTTGGTCACAGAGGATGTTGTGCCTCGTGTTTGCTGTGCCGCCTCCTCCCCCTCTTCCTCACATAATTCCTCTGTTCGATCAGGCACCCAGGTGGAGTCAGTGACTTCATCATCATTGTCATCATCACCCCCTATCTCTTCATCACTGGAGCCAATTTGGCAGTATGCTGCAGCTGCTGGGGCAACAAGAGTGCCAGTTATTTGTGTGTCATCACTGGCACCCCCTTCCTCTAGGTTGATTATACTCCCTTGCTCAACCTCAGAGATTGAATCAGAGCACTGCACTTGCTGCGCATCCTCAAGCAGCATGTCACTCTCACTGTAGTCAAAAAATTCAGCTGACTCCTCTGTGTGTGATAGCGAGGCTACGGCAGGAGTAGCTGTGGACATGGAGGCTGCATTAGATGCTTTGGCAGCTGAGGTGGACTGTAAAGCACTAGAAGCCTGGCTGGCAGAGGACTCGGAGGATGAGGATGGCCTGGTTAGCCAATCCACCAAATCTTCTGTATGTTGCTGCTGCTTAAGACGGTCAGCACCAGTTAGAAATAGAAAGGACAAGCGTGCCCCTGCAGAGGATGCAACACGTCCACGACGACCATAGGCACAGCCTCCCGACACAGAGGCTGCTTGCCCTCTTATCTGTGTCTGGGAGCGTATGCCTGTCCTTTTTGGTCTTTCTGACATGGTGAGTGATATATAGATTAAAGATATACAGAACTCTGATTCAACTCTGTTATAACAAATTTGAGATATGCAGAACTCTGATTCAATGGTGTTATCTAGATTAAAGATTTCCAGAACTCTGGTATAACTCAGTGAGACACCCTGATAGCTGGCAGCCAGTGACAAGACACAGATTAAAATTCCCAGAAACCTCCTATAAATATGTGAGGCCCTCTGATGGGTGGCAGTGACAAGACACAAATTACAATTCCCAGGAACCTCCTATAATTCAGTGAGCCCCCCTGATGGGTGGCAGTGGCAAGACACAAATTACAATTCCCAGGAACCTCCTATAAATCAGTGAGCCCCCCTGATGGGTGGCAATGTGACAAGACACAGATAACAATTCGCAGAAATCTGATAGAAGTATGTGGGACCACCTGATTGCTGGCAGTGAGAAGACACAGATTACAATTCCCAGAAACCTAGTAAAAATCAGTGAGACCCCCTAATGGGTGGCAGTGAGAACACACAGATTAGAACAATTCCCAGATATTTTGTAGAAATGAGACCCTACAATAGTTGGTGGCAGTGAGAACACACAGATTACCACAATTCCCAGATATATTCTAGAAGTGAGACCCCCACAATTGCTGCTGGCAGTGAGAACACAAAGATTAGAAAAATTCCCAGATATTTTGTAGAAATGAGACCCCAACAATAGTTGGTGGCAGTGAGAACACACAGATTACCACAATTCCCAGATATCTTCTAGAAGTGAGACCCCCACAATTGCTGCTGGCGGTGAGAACACAAAGGTGAGAACACAAAGATTAGAACAATTCCCAGATATTTTGTAGAAATGAGACCCCCAAAATAGTTGTTGGCAGCGTGACACACAGATTACCACAATTCCCAGATATCTTCTAGAAGTGAGACCCCCACAATTGCTGCTGGCAGTGAGAACACAAAGATTAGAACAAATCCCAGATATTTTATAGAAATGAGACCCCCACAATAGTTGGTGGCAATGAGAACACACAGATTACAACAATTCCCAGATATCTTCTAGAAGTGGGACCCCTACAATTGCTGCTGGCAGTGAGAACACAAAG